>LR736871.1:5621064-5666947 GCA_902654985.2 Oryctes borbonicus | reverse complement strand
GGCTTTAATCCCTTAGAAAAGAGTGTATGCTTAATATTTTTCTAATTTTATGTATTAATAATTGTATACAGTGTGATATAATAGATTTTTATTGTATGACCGAACTTCACTGAACGGCAGTGTACATATATAAAAAATAATGGATTATTCACAATATAGGCACATTATTACATATGTACATATGTATATAGTACGGTTCAACAGTAACCTTGTCGGAAATAGAGTCAGTATCATAGATAGTTTTGTTATTACATTATTGTTTCCTAGAAGTAATTTTTATTATCTATTAAGGACAGGCGTATGATAATAAAATATTAATAAAACAAACATATACAGGTTGTCCCCAAACTTGAAGCATTTATTCTAACATCTCTATATCGAACGAACAAACATCTGGTTTTGCACGTCAATCAACTCGAGAATTAAAATCTCCAGACCATCATTATCTTAGCGCGTTAATAAAATTTTATCTTAGAAGTTAGAAATAACGCGAAATTTTGCAACATCTCGCGTGACGAAGCTTGGCTCTACTTCGGAAGTTATGAAGATTTGAGGAAGTGAAAATCTCCGGTGATTGAAGAAGCACCTTCGCGTAACCGTGTGGAAGCAAAAAGTTTTTGCGGGGCCATGAACCTTACAACAAAGTGGCGCCCCTCGATTTTTCTTGTGAAGCTTCTTCAACGATAAAGTCTACTCTAACAATTTTAAGCAAAGGATGGTCACCTGCAGAAACGGCAGATGTTGATTTATTTAAAAAGGAAATTCCGAAATACTTTTTGGCACATTGTGCACATGGCCATCTTTCCATTATTATAAAAAAATCGTCCAAAGTTGTGATCATTGAACAATTTCACAACCAATTTCTTTGAGTTGTGGTAGGCTCTTGCAAGGTATTCATTTCATCAATGCAATTAACTAAAGCGTCTTAGGTGGCCCTAAAGCGAAGCAAATCTAATTTAATTGCGGCTTTTACATCACATGTATCACGTAATCATCAATCTCTTCGCGATCGAGGAAGACCGACGGACGTTAACAACGCGGTAAACGAAGAAGACGGTCAGTTTTGCAGCTCTACTGAAACCACTTCCTGTAATTAGAATCGATTCACCCCCGCGCTGCATACTTACATCTAATTCAACGGATAATTATCTTTGCTGATAAACAAGTCTAAATTTAGATTATCATCTCGTTCTGAGACCGTCATTGAAATTACTTCTTTTATTTCAAGTAATAAATGAAAGATGTCGCGTTATAATAATAATGTTGAGATTTTGTCTTTGTGGGATTTAAGTCGGGTACTGAAATTCGAAATAGAAAAGTTACTAGATTGATTGTTTCTATTAAATGTTAATAAACGTTGTTAATTGAATAAACAAACAAACGCCTTGTCTTAAACATTACAACTGCTAACTTTATTTAATGGGAATATCAAAATACAAGCAAGTTGAAAAACGTAAACAGCTCAATTCAATTGAACGAAATGATTAATTAACTCAACAGCTTCGGGTTTTTTTCCCCCCGACGTAAGAAAAAAAAAATAAGACGAAAAGAAATACCCACTTATAAGCGCCGTTTAATTCCTAGTTTGCACACACAGAAATATATAATTATTGCGGAACAACGTAATAGGAAAACCTTGACAGGTGGAATCACCGGGTAATTATATCAATTGCGTGCATATCTTATTGCAGTCGCATGTTGATTATCTCGGAATTGTGAAGAATTGTGTACTACGTTGTTAGCATTTAGAATAATAAAACAAATCATAAGAAGAAAAACGATGATTTATCGTCCCAATCACAAGGTTACATTTTGTGGGGAAATTATTTGTTGTTTATGTACGAAGTTTTCGATACATTATTATGTTTATTTACTTTCGAATTCTTCCATATTTATTCTTTCCCAAAATCTGGACTACCAATTGACATGAACATTTAAATTTTAGATTAATAATCTCCAAAAACACTAAATTAAATAAATTTACGAAATTTATGACGAAACGACGAATTTTTACGTCAAACATTGAAGGTCATCTAGATTCCTAACGTCTCGTCTCGTGTCCACCGAATTATATTTAAAAAAAAGTAAATCGCAATGTCCTAAACCAGCCAGTTCACGGTCTTATTTTATTGTTCCGTCCCATAAAAAAGTTTTAAAACTGAGTCAGAAGTCGTTCTACCACTTTTTTTTTTCGCTAACTAATAGCAATTATCTAATTTATTTACCCGAAAGAAAAAAAAATATATGAACAAATGTGATTTCAAATTAATCCTTTAAAAAAAATTCGACCACCTACGTGGGCCTTTATCCGATAAAGAAAAAAAATTATAATAAAAAAAATACTGTTAGTATTTACGTATTTTCGACAAAATAAAAGATTAAAAACATTTCTTGACGTATTTCCTTTATTATTATGGCTATGTGTTATGTTCCACTTTTCTTTCGCGATGTATTACGTCAACACCTCGCTTTGTCTTATTCATATTCGTGTTTACCTGGATATAACATTGTAATTACCTTGATACCTGCCTGGAACGTTGGATTATTGCTTTCGTTATTGCAAATATCTTCGACGCGATCGAACTTTTTCCCATTTCTCTAACTTTTATTCGGAATTATCTTAAATTGGGCGTAAAATACGAACATAACTTGAAAAATACTCCTAAGAGAGCTTTTTCAGTGCACAAGGAAAGTGTGTCAGTTCCCCGACGGCTGCAATTGTCTTCTAGATATGTAAAAAGGGGCTTTTTATAATCCGAGCACGCAATAATCCGTGCCAATGGCATTCGCGATTAATATTTACGACATGGCCAGTGCATAAACGTAAATTAACGGTGATACGTGATGAATTTCCTTTTGTGCAGCGGAAAATGATTCTTTTTAGCAGATTACGTATTAAAACGCGGATTATTCACTTAGGACGTGTCGAAGTACTTTTCACAACCCGCAAAAAGCCAAAAAAAGAACGAGCTAAATTATTATAAGCTCTTCGTGTTCTTTAAGTCTCCTTTTAAAAAGTGGCAAAATAACAGAGGAATTAAAAACTATTGTGTAATCTTCTAAGGTGAGCTCACTTTTGGTTGGAAATATTTAATTCAAACTAGTAAGATGGAAATATAAAAAAAAAATGCTGAAAACCACAGAAATAAGGGAAAAAATTGGGGCAAAATACGTAGAGAAGAGAAGAAATGAAGATGCATTGAGATCGTCGTAGTTATGCAAATATGACTGATGCAAGGCTAACTAAAATAGTATGAAAAATGGGGTAAACTGATGAAGGGTAGACCACGAATGAAATGAAATGTTAAGATTGGTAGATATCTGAAGGAGAAAAGCTGAAAATAAATAAATTTAATTGTTTTTATCCAGGCGATCCTTGGTAACAAGGACTGTGGTGTTTGGCAAACAATACTAAAGTATCGGCACACTCCGCACCACACTCATTTTCAACCGTATGACAGGTCATACGGTCTCGAAACAGCTGTCCCAGATTAATTAATTAAACCTGTGCAGTACGGAGTATTGTTTACTTGGTAAAATGTTTATTCTTTTTAAATTCCATAACCTGCTAAAAGAAGTGCCTCAACACCCCGTACATTGTCACTTTCTAACCTCCCATTAAGTATTAAGTGTAAGCGAAACAAGAACTTTATTCAGTATAACAACTAAAAGGTCCCTGATCTAGGATATATACATAAACAAGACGAACGAACATCTCCCGAATTTAACTTACGGAAGTAACTTAAGCGCCAGTTAAACAAGCTACGTAGTACGTTAAGATATTTATGAAAATTATGAAAAAATCCCCATTTTTTTAACCATGCACTCTGAACGTGATATTTTTGGCAAAAAGGCTTTGCGTCAAATATTTGAAACGAATTTTTAAAATAAATTTAAAAATATAGGAGAATGCTTGTAGGCAGATTAAATGTGATTTTGGGATCTTTTTACGACGCCAATATAATCGTTTGCTAGTGAGTTTTATTGTTTCGTCTGTTAAGTGCAGCTAAAAATAGTTTTTGAATTCTCCTCCTTCTACGAGCCCTAACAACTATACGTTACAGGATGGTTAACGATTTTCTCAAAAATGTTTATTTTAAAAACGCTTTACAATATTTCGAAACGTTTCATGGAAAACAAAATTGAACAAAAATTACGCAAAATTATTTTGACCTGGTGCTCTCGAGGAAAATCATTAAAACAAATCGCCTCTGAATTAAAAATGGCAAAATCTCCATTGGAAAATATAAAATTAAATACTATAAAACTATGGAACTATAGAAATTAAAAGAAAAACCTAGAATTACAACATATTTAGGCCGGAAGAGACGCCTTCAATAAGTGCTGTTCGGAAACGAAACCCGTTGATTTGGATAAAGTCAAAGGCAAATCGGAGTTTTGATGATTGAAAAGAAGTGAATAATCTAGTGTAGGGGATAATCGGAAACGGGTGATTAGAAATCAAAGGGAAGGTTTTCATAAACATTGGCCTCAAAAGATCCGTAGGATTTCCAAAAGAACAAGAGATATGAGTTTCTATACATTTGCCAAAGATTTAGGCCAATAGGATAGTAGAAATGTCTTTCGGGTGATGTCGCGTAGTTAAAATTTTACTTGATGTTTCGCTGACCATGCTGTCAGCTTCTTCAGAAGATTTCTAAAGAGTCTTTAGAAATCTTCTGCGGTCTGCTCAGCGAAACGTCAAGTAAAATTTTAACTACACGACATCACCCGAAAGACATTTCTACTATGGATTACGGTCGTGAAAGCCTACACTCAACTATAGACCAATAGGAATTGATTTAGGATAAAGAGGATATTGCAAAGTGCCAAGAAATTTTGCAGGACAGTAGTTTACCCAACAGAATATAAAAGTTTTGCCTTAGCCCTCAAGTATCTCAGACTTTAATGTATGGCACGAAATGAAAAAAATATCTCAGGAACAATCTTCAAACAACAATTGCTGATATAAGAACCTTAATTCCTGGGCTTTGCAACAAACTTATAAAAAATATTCCAATACGTATTCGGAGGATCGGCAAGTCGAAAAGAGACATCGCTAATTACTAGAGTTATTAGTTACATTCACTTTGGTTTTTGGGTCCCAACCTTTGGTTGTCAAAATTTTTTGTTCTTTCTTTTAAAATATTAATTTTGGATATTATTACACTGCGTCCCAGTTGTTAAGGCTCACATTTCTACTCTTCCAATGGTATAGATTGTGGGTCCAAGCTACCGTTTGAATAAAAATGTTTGAAAAAAATCTTATCGTTCTCCAATTATCAACCAGCACACGTATAATAGAATCTTTCTAAATTTTTATAACCTTTCATGTTGTGTATTCACTATCATTATTTATTAGAAACGTTATCGTTACTTGTTTACATAAACGTGTTACACATAATACAATACATGGAGCGTGAACATTACGGACTACAATATTTACTCGCAGTATTCAGAAGTTTGCTATAAAAAAAAAATTTAATAATGAATACGAGTATTTTCGATCCATCACCGATAATTTTTTGTTGAAACGAAATTCATATTCTTCCCATATTACGTTTGTTTTTAAACGAAGAACTGACATTTCGTAAATTACCAAACAAAAGGATTGCTCGAATAAACAAATTCATATATGTACATATAGAAATTAATAAATATACAGGCGTACACAAAAAGATTCGTCCATTGTAATCCTTTCCTGTTACGAACACACACATGGATGTACTTACAAAACAAACAAATCGCATAATATGTGTAAAACAGTTAGGAAATACGAGACCCAACGTTATACGTAATGCAAGATCGAATGTTACTAACACAAATGCGCGTAAAACACAAGAAAAGACGCAAGCGGATCAAATATTTGCTTTGATCAGAGCAAAAAAAAAAAAACGCCTATGTAGGCTTTCGCCGGACAGCGATAGATGATAAGCGGTCCGTGAAAAGAATTCAATATGTAAACAAACGAGTTTCAGCGAACAATCGCAGCTGACACTTGATAATTAGCCGGTTTTTTTTTTGTTTTTAAAGAAAACGAACAAAAAAGCAGCGTGTAGAATCGATCTTACAACTCGGTTGTTTTTACGAGTTTTAACATTGAAACTAACCTGAATTAGTGTCGATCTTTGTTGTTGTCGGTAAGTAGCAACACACACGTGCGTCGCACGTGTATCACTTTTAAAAACAAACGAAAACAATAATTGAAGATCGCAACACTGAACTTTACAATTTCCGGCGATTTTCCTTTAAATTCCGACCGATCGAAAGCACAAACGTAAAACACGATGCGATGTCGTCCGTTTTACCGTCGAAGATTGTAAATACCGCCTGCAACGCGACCAGTAACATCGTTGGATTCGACTAGTTGCGGTGTGCGTTGCGTACGCTTTTGTTTTGAGCTCGTAGTACCGATAGCGTACGTTAGAGTGAGTTCGCGTGATGCCCAAACGAGACAAGAGAAGATCGACGGAAGGACGTAACGGTAACGGGTTGTGGCAGAATCGCACGGTAGGCCTCCTAGATCGCTTTAAAGGCATTAATGTATTTCGTTTATTTTCCATCGTTTCCTTTAAAGTTTGTTGGATCTTGAACAAATAAGATCGGATGACAAGTCTTCGAGTGCGTTTTTCTTGGATCACTGAAACCAGTAACTCGATACGTTCGATCAGGGCTGGGCCCTAGCGGTTTTGTTGCCTTTAGCAAATCCCGCCCACCAAGAGTCAAAAAAAAATTAAAAACAGACTTAAATAAAAGAACCATGTTAACCGAAAAAATTACATACGTTAGAATAATAATGCTAATACAGATTTACGGAAAATTGAAAAACATGAGTTAACAACGAACTTACAAACTAAAACTAGTGCCTACTATTTTTAGAGATAATTTAGGTAGGTTTCCACGGCTGGAGTCAGTTAAATTTAAACGTGTCTCGGGTTCGGACCGTGTCATGGTTAAACGAAAACTCGTTTCGCCCACAATGATATGGGGGTTCTTCAAGAGAGGGAGGGGTGGTGGGCAACAGGTAACTGAACGTGTGAAGTACGCCAGAGACAAAACCAATTGAGCGGACATGTGAACCATGTCAGAAACGGAGATCAACTGCGAGGATAGGAGGGGGGCAGCACGCTTTTATGCTGGCGGTGAGCGTGGCTTGTCGCTGATTAGTTGGGTATCACGGTCACTGCTAGTCGAGGATTGGTTGGATAACCAGTATCCATATTAACATCCTTGGGATGTTTAAGGATCTTTGTGGGCTCTTTAATTTTCCGGTTGCAGGCATGAATTTAATAATAATAGAACTAATGCAATAATAAGGGAACTCTTTCGAAGTTTCTTTTCTGTAAAGTCGCGAATATCACTCAATTCATATTCAGTGGCCAACATTCCTAACCCACTAAGATGATTTTGAGGTTCTTAAATAATTTTTGATTATTTTTAATTTGGAGAAAGCTCTTTCGTTAGTAGCAACACTTATGGGCAGCGTTAACAAAATTTTTAAAGCAACACTCAAATTTGGCCGATTTTTAAGGGAAGCAAATGAATTTAAGAACATCAACTAGACCTTCTTTCTTTGTTAAGAAACAAGGTCTATTTCGTCGCGCAGCTCTCCTGATCATTTATTTTCCTTTTGGTCCTTTTGGTCACCCCATCATTTGGCGTTCAGCCTTTATTGAATATATTTCTCATCGCCTAGAATGGTTAGTCCAGTTCTGCATATTTTTCATTTCGCATACTGTAGAAATTATAACATTTTTTGCCTTAAAATCTTTAATAAATTATTGAAAACTTATAGTTCACGTTGAAAGTCGCACATTCGGGATTACGGTTGTTCGTAATGTTGTTAATAGAAAACAGCTAATAGTTGAGTGTAGGCTTTCACGATCGTAATCCATAGTAGAAATGTCTTTCGGGTGATGTCGTGTAGTTAATATTTTACTTGACGTTACGCTGACCATGCTGTCAGCTTCTTCAGAAGCTTCATTTTATTATCCAATAAAGCAAAGAAAAATCGCAACTTTTTAATATAAAAGCACTATTTCGAATTTTTAATAACGTAAAATATAGATTATAGCAAAAATTCTAAAAAAAATCAATATTTCTTTGAGAAATTTTCAAATTTTTTGCCAACCGTATCCAAGTCTTAAATGTTGAATTCTGTTCGTAATCGCAACACAATATTTGCCAATGTCAAACAGTTCAGCTGGTTTTCTCGCTTGCCAAAATTCGTACATTGATAATGACCTTACACGTTGACACTACGTTTACGTAACGTTGAGATTTATACAGCTGCTCATTTTTTAATTACTTCAAACCAGCGGTTCTCAAACTTAACACCGTGAACATTTTAATAGCAATTTGCGCGAATTAAACGGCAACAGGAAACATCAATATTATGATGTAAATAGAAAAACAAGTTCAACATTATGTTTATCGAAAAAAAGGTGCTAATTGAAAGGAAAAAAGTCGTCATAACGAAGGCGACATGTGACGCGATCTTCCACTGCTATATTTTAATTCGCAACTTCGTTTTTGTGTTGTGTTGTTACAACTGTTAACGCAGGTGTTAACCAATATTTATTTGATTTAATAATTAGTTCGCTGGATATTACGTTTTGTAACATGTTTATCCATTATACAGTCACGTTTTTCGCGATGTTTTGAAATCGAGAAATTGTCACTTCGCTAAATAGCTTTGTATAATAAATCACGGAAATCATGGAAACTGGAGCTGACGTCGTATTTGATGATTTTTGCTAATGTTATATTAGCATAACATTATGAGTCATCGGATGGTTGCCTCTCCTCCAAGTGCCCTATCGGCGGAGTCCCTCAGGGATCAGTGATGTGCCGAAAGGAATTGCAATTTATTTCGCCGCCTATGTTGACCTTACTGAGCAGCCATGACGAGGGAACCTGCAAAGAACGATCGATGGCCTTACAGAATGGACTGATAAATGGCGACGGGTATTAATTAGGCAAAGAACGTCGCTGTTTGTTTTACCGAAAGACGCACCTTGCGTACTGGAAATATTTATATTCATGGGACTGGTCTCCCGCGGTCGTGCCTCAGGCTCATTTGGAGACTCCATATAGAAGCTTTGAGACGAAAATTAACCGGAGCAATGAATAAGCTGCTTCTTCTTATTTGTAGGAACAGACCAAGCTTCTGCTTTATAAACAATGTTTGCGACCAATTCTTGGAATCCTTCCAAAGCGTAATACTGATGATGATTGTCCATTGCCCGTTGGATATCACGCGAGTACCTCAAGGAAGTGTCTCAGAAGGTACAGATTCGGGCGAGTGCTTCTGAAAACTCACTTATTAGGGTTTTCGTCGAGGTGCAGGATCGACCTCCCCGAAATTTAAAATTATAAAGATTTATTTGAGACGTGTAGGAAGAGCGAAATGTAGAGACGGGTAGTACGAGAAACTGAACCTCTTCTCGCGAAGCTGTTTCCGTGTTTCTAAAAAACAACCGCGAAAGCCTACGCAATAAATTCTAGAACTTCTACGGGGAGAATATCAATTTAGTTCTGTTCTTTATCCTTTTTATGTACGTGCAAAGATAATCATGTTATTCCGTAATTTCTTGTTATCGAACATTTTCCTTCCCCATCTGCCAACCAGATTTTTCGTCGCGCAAATTTCGCATTAATTTGGGAACGAATTAGACGGACCAGGCGTGACCTGAAGCCATTTCTATCAAACACTTTCATCTACACTTAGAGCCGCCGTCCATCTAATTTGAATACCATAAAATCGCGCAAGTTATAACCAATCCCAGAATTTTAAAATTATATTCACAGGCTGTAATTAACATTTCTAGTCGACCTCGATCTTGTGATGAGGTTGCTGCACTTTCCAACTTTGCTCCTACGCTCAAACTTATTCCAACCGAAAACATCATTGCTGGCATTACTGAGTCTGTTCTTGTGGGTCTTGCCCATCAGAAACTGCTGATCCTATTCGCTTTGAACTATTGTGCCAGACCTCTCAAATTAAGCTTTTTTAAGTCAGAGAGAGAAGAAGAAGTCTGAAATCCAATCCTAAAATTGCTGTATTAAAAACTGATAAAGGAAACGCTTGTAATGAAGGATCATTCCAACCAATTAAACCTTCTAGAAACCGCCATGGTTTTCATTGGCCCGTAACTTTTCTGCTCAATTGACCAGTAAAAAACCCTACATACACCCTTCTGGAACGAATAATCCCCAGTCAGTGTGCTGTAATAGTTCCGAAGATGTCCCATAGGAGTGAGGGCGAAACGTTATAACATTAGTTAATTTTTTTTATCTGTTTTATTTTTTTGTTAAATTGTGATGATGCAATGGGAAAAGAATAAAAAAAAACTACATCGAAAGTTTGTGTAAAATATTTATTGCAGTAATATACGGTAACAAAATATCGTAGGACAAGGGGAATTAAGGAGCATTATTATTAATCATGTACTTTTCAAGGGTATTAATATTATATAAAAAATTTCATCACTCTACATTTTGACGGTAATAAATCCATAATAATAATTGTATGTTTATTAGTAGTATGTAGGTAGTAATAGTACTAGTAGTAGGTAGAAATAGTAATAGAGTTTGAATATTCAGAAAAACTTTTAGACACCGAGAATTTTTCGAAAAATTACGCAAAGGTACGAAGATCCAAGTTCCACAACAGACAGGTTACTATTAGATGCTTACTACTTATTTTTCATTTCCAGGAAATACGTTTTAACAATTATTTTCACATCCTACGGTATATTTTTTCGAACAACTAATGCATTTCTTTGTTCTTATTTCGAATAGAATGTAAATGTTCCAGAAAGAAACTAGAATATTGTATATATTAGTAATTATATAGGATAAAAATACATATATACAGGATGTTTCCTTATACTTTAATCAATAACTCTTATTTAATCCATATCAAAAGTTAAAAAGAATATAATTCGTAAGGCTTATTTAAAATTTTATTTCAACTTGTATTACGTAACGTAAAGATATTTTCCATGTGTTTATTTTTAATTTAAGTTGGTAGTGCACGGAAGTTAGCTATTGTCTAAAATATAACAAAAACATACTGCGTAAGTAAATTGTTACTATATTTGTTATAAATATGATAATTATAATAGTATAATAGTCTCTCTTTTTTTTTTTATTAATATAATAATAATTATGATTTATTTAATGTAAATTTTAAAAATTGCTCTAGAAACACCTAAGTACCACGCACTCAACTTTGTACGATTATATCTTTGTGACCCCCAAAAACTCTAATAATCATTATACATCGAATTAGATTTTAAATAATTTTTTTAGATTCTTCTTTTTCCATATTATTTAATTTAAAGAATTTATATTTTTCTATTTTTTTACGACAATTCAGCAGCAAACGAAAAACTAAGCAAATATATTTAATTTTATTTTATTTCTTTAGGAATGTATTTTAGGTGAATATTGATTGATTTGTGTTAGTGTAAAAAAATACCTCTAAAAAGCTAAAATCTCTGATTTCAAAAAGTGCATGTTTTGAAAATTAAATTAATTTTAGAATGGAAAAAATCAAAAAAAAAGACAAATGTTAAACATTTCGACGTTTATTTTTTTGTTTTTTGTTTTTCGGAGCTAACCTATACATAAATGCTTTTTTCCAAAGAAAATTTATAGATAATAATAAAAAATTTGTGCTAATAATATCAAAAATTTTAGATTAGAAAAAAAATCCTATTAAATCTAGGATCGTCAAAGTAAGCTGTGGATGTAGAAACATTATTTGTAATTTTGTTTTTTTTTTTATTTAATCAAAAACATTGACGAATAGTTGATATATGTGTACAAGTGGTTACGTAATATTTTAAGCAGGTTAATTATATACAGTGTGTTTCGTTTTAATCTTACAATAATAAAATTCCATCATTTTTCCTTTTAAATTCTATCCACAGCTTACTTATTGAAGAAAAACCTGTAAGGATAGTGGGGAAAATTCTTTTTATTAAATTTTATTTTATGTATTACCTTTATAAAGCTATTTTTTTTTTATTGTAAATGTAATTACCATATAAGACGTACACTCACAATTTCTAGTTTTTTTTTTTAATTCCCACATACATATACTTGCATCATTTATATTTTTCCAAACCTATTTCTTTATTGTATTTTGATTGTAAGTGAGAAAAAGACGAAAGAGAACCTATGTCTTGCTTTTTACACATATCTTAACACGTCTTGCGAATGCACACACGAAGAAGAGAGAATTTGCACGTAGGATTGCAAGAAACAACAATACAGCGTCTCAAAGTCTTTGAAAGAATATTTTTCACGCAAACATCACATTATATCGCAAAAATTTATTTCTTCTTGCTTATCTTAAAGGGTGTTACATTATATTGCATCTAGTTACCTTTGACGATACATATGATTTTATTATAATGGCAACATGTTTTTGCATTGGGATTTTGGTTTATTTGTATTATTTAAAAAAAAAAGCGTTTGTTTGATTTTTAAGGATGTTCTTTTTTAATATTTTGAAATGTATCAGTTTCAAGTGGATGACATCTTAAATTCTAAATTATGGAGCAGATTTTGGTTATTATACAGGATGTTCAAGTAAATAAAAGAAGGAAATTATTTCTTTAAGAGACGGAGAATCTGCATCGGATGCAGGTGGTATAACTCAGCATCCACAGAATATTAATATTCATACCCGAATTCTGCAATTTTATTGGAAGAACGTTGACCGGCGAATGTTAATTATCTTCTTAATTAACATTTCTCCAGCAATGTTGGAAAATGTCCAAAAAGCAATTTCTCTGCTTCGTAGATAGACGACAATTTGAGAATTTCCTTTAACAAGTATTTTAATGAAAAGGTGTTACAGCAGTAAGAGGAGTTGATGTGGGAATAGGTCGTGTTTTGGTTAGAGTGGAAGGAGAAACGAAAGAAAAATTTATGAAGACTTTCACATTTCAAGATGAAAACTGTAAAATGCTTCGAAAATTTAAACAGATTCAAACAGATCTGGAAAGAATATAAACAGACCCTGTACAAAACAGCATTAGAAATAAAAGCTATAATTTTATGAATTTATACCTTGCATCGTGAACGCACTGTATACGAAATTTACCTTATTCACGGTTTGCTCATCCGTTTAGACACAAAATTAAATAAAATGCCATTTTAATAGCCTTTTTATTTAATTTTTCGCGGCCTCTTTGCCCCGAAACATCCTGCATAATACACTATTACCAATAAATTGGGAAGCCAAGTGAATTTGAATCCTTAAATATTTAATTTTAATAATATTTTGTTAAGTCTGGTGGGGGGGGGAGATCACGCTATTGCTTATTAAATATATCATCATCATCGATAATCGTTATTCTATTGTTTTTATTTTTATTCCTCTGAATAATATGGAGAAAAATAAATATTATATTGTGAATTGTGTAGTGACTTCTTGTTTATTTAACTTGTTACATTTAATTAAGGTAATTATCATTACGTATCGTATATTTGGACCGCTTAACGTTGGATACTCGGAAAATTCAAAATCGTGAGCAAATCGAGTGGGCTATGACATCACGGAATAACAAAAGAGAAAATAGGGAATGACAAATGTCGAAACAACGAAACATTCGAAGGATATAAAAATTGTTTCTTTTTTCGTTTGTTTTTTTCTTTTTGTAGTTCACTTATCTTTGATATTGTTGCATACTTTTTTTTTTGTTTTGTTGGTTTGTATCTTCACTAACAGCAAAAGCTCATCTATCACATTTATATAATATTATATATAAAACGAAGTTAGTAAATATAACAAGTTATTAGTTAAATCTATAGAAATTGTTTTTGTTTTGTTTTCTCTTGTTTCATTCGAAAACTGTTTCGAATTCATTTACTTCAATTTGAAATTAAAATGAAAAGCACTTACAAAAATGTAATATCAAAAATAATCGCAAAGTTTTGTACATTTACTGTATAAATTGCATTTTTAAAAATACCGCAGGGTACGACACTAACACCAAAGTTGTTGTTTTAAATTTAGTGATATTTAAAGCGATGTTTTTGGTAGTAGAGGTTTCGTTTATTAAAGTATTATCACCTACATCAAATTTATTGTCTTGTCGAAAACTTAAATATCTTTTTTCATATTTATTTCAATTTGTTACAATAATAAAATAAAGTTAATTCTATGCGTTGATTAATTTTTCTTTTTTTTCAAAGAAAAAGTTACGTTATGATTTGTATTTTGATGTTTTTAATTTCAATTTAATTTCTTTGTCCTAATATTGACCGTTATTTCTCCAAAAGCTGTGTCTTTCAAGCAAATCTGGTAGTAAGTGTACAAAACTTGTACCGGTATCTAAACATATCCCCCAAAAATGTATGAATATTTTTCATAAGTCAAGTACACTAGAATCGAATGAAACAAAATGCATAATCATTTAAATAAACTTCAACGTAATACTGACCTATTATTTTAACAAAATAAAAGAGCGGATTAAAAAAAATGTACAAAATAAACCTACTTTTGTTTTAAAACAGAAAATAATAATAATTAGAGTAAAGAGTCTATTATTTTTTCGGGTAGTAGGTTGCTCTCGGCCTTGGCTGGCAGAAATTTTGCGTAGGCCTCATGGTCTGCGGTCGATTCGGGTAAGTCCAAACACTGGGGATTCTCGGGGTGTAGAGTGGGACGAATGCGCCTCTCGGAGCGCGTGCCATTCCCATATCCGGGGGATACAGCATCCTCGGAGGTATCTAATAATAATAATAATATTTTTAATTCTATGCACATTATTTGATTTTCTTTTCTGAAAATATGGTTCGCGTAATATTCAAATGAGTCTTTGAGTTGGATTCTTAACTCTATCCTCTTAAATAATAAAAATATTACTATTGCTATTTTTATTCTAATTTATTGTTACCTGTTGCGGATGTTTTTGTTGTCCCATATCCATCGTAGGTGGTGGAACGGTGATGGTATGGATCGCTTGCATGGGGGGCGGGGCCATCGTCTGTGCCGTCATCGTCTGAGGTAATTGAGGAGGGGGAATACTGGGTATAAAAGGAACGTTCTGTACAGGCGGCATCCGCGCTAGCGGTGGCATGTAAGGTATCGGCCCAAAAGGGGGCATCTGCATACCATTGGGCATAAATGGAGCGCTCAAAAATGGATTAAACGAAGGCACGTTAGGATTCAAACCGGGTTGTCCAAAACTGAACACCGGCCCAGTAGCATTTGGTTGAAATGGAAAACCCCTCTTGTCGTTGTTATTCGAGGCATGCCTCTTCGTAGATGGCTCAAAACTATCCCTAATCTTGTGCAATCTTGTATCGATTATATTCTTCACATTCATATCCTTCTCAAAGTCCTTATGCCGTTCCAAACTATTCCTCTTCCTCGTCTCGGATGATAAACACTTCTTTGAGGCTCTTCGTACTCTTCGTTCCTCTTCATCGTCTGAATAATCGACGTGTTCGGCTGGGACTTCGTTATCGCCCATCCAAGATGCATCGCTGCCTTTTACTCTAGGAAAAATATTTCGATATCAATCGAGCAATTTAAAATAAATAAAATTCGTATTCTCGTAAAGGAAACCTAACTTCGAATCCGTTTCTGTTGGAGTAAAAATTATTTAGAAACTAACTGGGGATAATCGTAACCCCTCCTGCATTGGAAAATGAAAATGTCGCATTAAAAAACTAACTATCGTAAAGAAAATTGAGAAATACTCACTGCATTAATTGTTTTAGAAAAACGTATTGTGTATGGGGAGTTTTCGGAGCTGAATATACTGGGAGGCCTTTTGTAACCCCGACACTATCCATCTCTTCCTTTGTATTAAATCGTATCACGTAGATTGGGTTACTCACTGGGCCCATTACATCGTAAACGTAACCTAATGGCTTCTTACCATTATCCAAGAATAATAAAGTTTCTAAATCATAAGCGGGTATGTTTGGAAGAGACTCTACTGTAACTAAAGCGACAAAAACAAAATTATATTCGTAGGTCATTTATATAATCTCAAATTACTCACCCAACCTATCAATAATTCCACTAACGTTCCCCATGTGGATACACTCATGTTCGGTCACCTCAACATTAAGCGATGAAACATCAGCAACTGGTGGCAATTCATCCAAGGTTAATTCTCCAAAAGTACGTATGGTATCCTGTACATTTTTCTTTTTATTCTCGGTTTTAGCACCTTCGCTTTCTTGGTCGCTACAAAAATTACATTTTCAAATAACATACATCTACAGGAAATGATATATTTTACTTGTCAGACACTTCTGGAGATTCGTAAGATTCCGATTCGCTTGATGATGATTCACTATCGGATGAATTGGAAGATTCACTAGAATAAACCAGTAAATTGCTCAACGAACTGTTACCAGTTCGAATAACAGTGACCGTCCCTTGATCATTCGATGTGTTCCCCGATGAACTAGAATCGACATTTTCGGATTCTGACGGTTTATTGCCTTTTACCACCGGTTTTATTTCATCCGCTTCGTTTTTACTAGGCTGAACTTTCTCGGGGCTGTTGTCATCGTTTAGGTTATCTTCACGATCGCGAGCAACATCACCTTTATCTCCTTCAGCGGAATTCGTCCGATCGGTTTTAGCCTCTTTAGGGTTATCCTCGCTTTTTTTTTCATTATCGACGGCCTCAGTCTGCTCGTCCCCAGTACAAGGGGACTTTGTCTTTTGATCTTCCATCCTACTTAAGTCTTGTCTAGTATCACTAATTTTTATTGCGATCGATTCATTAACGCACAATTTTGCAGTCTTACGCGTAAATTTTCAGCTGGTTTCATTAAAGTTCGACGTGGAAAACGGCATTTGACGGTTTGATGCGGTGCAATTGTACTTTTAAAAGACACATGTTCGAAGAACTTTAAAAACAGCCATTTTGAAAGGAATTGTCAGATCCAAAGGTGTAAAGATACACGTTCAACCAAATCGTGCCGATTCCTAGCGCTTTGTTTTACGGAAGAATCATTATTTGTACTTGTAAAACAGAAAATTAAATACAGAAAGTGAATTTGTTGGAAATCTCGATAAATAAAAACATTGTTTTCGTTACTCGTTCATTTGATTTGGTGTAATAAGTTTTAGCGATTTTTTACGCCTAGTTTCGGCAACCAAATAATCACGGAGAAATTCGGTCATTACCTGAATATTTACGAGTAATTATTGCTTTTATATTTTCTCGTAGCGTTCTTGAAAGTAATAAAATATTCTATAAATGATCTTTTATGTTTAAACAAATTAGTTTGAAAAACCACATTTTTCCTTTCATCCATAGCCGTTTAAATTCAACAAATCGAAAAGCGCGAAATTTGAAATCATCCAATTAGAAACCCAACGCTAATTATTATCGTAATTATTAGTTATTTTAACATTTATATTCCAAATATAAGAGATTAATTGCTTCTTTAAGTAAAGAGTCGTATTTAGAGTAACAGACACTAGTTAATAAGCGCTCGAGGAGGTCTAAAGAGAAAAGTCTTTAATAAAACTGGCACGTTACTCGAAGAAGCTTCAGTTCGTCATCAACCGGTTTCGAGTTAGTTTGTCTAGTCTATTGTACGACGTTTTTATCACCCTTCTTTGCAAATAGTCGCGATTACGAAATAGAAATGTGCGTATCGCATTTTTAAATTGATATATTGAAATGAGTACGCTGAAAAATGCCGAAGGGGAATTAATACAGCAAGATAAGCAGGTGCACACAATAATATGTTGTTGGAGTATCCCTTTAAAGGTAAGAAATCGTTTCAACGCTTTTAAATCTTATTTTTACAACTAGTTTAATTCGAAAGAAAGCTTGTTCTCTTTTCTCGAAAGATAATTGTACGCGTTTATAAGGAAATTAGATGCAAATCTGTTGATCCAGTTTGCTGCGTTCGAGTTCAATTGTTTTCTCTTTAAATAAATGAACAGAACGTTGCTTTGAATGAAAGGATTTCCAGCTAGGAATTAACAGGATTATGCGAAAAATTTCTCGTACTTAGAAATATGCAGCCGTTTGTAAGTAAATAAGCGAAAATATGCGTTATCTGTTTATGCTACACGATATAACGTTTAAAAGTAAATAAATTTAACATTTTAGATGGTTAATGCGAACCTCATTAGAATATAATTTGCGATGCACTAAATAAATTTGCTATCCTACTTTCAAATTTGGAAAATTAGGTTTTAATTACTCGGCGGGTAACTGTTTTCTTTAACTGTTCGATTTCGATCTACATACGAAGGCTATCAAAACGTTAGATTGCTTGGATTTTCGCTATTAATAATTAGGGGAATCTCTCAGATATCGCTTTGATATTTAAAAATGGTTTTACGTGTTTATTTTAGATTTTAATTTTTTTCTTCTATTTTATAATGTTAAAACAAAAGTGTTGTTGAATTAAGAGGTTCTTGGTTTTATAGTAAAATTTGTAGAAATTCCAAGAGAAAAAAACTGGATTCTAAAGCAATCTGTGGAAAGTGAAACTTACGTAAATCTTCGTCAAATTTCTTCTTTCTTATATCCGAGGCGATATAGCCGCTATTGATTGATATTCACATGTTGCACTCTCTGAGGAAGTATCCTCGTATCTGTTGGGTTTATTGACTTTTGAAAGTGTTTTTGTACCATAAGGTTATGCATGACGTTTTGTTATTATTATATTATTATGTATTTGATTTTCTTTTTTTATTAAACTCGAGGTATGTAGTCGAAAATATTTCTAATCTAGACCGGCGATGTTATACAGCGTGTTAAAATAAAGCTTTGTATTGTTATAATTGCAGAGAAAGTTGTTTCCTAAGTTAAGATAAACACCAAATAATAGAAAAAATAACTTTAAACTTTGTCGGTACGCGAACTCCCTATGGTAACGCGTCACGCATTGAAAATACCGCGTTTGAATCAAATAGAAAGATCGTCATCTTTTTTTGTTAACAAAATTTGCCGTTGTTAGTCCTTATATAAAGCCTCCTTTGCTTCTTTCAGCGGTTTCTGCCTGTTCATTTTAGTAAAATTCTGTACTCTATCGTGAGGTAAAAACTGCCAAAGATTAGCATGTATTAGCTGTATTCTGTTGGATACAAACATATTTGATTCAATCACTGTGTGTTCTTTCGTAAGAAAGTGTTTTGTTCAAACTAATCACGATTTGCTTCTTATTAGCAAAAGAACATAGCGTAGACAAATTAATGTGTTTCACTCTTCTCATCGTTTTGCAGAATATTCCTGAAACAACAGGCTATTAAAATGAATTTAAATTTAATGAAGATGAGATTCATTTGTGAATCATCATTTAAGATTGGCAAATAAATTAATTAAATATATTCGCAGTGCATCTTATATTTTCTTATTCTTTCCCGGTTTCTTCGTATTCTTAGAAATTTTAGAAATCATAAAATTGGCACGTGATTACTTCTTATCTGCGACATGGGCCGTCGAAGTTGTTTTTCTTCTTACATAATTTATGCTACGAGGTATTAATAACGTAGTTATTGGAAAACCTCATTCATATTCCGGACGAAAAACTTCGAGGAGGCTATGGATACGTTTAAAAATATACGAATGTCACGTACAACACATGCAGTAGCGCAATAGCACACTTTTTTGTTCGAATTGGTCTGTTTGTTCCATCCGTTGTTATATTCACGTTTTTCTTTTATTGAGTTGGGTGGGTAAATTTGGACTAGGTGTATAAGTATGTACCGTGTAGAACTTTCTGATTGGAAACATTTTTAGGATGTTAGATCAGTGCCTTTTTTTGTTTAATTTTGGGAGAGGTAGACGAAAGTGAATTTGCATTTAATTTTAGGTTTTTCGTCTATTTCTTTACATTATATTGGTCTGAGCTCCAATCGATTTAAATTGAATGTATCATATAGACACATATTGCCTCGCCATCGAGATTTAAATAGAAAAACAAGAAACGAAATTAGAAAATTTACATAAGCACACCCTTTATAAAGTATCACGTTGATCTTCAAATTCCATTTTTCCATAAGTCCATTTTCGACCAAAATGATACTGCCACTAAGAATATTATGAAAATTCTTGATTAAGTACACTGCCGTTCAGAGAAGTTCGGTCGGTTGGTAAAAAAACATGAAAAGCTTACAGAAACAAACGAAACTAAAAACAAAATGCGATTTTATTGTATGTACAGGTAAAAAAGACAAAAATAAATAAATAAAAAGTTATTCTGGCCTAATATAACATATTGAATATTATTTTTTTTTTATCGAAAAAACCTCCTTTGCTGTTAATCACCGCAACCGATAAGTTTTGTTGAAACGGATTGTGGAATATTAATCCATTCATGTTGCAGAATATTCCGTAAATGTTCTTGTGAAGTTGGGCATATTTTTCGGATCCTCCTGTCCAGTGCATCCCACAACAACTCTATCGGGTTCAAATCTGGGCTTTGTGAGGGCCATGTCATTACTTTCAAGGTGTGCTGTTCTTCTTGCTCCTTTAGATAGTTCTTACACACTAACGCTGTGTGTTTTGGGTCGTTGTCATGCATGAATCCTGATGGCACTGCATGATTCTGGAGTATTGCAAAATAATTTTCCTTCCTCATTACACCCTGCACTCTGCACACTAACACAGAACTACGCCCTTGCTTGACTGTAGGCACAATGCAGTTCGGGATCACTTTTCGGTTTTAGATCTTCGGACATAAAATCGTCGATTTTGCCCAAAAACCTCAATCTTTGACTCGTCACTCCAAAGCACGTGTTTCCAATCATCTAACGACCAATCTAGATGAGAACGGGCCCACTATAGCCGTTTTGCTCTGTTGCCCCGACGTAATAAGGGTTTTCGAATGGCAATGCGCCCATGAAGGTCCGCTTGTTGAAGTCGACGTTTAACCGTACTCGCCGAAACTTGTTCTTCACGGCCGCGATTGACTTCGGCTGCTATTTGTGGCACTGCTAATTTTCTATTGCGTTTGCTTAATAATACAATTCTCAAATCTTCAGCTTTTGTTGTTTTCCTAGATGCTCCGGGACGAACACGATTGTCTATAGTTCCAGTTGTCCGATATCGCTTTATGATGTCATTTACTGTTGAACTTCTCATATTTGTTTTTTCAGCAATTTGCAGTCCCGAATATCCTTCTTCAAACAGCGTAATAATGCGTGAACGTTTTTCTACACTGGTAGGCTTGCCACGTGCCATTTTGAAGTAAATTTTCTTAAAACTTTCGCGCAGAAACGACAGATGCACACCAACACACGTTTAACAGTAAAACGAAGCAAATTTATATCTTTACGCCTGTGATAAATAAACAAGAATGACACTGCGGTATATTTCCTAAATGTATTGTTCGTTAATAATCCCCAAACGATCCGTTTCAAACGATCGGTACTTCCGAGAAATTCTTGGAACGATAATAAAAGGGACTTTATTGTGGTTGTCGCAATATTTCTACTTTACATAATAATTTATGGCTTTAGTCCCTTAGAAAAGAGTGTATGCTTAATATTTTTCTAATTTTATGTATTAATAATTGTATACAGTGCGATATAATAGATTTTTATTGTATGACCGAACTTCACTGAACGACAGTGTATATATACCGTGTGCGAAATGCAGGTATTACAATTCGTATTAAAAAAAGTATACAGTTACATTCATAATATTATTGGCTACAATAGTAGAAAGGGTATTTATGTTTGCTTCTATTCATTTTATGTATTATTCATGAAAATGAGCTGTTTTCTAGATGACATTTTATTACTGCGAGCTACAATTATTGCTATTAACCGCATCATAACAGCAGCAACAATTCAACTGCTTCTTTTACCAGCATTTACGTTTTTACTATTTTTAGCTTTAAAATGCCACATACCGCATTAGAAAACGCCTGCATTGTCCTACAAGATGTAAAAACAATAAAAACACGGTACCCATCTGTTCTGGAAACGTGTAAAAATATCGCTGTAGCCACGATAGACGTATCGAGGTACGCTTGGACAAGATAATAACATCACGTTTCCAGTAGTGAAGTGACACATTAACATCACTACTTGAAGTAGTTCATATTCTTTACGAATACCACATGTTGAACTGTTTTTTTCTTTCGGTTTTAATGTTAATGTTAATGCATGTAATGCGTCCATTAAGCGGAAGTGTTTCTTATTAGATGATGTACGTATCTTCCCGCGTATATACCGCATGTATTGTTTTCTGGCCGATGTAGATTCTGCGGGATGCAAAAAATTCAAAATTTAACAGCTAAGTACGTAACCTTTAATGCACTACAATGATCCCAAACATATGGCGAGCATCGTAAAACAGTGGCTAGAGGAGAAACAGATTCGAGTGTTAGAATGGCCTGCACAAAGCCCTGATTTAAATCCCATAGAAAATCTATGGGGGGATGTTGAGGTTGTTATAAAGTCTAAATCTCCAGCGACATTAGAGGAATTATGGAATACTATCGGAGAAGCCTGGCATAACGTTCCTGTAGAGAGATGTCAAAAATTAGTAGAAAGTGTGCCGAGAAGATGTGCAGCAATATTGGCTTGTAAAGGGTTTCCAACAAAATATTAAATGTGAAAGCAAAAAAGAATAAAAAAAAAAAAAATAATACGGTATTTCGTTATTGTTATTAAGTGTGCTATTTCTATGCCCGCTTAAAAAATAATATATTTATTTTTTTAATTTGTTTATCTTGAAGTTTATAAAATATTGTGAGTTCATTATAAACTGCATGCCATTTGCTACATTTTTGTTAAGCTAAGTTAAATAAATCACTTGTTAACATTTACAAATTTATCAATTCATCCATCAGTTTACCTGTGCTATTTATATGGCCGCCACTGTATATCAAACACCATACTTTTGTACTCGTAATACGTTCTAATTCCAAAATTAAAATAATATACAGGGTGTTACCTACCAAATTTAATGAGGGTATTTCTAGAAATTCCATCGCTATAGTAAACTTACAACCAATTTATTTTTATAGATCTATTAAAAAAGAATTATTTTTTTTTTTTACAGAATACTGTCTACTGCAGTTAAATAGGATGACCCCAGCATGCAAATTCTAGCATCCTTGCTAATACTGACCAGCCTCCTCTCTCTGCAAGTTCCGAAAATCAATTCTCATTACTCCACACCACCTTGGGATTCCTCCGAAAATACCAAGTATTTGGGAAATTTCGACGGGTGCCTCTGTCGGCAATATATAACGCAACGCTACACCACCTGCTACGATCCTGAAAATTGCCGGAGATTCCCGAGGTCTTTCAAGCCGAATTTCCCCGAATTTAAACTAGCCACCACCGGCGTTGAAAATATCACCGTCGGAGACCTGGGTAACTGCACCGTGCTCGAAATCTTGAAGATCGAAGCGAATAAGGAATTAAAATGGATCGAAGAAGGTGCCTTTGTCAACATGACGAAGCTAAAGTCGTTGAGCATCTCGTACAATTCGAATTTGCAATATTTGGAAGGTGATGTCTTCGAAGGGTTGGTGGGTTTGGAGAATCTAACCATACGCCATAATAATTTCGAAAATATCCGCTCTTTCTCTATGTCGCTCCAGTCGCGTTTTATGCCGAATTTAAAGAGGTTAGAATTAAACGAATTGAGATGTACGTCGATCATGGAGGACGATTTTCAGTATCTAGAGGGAAGTTCCTTGGTGGAATTAGATTTGGTGGATTCCCAAGTCGAATATATCCATCCTAAAGCTTTACTACCATTGAAGAACTTGAAAGTGTTAAACTTGGGGGAGAATCTCATCAATACCAGCGTCTTAATTGATATCCTTGAGGAATTTACGCTTAACAACGTATCCTTGCGTACCTTAAGTTTATACGGGTGGGGATTTAGGAAATACGTTCCCAAAGAAGTTCTGGCGACAATAGCAAATTCGACGATTACAGAATTAGTTCTGAGCAAGAACCAATTTGATGTGATCTTCGATGGGGTCTTCCCCTACATGCCAGGAATTGAAATTCTCCATTTAAATTACGTATTGCTTTCGAATTTTACCTTCAGCGCTTTCTCGAAACTCCCAAAGCTCAGAACTTTATGCTTGACGGGGAACAAGTTTCAGTTGATCCCGAAAGGTGAACCTTGCCTTAGAAACTTGAAGGAACTGGTTGTAAGGCGCGCAGGACTCTATTTTAATCTCGAAAATGACACGTTCGCGAATATGACGGGTTTAGAGCGATTAGATTTGTCCTGTAACAACATCAGAAAATTTCCTAGGAACAGCTTTAGAGGTCTCATCAATTTGCGGTATATGAACTTGAAGAATAGCACGATATTCTTCTTGGATGATAGGATTTTTGAAGAACTGAAATCCTTGACTTTTCTTAGCTTGGAAACAAATCCTTTTCCAAACAGAACTTTTACTCGGGAAATCTTTTATGGGTTGGAAAATTTGGAGGAATTAGAGTTGGGTTATTGTGCGATCGAGAAATTACCTGAACACATTTTCAAGTATTTAATTGGGTTGAAAAGATTGGATTTGAGAGGGAACAGGTTGAAGATGTTAAGTCCTGTCGTATTCCTACCTCTAATGCAATTGGAGATCTTACATCTGGGATGGAACGTATTATCCTCTTGGAATCTAAATATTTTCAGCCAGAATCACAATATGAAAGATTTGATATTGAACAATAATAAATTAACTCATTTCACGCAAGCTATGCTGGAGGATATTTCGAGTTTGGTTAACCTGGACATGTCGAGGAATTTATTCAATTGTCAGTGTAGGAATTTCAGGGCTTTTTCACATTTAAACGAAAGTCTTTCCTTTCACATACTTGATTTATTCAAAGTCCCTAACACCAAATGCGTCACGGAACGATACACAGATTTCACGATAGTGGAGTATTACAATAAGAAGTATTTGGGGCCCGAATGCACGAAAACGTTAACAGATATCTTTACGGATTATATCTTACCCCTGCTGATAGTTTTAATTATTATAATGCTTGCTGCGATCATCCTGTACACGTACAGGTGGCATATCCGTTACTGGATCTTTCTTACAAAGATGTTCCTTTCAAGACGAGCTCAATTCCATAGAAACGTCAATTTGCAAGGCCACGACAATTACCTCTACGATGCCTTCGTCTCCTACAGCAACGAAGATAGGAACTTCGTCGTTAGATTGGTAGGAATGTTGGAAAATTACGAACCGTTCCTAAAACTCTGCGTTTACGAGCGAGATTTCGAAATAGGCGCCTTCATATCCGAGAACGTGCTGGAATGCGTATCGAGAAGTCGAAAAACTTTACTAGTCATCAGCAATTCCTACATAAAATCCCAATGGTGTCGTTGGGAAGCTCAAGTCGCCGAAAACCATCGTCTATTCTTCGAGAACGAATACGGTGAATGCGTTAACGACTCCATCATCATGATAAAGCTCGGGAACGTCTCCCAGCACAATTTGAGTCCGATGCTTAAGTATCTGATGAAGACCAGGATATATTTGCAGTGGGACTCGGACCAAACTAAACAGAATCAATTCTGGGAGAAGTTGAGAAACGCCCTGGCACCCCCAGCTAGTCCCTACGCCGCTAAAAAGGGCGACGAAGCAAAAGGCTGATTTACACCCTGTACATGAATTTTGTAACATATCAATTTGTTTATATATATGTATACGTATATTTATATGTGAATAAAAGTGTTGTTTTTTTTACCCAATTTTTGTTTTAGTTTTTAGAAACAAAATTAAAAAAGTTGGCCGTAAATCGAGAGAAACAATGAAAACCAAATTAACATATTTACACGAATTAAAAAAAAATAATAATTCCAATGAGAGGCGATAAAAGGAAATAAAATTTAAGAATCTTTATGAAACAACAAATTAAATATAAAAGGTGAAGTTGTTGCAAAATCTTTATGAAAAAAATATAGTGTTAATTATACATTCATTTGATTAGGTTGAATAGGGACGTGTCTTGCTGATTATTTACGGCTAGTTTTAACAACCAAATAACCATTGAAATTTGATTGATGATGTGATTCAGACCAAACCAAACAGAATCAATTCTGGGAGAAGTTGAGAAACGCCCTGGCACCCCCAACTAGTCCCTACGCCACCAAAAAGGCCGATGAAGCAAAAGGCTGATTTGCTCTGTACATTAATTTTGTAACATATTCATTTGTTTATGTAATATATATATATATTTGTAATTTTTGTTTTGATTTAACATTTTCATCCGGTAAGGATCAAAATAAAAAAAGAACTTACGGGACGATCCTTGTAAATATTAGGAAGTAACTTTATCTATAACCCCTGTATACATTCACGTAAATGTGACTTTTTTGTTGGGGATTCATAGGAAAAGAATGTCAGAAATTTTATGCAAATTATCGACTAAATTGCCTAAAGCTAAAAGAGCTTCTTTTCTGGTATAAATTGAATAAAATAAATCATTTGAACCTTCACATTTCAAACCATATAGAGGGGACAGGTGCGTTCAACCAAATACAGCGACCGCACTACAGATGCGTTCAATCAAATACTTCCATCTAATTTATTAAAAAATTTGTTTAAAGAAGAATTAATTTACACAATATATTTTAAAGCAAGTGAACAAAAAATTGTCTTTTTTTATTTATAACCTTCCTTTCATCGTAGTCTTAATAGACAAGAGGTATTTATAATGGGTTTTGCTAACGGTATTCTTTTGGGGATTTTCCAACAGGAGATCCATTAGATGAAATTCCCAATAATTAAAAAATATCTTCATAGATGAATAATTTTAATAAATTTTTGGATAGCTCATATTTGTTTTTTAGCCTTTAAACGACGATAAAAATGTGGGGAATTAATTCAAAAAAATTTCTGCTCGTCCGCAAAATTTAATTTTATCATCTTGCACAAAAACAAAATAATTACTTTGAAAAGATGAAAATTTAAAAAAAATGGGGGGAAAAAAGAAGGCCACAGTTGTTTTCAAAGTGTTTTATCATGAAATTGTGTCATAAACTTTTGACTTAAATTATCTGTTCCTGCTTGGCTTTCTCTTGAAAACTTCGGACCCTCCGATTAATATTTCTTAATAGTTGACTTATATACAATAGTATCAACTAATTGTTTGTGTGAGAAACAATGTAAAAAAAAATGATAATTTATTAAAGATAATCCGATATAATGTAGAATGATATTCTACAAAATTATTAAACATGTATTGAAATTCTTGGGAAAACCGCCCCGGTTAAAAATTAATGAGAGAAGTTCTAAAAAAATAGTTTTAATACATTACTAAGTATATTTTTAGGTGCACATTACCTCTTTTTAGAAATTGTAAATCTGTAAATATCTCCAGCCTTATTTATAAATTTCTTTCGTTACATTAAGCGATCATCTTGTTTGTACCAAAAATAATTTATATTGAAAAAAGCTCTTAAAAATATGAATAAAATTGTTGAGCAAAAAAACACGTAAATATAAGCAAAATAGTAACAAGACTTGCTTCTATGTTATTTAAGTTGCATAAGCCGCCATCGTACAAGAATAATGTTAAATTTAAATATAATGTTAAGTATTTGCTTCACGTTGCAAAAAGTAGATGTTATTAAATTAATTATTATCGTTATTTAAATCAAGGTAATGTTATTCACAATTTAATCAAAATGTCAAATTTTGAGTGATTGAAGATCAAATTTTCGCTTTTAAAATGCCTATTTAGCAAAAATTTTTCAAAATTACCCGTTTGATATGTTGGAAATTTAAAAATTTTCGTATTGGCGCCAGGAAATGAATTCTGGTTATGGATAAGATGGCGTGTTTTGGATTTCGAAATTTACCTTTTTTACAAAATTTTTGAAAAATTACCGAGAATCCTGTACTTTAAACAATGGGAGCCCTAGATATACGCATAGAAGAACTATCAGTTGCCTATTACAGACCGAGGTAGGTAAATTAACATGAATTTGGAACAACGAAAATTTCCTGCAATGTTGCCATAAAAAGGTGGACTAACATAAAAAATTTGGTTAGAAGTAAAACACCCCAAATATACAAACTACAATATTTATTATCCACAAATTAATAAACAAATTGTTTGCATAAAGCCCGCAAAAAAGTACTCTTCCTATGATTACTCGCCTCCCGTAAAATTTCTTCGTTATTATTGGCATTTAGCTCCAGTAATCCCATTATTTCGATAGCTTTTTTCCTACGTTGGAATTCACCTTTCTTATTGTGGAAGTGGATGAGGAATTCTAAGATGTTAGTGTCCCAAAAGTAATTGTAATACGCGTCGACCGCATCGTTACAACTCTTTTGCTCCGAAAGGAATCTAAACGCAGAGAGATAATCAGGTTCGTCTAGGAATTGGCAGAGGACAGCTGCTTGGGTGTAACATCCCAAACTAGCGCAGCTTTTGATCATTCTCCTATAGATGTGATCGTCTTGCCTGATGGGGATGTTGAAGTATTCGTTGCAGATTATGAGCGATTTCAGGTAATAATTGAGGGCGTTCTCGTATTTTTCCTCGACGAAATTGATGTCGCCAATCAGACGAAGCCATGCGACATTGTAAGGATAAAATTTCAGCGCTTGATCTACGATTTGAAGTA
Organism: Oryctes borbonicus; assembly: GCA_902654985.2. Classification (NCBI taxonomy): domain Eukaryota; kingdom Metazoa; phylum Arthropoda; class Insecta; order Coleoptera; family Scarabaeidae; genus Oryctes; species Oryctes borbonicus. The sequence goes on along the minus strand of LR736871.1, from coordinate 5,638,370 downwards.
AAACTTCGCTGACAGCTTCGATATTGTAAGAGTTTGCGTTGCTTATAACCGCTGGCCAGAGGCTTCCGTACTCCACATTTAATTCTAGCGAAGCTTCATCTTTCAAAACGTTATAGAGTTTGGTTAGAAGCGAAATAACAACTCTCAAAGCGTTGCTATCCCTCAAACGCGAGAAGAACGATAAGATAGCGGTTTTTGTATTGCTAACCGGAGTGTCGCGAGGCACCATCAAGGAGATTCCAGAGTTCGTCTTCTTGGACTGCGAAGGAGTTATCATAAACACCGGTAAAGTCAAATCCCACAGATCCTTTGAAAATTTCTTAGGTCCTTTGTATTTATTTAAATCCTGGCAGGCAACCGCAATTGCCTTACCCAATTCGAAATATATGAGTCTCTTATCCAAAGTCGCAAAGAAATCCCAATATCCCAAATTCAATAAGCATAATACGCATTGCTCCGTAATCTCAGTCCTGGGTAAAACGGAATCGGTAGTTTCCAAGCATGCTTTGCACGAATTTGCCAAAGCCTGCTTGTCAATCGGAGGAGCGGGGCATTCCTCCAATAACTGCGTAACTTCCACCAATAGAATTTCCCACCCCACCATCTTCAATAGCTTGGCAACAGGAGGCAAATCAGAGTTCGCATGCTTGATTTCCACCTCCAAGGCTCTCAATAAAACAAGTGAAGTCGTCCAGTCTTTCGCGATCGTCATTTCTTTCGCCTTAGCCAACAGGACAAAGCCGTAATCTTGCAGGAATCCCCTAGGAAGGCTAGCGATCACACTATGCAGGGGAATTGGAAGTTCCCATTTGAGATTAATCTTCGAGATTGATCTATTCGAATTTTTCATGGTAATTTTCACTAGTAAATCCCTTATTTGTGCAGGATCGTAGTTCATGATCAGCTGATGCTCTAACGTGCGAATTTCCAGCTTTGGATTTCGACGGATATTCATTTCGGGGAAATCCCAACTTGAATTCTCTAAGAGAGCAGGGATTTTTACGTCGGAAATACTCTCGTTGTAAGCAGAAATGAGCTCATCATTAATGATAATTTGTAATTTCTCGTGCGAAGCAGCTTTCTTCAACAAATCAGCGATCTTATTCGAAATAACTAATTGCAAGAAATAAGACGACAGTAACTTCTTCTCGTAAATAGTTGTATAGTCCCATACAGCTAAAACAGCCCATATCAAGATGTCCTGGTTCTTGGAAGAGATGAAATTGTAGTCGTGGGTACCCTTCTGTTCCAAGACACAACGTATTGCATTCAAAGCTTGGATTTTAGGTAGTAGATCTCTTGCAACAGCAAACTTACCGCTTGATTGTGCAGCTACGATGTCTAATTCTAAATTTATCCGATGAGTCAACGGTATCTCTCTATATTTATTATCCTCAACTAGAACGTTTAATATCCCCATATATTGATTAGCAATGCAGACGCTGAAAGCGTGTAACAAATTACGATTATTTCCATCAGCTTGCGTTCTACAAGCTAGCAAGTATCCATCAAGCTTTTCCATTTTTAAATTAGCAAAACCCACCTTATCGATGATCTGGTTGTAAAACTCGGTGGTATTTTGAAAATGTGATTTTGCCAATTCATAATTTTCACGATAAAAATAGAAACACCCCAATTCGTAATTAATCTGTGCACTAAATTCATTTCTCGAGACATATTGTGCTTGTTTCCAATCATGCTCAATATCTTCGTCATTTTCCGATAACATTACAAAGCAATCGCCAGATAGCATCAAAGGTATTTCTTTCCATGTTAGTGCGGTATTTAAAAATGCCAAACTTTTATCGATATTTTCATCGGAACAGAAGTAATTCTCTTCCATTGGAGACATTTCTCCATTTAAGCGCGAAGGGATTTGACAGAAGATGCGTCTCATGCACGTACTTATCAACCAACGATGGTACATTAGTAACGCGAATAGGAATTCCTTCGAAGTACTATTCAAATCGTAAATTTTAACATTCGGAATCTCTATAAACGTACCTTGATTGGTGAAGTACAATAGATCTTGTAAGATGTTAACTTGTACCTTGAATGGAAGCGTCATTAGTTCGATTAAATCCCATTTTATATACGCGGCAACTTTTAAAGATAGTATCTTCAGAGCGATGGTTTTCTTGGTATATTTGCCAGGTTGATCTGGGTTATTTTCGTTTAGCACATTCGGATCACATCCTTCGACTTCGGGGCGCTTCACCTCATTCTTGAATGATTCAAATATTGCGAGGGTAAATTTGTTTATCAATTCAATCGGCGAAGGGTCGGGATTTGATTTTTGTAGATGTTTTAATAGTAATTCTTTATCGAGTAAGAATTCGAACCAAAGTACCGTTTCTGGCGATATCGGAACAGTACCTGGACGTAATAGATCAACATCCATCCTTTGTATAGTTTATAATAGTTCTATTTTACTATTTACATCTTATTATAAGGTTAGGTTAGTTTATGATTAATTTGAAGTTATTAAAAAATGCCTAACAATAATACCAACTGTGTGCAACAGTGTGCTAACAATTAGAATTTACAAGGTGAAAAGTTACTATACTTATTGTGAATTTAAAATATTTTAAAGCGATAGGTAAATTATTTAAAATTAGATCTACCCTTAATTTGAACATTTCATTGGAAAAGTGTAGGATCGGTGCTTGAATCCATATTTTTTCTTCTTTTACTGGGTTTTCGGTATATATGCGTTTATTTAAAACCAGATAAAACCATTATCAAATCTCTGTTTCATTGAACCCGAATTGCATATTATTAAATATTTCTATAGTATTCTTCATAATTACTATTAACTTTAGCTTTTATGTGATAGACATGGGCGTAGTTAGAGGGGGGCAAGGAGGTCTCCCCCTAAATCTGAATTAATTTCACAAAAATTTCAATTCTAATTGCGCCCCCTGTGCCCCCTCATTGGTCAAATGATTTTAAAGAAAACATATTCTCCTTTTAATATTTATTCATTTGTATGTGTATATAAGCTTTATGTGGATTTAAAAATGCACTTGCCACGATAAACATAACGAAACAAAAAAATTATCATCGAACCTGTTTAAATTAAAGTAAGTTCTATGAAAATGCGAATACAATCCCACTTGGATATTTTTAAAATTTCGCAGGTGATTTATGTTGGTAGTTCCGGCAATATAGATCATATTCGCATGCATTATTCTGCAGAATTGGCGAATATGTCTTATTACGGAAAGAAATTGGCGAAATTTTACAAATCCCAAGTGAGATAAAATTATATTAACACGAATCCCTTCTCATGAGACAAAACAAACAAAAATTTAATCATTTTCCCTGTCTTGCCGATCACTGCCTATTTCTACGTTATCATTTTATTGTTATATTCAGCTCGCCTCACGTATAATTAAAATATCGAAAAAATCCCCTTTATAAAAAAAAAAAACTGCGATCAGTGCTGCCAAATTCATATAACGAAATACTCAATAGACGACAAATTAAAAAATTAAAATATGTTTTATTAAATATATTTATTTACAATTAACAAACAGTGCGTCATAATTCACTTATTTTGAAAGCAAAATATTTTTTATTGGTTAATGAAATTCGAAATTGTTATATTGTAACCTACAAAAGCAACGTATTATATTAAAAAAATCCCCAAGTTGTGACTGAATTTCCTCATTTTTTCCTCACTAATAAAAATATTAAGGTAAAAATCGCCACCTTCGGAGAAATTTTCCCACGTGGTAACACTGAAGTTATTCTTAATGTTATGTTATAACATTATTCAATTGGTATTTCCGGAAAAAAAGGACATATTCGTCAAAAACAAAAATCGCGAAATGCGCGAAATTTAAAAAATCTCAACTCAACAAAAAAAAAAAACGAGGATTAATAACGATTTCACTAAAATGGATTGATATTTTATAGACAGCTGTATATATTAATATAATTTGTAGCATGTTATCAGTTGATCGTTTAATAATGTTTTTGTAATAAATGAATTCATAAATATTTAGTCGGGTTTTACAGATTACTGAGTAATAATTCATATTTTCCCAACGAAATGTTTACTAGAAAGATTTAATTGAAGTTTTGACGATCCCATCAATATTAATCAAATAAAATTTAGTCACTTTTACGTATATTATGCGTAGGAGTACCGAGAAACCCGATATAAGCTGCAGAAAACCCAATTTCGTGTTCATTTATGGAGAATATCCTTGTTTATGAGGTGTCTGTAAGCAGTAGAGCAGTAGCGGTTTATTTCGATATTCGTCTTCGTCGGTGTTAGATTAACATATGTTCTCGTTTCAACCGTATCTTCCACAAATCATCCTTCAAATATGTTAAATTATTTATCGCTCATCACGTTTTTATCCTTACTTTTCCTAAATAATGCAGCACAAATAAAGGAATTACAGGTGAGGTTATGTTACATATACAGCAAATGTAAGTACGCTATATGCTTTTTATTTATTATTTTTTAAGAATGCACATAATACGAATACCCTCACAACGAATCAATTAAAATACGTGGCCGGATTAACGAATACAACCAATTTTAACGACCTATTGGACAACATCTGCATACCTCGGGTTGTGGGAACGGATGGGCATAATAAGGTGCATGATTATATAGTTAATCAATTGAAAGGCTTAGGATGGCACGTTGAGGTGGATAGTTTTCACGAGAGAACCCCCATTTTCGGCGACTTGCAGTTTCGTAACATCATAGCGACTCCAAATTCGAAAGCCGATCGTTATTTGACATTGTCATGCCATTACGATAGCAAATATTTTAAGGAATTTGATTTCGAAGGTGAGTGTTTATGTTTTAAAAAAAGCATTACATAATACCCCGGAAAAGATTTGACGTTACCAGTGTAACATGTCGTAAATAATGTAAATATTCAAATTTTTTTAAAAAACAGGTGATGTATTGAATTTTTTATTATTATGTGCGTTTGAGAATCGATTTTCTGTATTTAAATTACTTATTATAGCGTTACGACAGAAGTTATTAGATATACTTTCACTTTTCAACCTTCTCAAACAAGGTTAAACTATTATAATTTAATTTTTATTGCTATTCGTTGACGAATTTACCATAAATTGATCGAAATCAATCTAAAATCAGTAAAAAAAAATAATTTTTATACACTCGCAATCATTATAATTTAAACATTTTTACGTACATTCGTGGACATTAATAAGTATCCCAACAAATTGAGTTTTCTTTATTTTACTTTTAATCGAAATAGGCGCTACAGATTCAGCCGTACCTTGTGCTATGTTGCTTAATCTTGCTACTGTAATGAAAAAGGAATTAGCTGAGCAACGCAACGATGTCGATTTGAAATTCATCTTTTTCGATGGTGAAGAGGCTTTCGAGCATTGGGGCCCGCGCGATTCTATCTACGGAGCACGCCATCTCGCTGCCAAATATGAGAACGAATTTGAAAAGAATTTGGGGGCGACCAATCTAGAACGGATCGATGTTCTCGTTCTGTTGGATTTGTTGGGCGCTCCGAATCCACGTTTCGTTAGCTATTTTAGGGATACGGGCAAATGGTAGTATTGTTGGTATCGAATAAGCTGTTAATTTGATGAATTGTTTTTTCATTTCCGTTAGGTATTTGAAATTGGTCGAAGCCGAACGACGTTTGAAGAAACGAGGTCTGTTGTCGAGTACGTCTACTTATTTCCTAGATAGGCAAGGGTATGCTGGAATTGAAGATGATCATATACCTTTCTTACAAAGAGGTATGCTCTCTATAATAGTTTTAGAATAAATTCTCGTTTCAAATTCGAGACTTAATTGATTTTACGTACTATTTACGTTGAATAAAACAGTTATTTCGTTTTACAGGGGTACCAATTTTACACATTATTCCGGTGCAATTTCCATCGATTTGGCATACGGTGAGGGACAACCGAAAAGCGATCGATATAACCACTACAGAAAATCTGAACAAGATTCTTCGTGTCTTTACCGCCGAATACCTACATCTGTCAGTAAATTCTTGATTTTCCATTAAACTAGTTCTTTGTGGCGTATTACTTAAGTATTATCACGTTCGTCCTTCTAATTTTCATCCTAGGTGATATTTTCTGTGATTAGTTCTTGTTACCATTTTAATTGTATTTTTAAAAACAACAAAGTTCGTTTCACTTCTGTGTTCTGGTGTTTTATAATAAGCGATTTTTTAGCTGTAGTTACCTTTAAGGCTATGTTATGACGTTTTCTCGAGTAAAACGATTTGAACTCTCTACGTACTTGATAAATTAAACATTTATGTGATATATACAAAGTGTGCCATAACGAAGTTAGGCTAAAAGTATATGAGAATTTATTTTTTTATTCTTTGTATATTTTTACACCAACTAAAGTTTATTTTGACACGCCCTGTATATACCAAACTGAAGTCTGATCGTCTTTGTCCAGTGCTATTAACGATGACGACCCCGACGATGAAGATTCTTACCATTATGACGAATTGTGAAGACTTCAGTAACATTCAGTGATTCTTGGGTTAGGAGATATTTTGCGCTTAAAAATACTTGATCAATGGTATTATTTTTATTTATTTACATTTCGACTCTCTTTAAAGCATTTAATACATTCTAGTTTTGTAAATGAAACAAATACATTCTGTTGTGAATACCTCGTTTATTCTTTTTTTTGTTAGAACAAGGTTGCTTAAATATAAAATAAATATAGGGAATTTTGTTACTTATTGTTACATAAATTGTTGGTATTTATATACGTTTGTTGGTATTCATGTAAATATAAATTTAGATGTCTAGGTATAGTTGTTTAATTATATACCGACTTATGGGAGGGGGTTCGTGATGCTTATTGGTTTTCCCCGAGAGTCGACAAGGCACGAGTCTGGCTAATTGTTGCAAAATTTCCCTAGCTTGCTCATCTCTGCCTATTGACTGTTAATATCGTCATATTTGAGGAAATTTATCGAATATAAGTGGTACCACCAGTAAAAATGGTTACTCCACTTTTCAAAATTCCTAATTTTATAATTTAATTCCCATAAATAAAACATTTTAATCCCAACGTGTCTTTGTCTATGACATAAACACAAGGACTAACTTCAGTCTCTATTTTCTTACTACCCTGGCCGTTATTGCCAACTCGAAAGTAGGCGGTAAATTTAAATTTTCAATTATGAATACTGCAAGCGTGACTGGATCCCGTTCTTGAACCAAAAATCCTTCTTTTCCAATAAAACTCCTTTTTTCCTTTTTGGGCATTGAAATTCCCCTAGAAAGGGAGACATTCCCTTGATTGGCAACACTGCTTTCTATATATGTGAAATCAAAGCTATTATGGGGATATTGAGAAAATGGTCGCATTAAATGGGGGGTACCAGGACGAAACTGTTAGATAACTAATGTGGTGAATAATTTTAAATTTACCGCGCAAATGTATTGATGTGTTTTCCTAACTTACCGACCATATGAGGTTGGCAAGACGGCGGTATGAAGAGTGGAGGTAACTGATTAATAGATATAATAAAGAACTAGTTTTGTAAGAAAAAATGTGTTTTTAATTTAAAAACGAGAACCAACTCGGCTACACTAAGGGAATTCAGATTTCAATCTAAACACGGTTTGTATTAATTATTTGCAACGCTGCAATGTAGCGCTTTGTACCGCAGCACTTAGCTGAATGCGACCAATAACGATTATCCTCAGTGCGTCATCTTTCAGAACTTCGAAAATATGATCATAGAGGTCACTAAATGATTAACTAATGTCAATTCCCGCCAAGAATTATAAACAATTTAATTCCTTTTTATTTTTTGAAATTCAATTTGTTTTAAACTTACAGAGTTTTCATGTATTTTAAACCGCTAAAAATTTCCTTTTTCCTCTTGAGTTATTTCAATTATCGCCCATTTACTCGAATTGTTAAATTTTCTATGCCAAATTGGGTTGTTGCCCCGAAAAGCGGAGCGAAATATCAATAATTCAATTTTCCCGACTCCCACCTGTTGTTGTCGATTGAAGTGTTCTTCTGCGTACAAATAATTATAAGCTCCGATATCAATTTTCAATGCTATTTGCGTTAATTTAGTAGAACGTGTATTTAGCAATGTAAATGCTTGCGATTTTTAAACCATGGGCTTAACGGTAGAAGGGGCGATAAAGGCAGAGGATGTATTTTAAGAATACCACAAACACACGTGATTACGGTTGTATTTATCGTAGTAATTCCTATTATTACGTATTAGAATGCTGTGTGTAGCTTGCCAAAATTCAAACTTGGTAAACAGTAAGGTCACGTTGTCAGCTATGCATGTTTAACGTATGACCTATTAATTATTTATTTGGAAATCAATGATGAATTCGTCACACGGCAATAAAGGAACCACATCGGATGCGAGGAGGTAATTAAAAATTACGTAGAGATGGATCTATTAGTGATGAAATGATGAGATTGTGGGAGTTAGCAAGTTAACCTCGCCAAATAATCTCTGACAATATAAACTGATATAAACAAACATGACCATGGAACAGAATCCTCTGAATCAAAACAATACCAAGTCGAAGCAGAAAAAATCCATAAGCAAATTGCTGCTACCAAAAGTACCAAATAAGGTTGGTGTTTTGAATAGATCTCAAAGTACGGATAATAAGAAACCTACGAAACCCTCGTTGGAAAAACTAAGAACTGATTCTGATTCATCTCCGCAAGGCTCACCGGACATTTCTCGAAGACCTCTAAATTTAGATTTAGCAACGCTGGCTCCGAAGAAGGAAGAGATACCACAATTCTTGTTTTCATCGACAACCGAAGATTTATTTCAATATAGTCCGAAGATCGAACGGGTATGTGTTTCTATTTTAAAATTAAAGGGATTGAGGTTACGTTTCACTCGTATTTTCTTTTTCGTAACAGCACAGTGGTCAATTACGTAGATGCAGTAGCGCAGATGATAATATAAGCAGATTACAAACTCCTACGTTTGACGAGAGTAAACTTTGTGATCGATGCATGTCCCATGAAACGGTTTTAAAGGATGATACCAATGCAAGCATGAATAGTTTAGCTACGACTGGTTTAATGCCCGCGCAAGTATTACATTTGATACCGACCATAAAGGCTAGACAGCGGAACTTTTTACATGGCCGAATTGGGGCTAATTCCTTATTGGGACCTGGCGAATTAGATCGGAACTTACCGAATAGGCAGATACATATTTTCGTTGGTAGTTGGAATATGAATGGGCAGACACCCCCAAAGTAAGTGGTTTTCGCTTCGTTTGAAATGTTTATCTTCATTTTATTAATTTTTATAAAGGGAATTGAACGATTTCGTTTTACCAATCGGTATGGAGCATGTTCCCGATATTTTAGCCTTTGGTACACAAGAGTCGTGTTCTGAGAGGTTCGAATGGGAGGTGTGCTTGCAAGAGACACTTGGACCATCTCATGTGTTGTTTCATTCAGTATCTTTAGGTAATTTAATGTATACAGGCTGTCTCAGTATAAAATGGCCAAATTTGTTGTAAGATTGCCTGAGATAATTTTGAACAAAATATTTTAATAACGATAGCATACATGGGTATATTAAAATATTTTATTTGGAATTATTTCAGGTATCCATCACTAAATTTGGCTAATTAACACTAAGACATCGTACATATGGGAAATATGATAACATTTTCTATTTAGGGACTTTACACTTGGCAATATTCCTTCGTCGAGATCTAATTTGGTACTGTTCCATTCCTGAAGAATCTAGCATATCCGTAAGACCAGGTACTGCATTCCGAACTAAAGGCGCCATAGCTTCCGCCTTCATGATTTTTGGTACCTCCTTCTTGTTCGTCAACACTCATTTGACAGCTCACCAGGAGAAGGTTAAAGAACGCGTATCAGATGTCAAGAAGATCGTTAATTCCTTAGACTTACCGAAGAATCTACCTACAAAACATAAAACAAAAGGTATTTCCTCGAAAGTATTATTTTAACAGAAAAAAATATAACGTTGGTGACATCGTTTGTCTCTGTAGATGTCACCCAAAATTTCGACTACGTTTTTTGGGCGGGAGATTTGAATTTTCGTTTAGCTACACCCAGGACGAAGGTGTTGGAGTGGTTATCGAAGACAAGCTTTCCATTACCACCACATTTACCGCATGGATACTTGCATCATGATCAGTTGTGTTCCGTTCTAGCTGATGGGGCTGCTTTTCGAGGGTTTTCCGAAGCAAATATAACATTTCCACCAACATATAAGGTGCGTCGAATTAAAAATTAAATTTCCAAAAATAATTCATTTCATTCAAACGCAGTACGATCCTGGCACACAAAATTTTGATAGTTCCGCTAAACAAAGAACACCAGCGTATACAGATAGGATCCTCTACAAGCATCGGCATGTTAGAAGACTTAGCGGACAGCCTGAAACACCTCCAATTGAATGTTTGGTGTACGATTCAGTTCCTTCCATAGTAACGTCTGATCATAAGCCAGTTTGGGGTGTCTTTAAGTCGCATGTTCGACCTGGTATGGACACGTAAGTGAACATATTTAATTCGCATATCAATTTTTTCTTAAGTGAAATCGTACCTTAGAATACCTCTAGCTGCAGGGTTATTTAATCGTGAGATATACCTGGAGGGAATCCGCAGGAGAGCTACAGCAATAGGAGATGCTGCGGATTCAACAACGGTATGTGTATTACAGTAAAGGTATTGGGGTAATAAATTCTAGTCTATTTTAAAAATTTTATTTTTACACCAAATATTTTTTTATTTTTAATATTTTAACTACTTGAAAAGTAGGCTGTTTTTTTGTTTTGTTTTATATTTTAAATAGATCATGTTACACATATCAGAGATAGCCTTGGGCAAACAATTGAATGTAATTGCTTGAGATTGTTTTGCTTTCACGTCACGGAGTATAGACATGTTGATGTGGGGACCTTTCTTAGGTCAAGTTAAAAAAAACAAACAAAAACTGTAGAATAAAGAAAAAAACAGTTGAATATTAACGCATCTAGTCAAGGTAGATGTGATCTTTAAAAGTATCTTATTGTGTAGAATATATAATATATAATATATAATATAATATATTATTTAGAACATAATATAAGGACAAACTTAAAATAATTAGCTCCAAAATATTGTTATTCAGAAATTAGTATTTAATTTTTGTAGAATTTAAAAAACTTGCTCTAATTCCTGAATAAGCTTCTATTTATTCCTAAAATAATATTTATTTGAGTTCATATATACAATGTTTATTTATACACGATTTTTAAATTTTTTTTTTATCAAAGTTAGTCTTGGAAAAAATTAGGTATCTTTTAATCTAAGGTTGCCATGCATAAGAACAATTGGTAACATGCAAAAAGCCTAGTTTTGTTTAAACAATTGCAACACATGATTCAATTCCATGGCTTACTTTGATAAAATCAATACATATTATACTACCATGACATAATCATACATCTAAAACCCATTCTCGACCTTGTAGGTGCAATGTTCATAGAGGATTCGTAGATAAACAAAAATGATCGATGTTGTTAGTAAATAAATCGTAGCATCCTGTACCCATTTAATCATCATATTTGAACCTTGTCGTTGAAATGTGCCTCTTGTACTTACAATAATATATTTTTACATATTCACAGAGTGTTGTATCGGGTTTGAAATAAATAAAGCGAAGATATTGGTCAGAGAAGTAAAAAATATCCATCGGTAACATTGTGACACGTCTTATTGTTGTACAGGGTGTATTTCATTCGTAATTTGAAGGAATTGTATTATGGTGCCATTTGAGAAAATAGCAGTAACGAGAATGATTCGTATGTATAAATTCCTTTTTTTCTAATTCAAAGGTTTGTGATTAAGTAACCATAACAAACAGTCAATTGGTTTTTGTTTATCAACGTAGATTGCAATTGTCTAAGCTAGATCTTTTGTTTTCCTGCTATTTTATCAAAGGCAACGGATCTTGTTGGCTAATCCTACTTCTAGTCATCTAAATCGGTGCTGTGAACGTTTTTTAACTATCCAAATATACCTTTAAGTGTCTGTTAAATGGATACTCACTTTCCAAAGTACCCAATCATAACGTATCTATAGTGTAGTTTCGAATACGTTTGATGCGGTGCATCGGAAAGATGAATATTCACCGACAATCCCTATTGTAGTCCGAGAATTACTTATTTTTCTAAATTTTCTACGACGTATATATTTACAAATGTATCAATATTATATTTATACCTCGTGAAATGCCTTCCAATAAGTATTCTGTAACACTGGATATAAATATAGAAGTAGAAATAAAAATGCTTTAAAAAGAAATATATAACTGGTTTTATTTATGAAAAAAATCATCTAATTTTCAACAAAACCTTGCCGATGTTCTTTCGGTTTGATAAAACTCGAATCGCATCATGGTAGTCTTCCAAGGGCCAAATAGAATCAATTTTCGGCTTGATTTTACCTTCGTGGTGTAATTTGAAGATATAATGTAAAGCTTCACGGACCCTCGAGCGATCTTTATCCAACAAGAGTCCTAAATGTAATCCTGCTATGCAATAATTGTTCATTACTAAATCTTTCAATGAGAACCACCAGGATTTCCACCACATCCTCAATAACGATACATACGATAAATGATTCTCTTTCACCGCAGTATTAACACCTATAATCGTAAATACGAGCATCGTAATTAATTATATTTATTTTATCAATAATTACCAATCATAATCATCCTCCCCATCGGTTTCAACAGACTGATATTATCGTAGACAGTATTCATACTCTGATTTTCCACAATTATATCGACGCCGTTTGGTTCGATGTATTTTAGATCTTGTAATACATCATTGTAAGAAAATAACATATCGATACCGTTCTCTTCGGCGTATAATGCTTTGGATTTTGAAGCTGTACCGTATATAGTCACATTCTTTACGGTTCTTGCGATCTGCGTTGCTGCAGATCCAACACCACCTAAAAAATAATTTGGGAATTAAGTAAATTACCGACAGTGTGTAGTATAATTTTTTTACATTATATACAATGATGTCGATTTAAAAATGAAATTTGAAGATTTTTAAATTAAATTACAAAAATTATATTTATAGTAGAAATGTCTTTCGGGTGATGTCGTGTAGTTAATATTTTACTTGACGTTTCGCTGACCATGCTGTCAGCTTCTTCAGAAGATTTCTAAAGACTGTTGGATTACGGTCGTGAAAGCCTACACTCGACGAAAAAGTATATTTATTAATTAGTTAGGTTAAGATCAACGAATTATGGCGCCATCTAATAAAGATATTACAAAACAATTTCTTCCCGAGAGTCATCTAGTGGTTACTAGTTAAACTTATAGAATATCAAGATTGATATTCTTGCCGAGAATTGCCGCAAGATGGCAACGTAATTTCGTTTCAAATTTAACACTTTTACAAACAAATAAATTAATTGAAGGGTTACTTACCGGCGCACGAATTTATTAATATTGTATCGTAGGGCCTCAAATGCCCGAATTCTATAACGGCAAAATACGCCGTTAGATAATTGACGAATAGCGCGGCCGCTACATCAAGGGGAATATCGCTGGGTAAATGAAACACGCATTCGGGGAAGACTCGTATTCTATTGCTGTACATTCCTCCTTTGTAATCGTAGCAAATAACACGTTCGCCAACCTAAAAAAAGGCATAAAAACGGAGAATACATGAAATATTCATCGGATTTTTTTATGTATAATTCAAACCGAATATGTTTGAATTTTTGAATATTTCTATGGTGTATAAAGGGGGGCGCCGTTTCTTGAGAGGATCGAAAAATACCTTATAGTGATCTCCGGGTACTCCGACGGCGCTGATGACGCCACTGCATTCCGTACCTAAGACGAACGGCAAAATATTCCCGAGGAAACCTAAGCGAGTATACAAATCTGAAAAGTTTATGCCGCAATAATGGACTTCTACTTCAATACGACCGCTTAGCGGGGGTAGTTGATAAGGTTCAATCTGGAAATAAAGGAAATTACTTTGAAATGTAAAAGAGGTCTTTGAGGTCTGTTAAATATCCTCACGAAATGTGCACGTATTTCTTTGTAAGCAAACATACCAAATTTCCTGCTGGAAGCATTAGTTAGGTTTTGCTTTGAAATCCTCATTAGCCATTTAATCGAAGATAAATAACCTTAAATTTAACATATTTGAAAATTGTGATAGTTACGTTTGACAAATAGTTTGTAGTAGTTTGACAAATGTATTGTTTGTGTGGATACAGCTATTATAGGTTAATTAATTAATATTTCACTTCCGCTCTTCCAGGAAGTGCCATCAATCACGTTATTTGTAGCGCAACATATTTCTATACATTTTGATGGATGATACAAACTATATTGTCTGTCCATTTTTCCATAATCTGAGAGAGGGGGCTTTTCTAGAAATGAAACATTCCAGCATATAACCGGTCAAGGACTCCCTAGGCGATTAATGTTATGTGTTTAGTAAATCAATGAAATTTTCAATTTTTGCAACCCCCTCCTCCGGTCATATAAAAATCAACTCGAATTAGCCCCCCCTCTTCACCAAATTCTGCCTGCGCCCATGCTCGAGGCATCATTTTTCCACATATATCGCTTAGCAAAAACTTTCAAGATGAATTTCTTAAGGTGAGATGTAACGTGACAGTAAACAAAATATTAATTGAAACATTAAAGCATTAAAAAGCGATTCGTTTCTGCAGATTTTATGGTGTAGTTGGTGCAGTGTGCTTGTCCATTAAACAGAAGCCTATCGGAGTTAATTAAAGATTTATTTTATTAATTAAATTTAATTACGAATTAATTGAGAAAACCTGTTTTTTTTTTTTAATAATAAAAAAAATGTCTGCATAGCTTCATATTAAATTTACTTAAGAACGACACATTTTAGGCACAGGGAATGTTTTATAAAAATTTTTATATTGAACAGCTTCTCTATCAGAATTTGGAAAAATATTAGGGTACCTCATTTAAAATAAATGACTCTAGTCCGTAAGGTGGGGCGTTCGCGATATCTTAATTCGGGAATTAAAAAACAGCGGCATTTCGTAAAAATCTCAAATTATCTCAAAAACAATTTATTTATAGAGAACAATTGAGTTGAAGAGAACACAATAATATACATGGTGTTACACATATTCTAGCGCGGGAAATAGTTCAAGATGCAAATTATAATGATAGCCGCTTATGAGCGCATCATTTTGGATTAAAAAAGGACGCGCTCCTACAAATGCTCGTGAAAAAATTAATTTAGTCGGTGGCATATTCTAGAACCAGAAAAAGTTCAAAAAGACATTAAGCTCTCGATATGCGACAATATGGCACGCATATTACGAAGGTAGGTGAGGCCACTGCATTCAAATATTGTCAATTATTTATTTATGTGAGCGCATATTTAACGCTAATACGGAAGCGATTTTATTTTTTTTGTTTAATTTTTTTCTCTAAATTATTCAATAAATTATTTAATTAAACAATTCCAGCTATATTAATATAGATAATTATAAGGCTTAACAACGTATTATTATCATTATCATTACTTACAATTGTATGTTCCAAATCGCCAAATTTTTTGACGATAACCGCCTTGCTAGCGGTCATATTTTATCATCAAAGAAAAAATTAAAAAAGTTCAAGCAATCATCCGACTAACACCGATACTAAACAGCACGATACTGTGATACTTGAACCGCTGAGGGTACGCTGAGGCAGCAGATTACAAGCCAAACGGGACGGACAGGATACCAGAGGTTTTGAATGGTCTGGTCTGGCCGTACACTGAACCTTCCCCACTTACAGCAGGCGATACCCCTCCGCTAGCGGGTTTGCTTTTACGTATCTGTATTATACGAAATGTGTTCGAAGATGAAGACGATTCGCTCTGTATTATGCTCGTATAATAGCAAAGAATTCTTGGAATTGCTTTTTGTTGTTGATGTTTATATGTAAATATATCATGGACTTTGTGTAGGTTCGTTGTGATGATTTGTTTGTAATTTTTTTATGGTTGGTGCTCATTTTTTGATCGTTGTTTATTGTCTTGTGGAATGCTAATGAGATGAATTATCTTTGTTGGGGATTACGCAAGAAGGATTAATTATATATTCTTTACAAAAAGTATTTGTTCATTTTTTTTTACTTTAATCAAAACAAAACATTGAAGAAGAAAACAAATTTTAATACTTCGTCTGCATAAGCGTTGCGTAATTGTTTTATTTTTAAAACAATAAATTGTTATAACTGTTGGTTACAATTGGCAACATGTGCTTAATATAAAATGAAGAACTTGGAAGTAAAAATTTTTCTGCTAATGGAAAAACTTCATTTCGAGCACCAACTACGGTAGGGGGAATTCCATAATTACTTAGCCTCAGCGAGGAATTTTTTCGCAAAATGGGTGCCACGATTGCTCACAATCGACCATAAAAATGCACCTCTTCAAAAGAATGTTTGACAATATTAAAGCGATTTTTTGCGTCGATTCATAACTGTTGAAGCAACATGGATTCATTATAACGCATCAGAGACCATTGAACAATCCAAACAGCGGGTTTTTCCTGGTCAACCGGCGCTAAAGAAGATCTCAAGCCACTTCATCAACAACAATGTTGCCTATGAATTGTTCTTTCGTCCGCTCAGCGTAGTCTAGCTTCATATATAATTTTCATAACATTCTAGCACTAGAGCAAAAAAGAATTTTTCAAAGACCATTGCAAATCCATGTTACGCCTTAGAAAATCATGAAAAACAATATGGGGGAGGAGGCGTCTACTATATATATAGCTTTTACGATATTGGCAAAAGGCAGAGCACTTAATTACAGCCCAACAAAAACAAACGCCACGCTATTCAGCAATTATAAACTCCTCCGCTGTTCGTAGTACCGAAAGAAGAAGAATAGGACGCCTCTGCCGAAGACAACCGAAACAAATGCCCATCGACGTAAATCACCCTAAAGAATTAATGTTGGGACCTCCCATCTCCAGAATAAGCGACCTCGGTCAGTTCCAGCCGAACGGATCTATACTTTAATAAACACCTCATCTCGAAACTATTCTGGAATTCTCCTTCTGGGATTCCTTTCTCCCCGTCCGAAATGATACAATTGCGTATAACTTTTTGAACGCGAAACCGAAGAAATATTCCAAATTCTCTCCCAAAAGCTAGACGTGTCTCCGAATGCTGCAAGAAGGGGTGTAGATAGGAGGAGGGGTGGCTGTCGCCAACGGCAGGGCCGTGATTTATTTCTAGGGTTATTACGGGCTAAC
>LR736871.1:5577658-5611064 GCA_902654985.2 Oryctes borbonicus | reverse complement strand
TTTTTTTTTCTTTTTTTACTTGTATTTCTTGTGCCCTCATTTTTTCGATTATTATGTTATAACAAAGTTCTTTGTACAATAAATTTTGTAAGATTGGAAACAAAATTATTAACAATATCCTCTTTACTTAAACAAACGATAAAACTAACAAACTAAAATAAAAATGTCCCTGCTTTTTTGAAACGTATTCCGAATAAAAATCAAATTAATTAATCTGATTAATTTATTCTAACAACGAATCTCTTATACCTCCCCAAACTACTAATCAATCTGCATAATAAATTCGAACGGGGGACAAACAAAACGTCCATCCTCCTCCAACGCTAAGTCACTGAACTAGTGACTGATTTTACTGAAACATTTAAAAAACATCAGCAATGATTTTACGATCAATTAGCGCTGATTGGATTGGATGTCCTTAAAACGAAACTGGGAGTAAAACGACGGAATCAATCAGTTTGTATCCTCTAATCGTCCGATATCGAGTTTTTGGAACCGGCTCCGCTGGATTAGAATCGAATAAAACTTTTGCGAAAGTTAATTTCGACGAAGTAGCAGGTTCTTCGTAAGGGCGGCCGATTGACTGGTTGGAATGAAGCTAGCGTAAGAAACAGAGGCTGAGAGAAACGACTGTTAAGTAGCAATAAGTACTATTACATATAAAAAGAGGATTACATTTCTGAGTTTGAAAGGCAGGAAATAAAGTGAAGTAGAGATATATCCGATTATCGACAGAGATTATCTGATTGGTGCCATATGTAATAGAAGCTATTGATATCGGAGCGCTGCTCACAATACAAGTTATTTGATTAATTCGTTGATTAATTTGTTAAAGAACAGTTCAAATGTCAAATTAATCGAAGAGGTTTTATTCAATTTTGTTTGTGGACGATGTGAAAGTTAAATTCAATCAATAGCTAAATATAACCAATAGAATAAGGGACGGGGATTCGCCAATTGAGAGGGTGGGTGCAAAAGCCAGCCAGCTCCACTTTTTGTCAAAATTGGACATTTTTATTGGATACGACGCAACAAAATTAACCCCATCGTTTGCTGCAATGATTAAGCAGCACATATTGAAAGTACTGGCGGCAGCTGCTTATTTGGAACTACTGAACTTTTCCTGCAAGAACAAGGCCTGGTTTTTGCTCTAAACTGCTAATATTTCTTGTTCAACATAATAAAAGCGAACAATATACCAGTAAGGAATTTTTCGTTAACTTGTACCAGGGATGATTCAAATAACAAAAATAAATTTGCTCCTGTTTTCAAGAAGAATAAATATAAAAATAACGAAGGCCAAAAACTTCAATTTCAAGATACAAAATAATGAAATTTAGAGAAAAACAGAAGGAAAGCATCGTTTTTGTTAGAACGAATGGTCATTATAGAGAATGCTTATATTGTTAGTTGTAAACAATATTTTAGAGAAATTCAATTTTTTTTCGTAATATACCGGTTGCCAACCAAATTTGATTCAATAGTTACATACGTGTTTAACAAAGAAGAGATCACTTCACATAGTAGGCGGTACCACCTAACGTAATCTAACCTAACCACAATGTTATTTTCCAGGCCAAAATTAAAATGTTTAATTGAAGTTGTGCACCAACATCAAACTGAAGCCCCAATACACAGGCTGATTGATTTTCAACCCTCATCATGGGGATCTGGTTTGTTATTGGAAATGGAGGGTAGGTTTAAATTAGACAAAGTAGCTAAATAAAAGCAGCATGGCAACCATGGCGAGGGTAAAAAATCAATTAACAGTATACGATACTAAAAAGAAGTTTAGGAACTAATAGTGTATTTTACAGTGTTGCCAAATGTCATTTCAGTTAGTTTTAAAGGCACTTACTTACCTGCTTATTATCTTAAACACTCCTTGTCTATTCTTCTCAAAGATTTTGAAGTATAAGCAGCGCAGCGTTGCGAAGTTTTTTTGAATCGTTCTTGGAAATTCGTACTTTTACATTCATTTTCTTCTCTTAAATTTAAACGTTAAAGCCATGAAAACCCACGTGCAACTTATGTATGCTTCTATATTCAGGATTCAATCGAAATATTGTTGCTTATAATTGAATGGGTAAGGAATATTATTGTTTCTGTCTCTGGGAAGCGATGATTTATTTTACAGTGTTGCCAAAAGTCTCATTTCCTGATACATTTAGCCTAACTGATATGATATGAGGTTACATTTGTGTATTACTTAGAATATATTTATTGTCATAAAATTTCTATAATTATTAAAAAGTTCGTATCTTCCATTGCCAAACCTAGCATCAATATTACAAACAACGGCGGCCTTGATTTGGAGTCCTACGGTACTCCAGATGCAACATCGACAATTCCTTTCTTTTAGTTCGAATTTTATTTAGTTTTTTCTTCGTCTTTAATTTCTTTTATAGGAATATGTTCATATAGGGCAAAAGAGAAATAAAACACAAAACACTACAGTTTAATATAATAATTTACTTATATAAAGTCGTTGCTTTATACACAGGTTACAATGGTTATTTTGTTTCATCTGTAATTCTTTTTCATCGCGATTATCATCAAATTATTTATTTACCATCATCATTACCGTTATTATTAATTAGAGCATATTGTACTAGAGACTAAGGATTTGCATAAAATTGCTGGACTAGTTATGTCGTTCTTCTGGAACCGGAGCTATCAACCTCTGGAGTGTTAGATATTCGTTTCCCGATCTCGGCCGCAACGTACAAGACGGCGGAGGGGCGTCGCTTGAGCTATGAGACGATAAGGATAGTGTTTCGATGTAATCGCTCATATCCGACGTACCGCTGCTTGTTGAGCCGGAGGGGCAAACGGGAACTTCGGCTTCGGCGCTGGCGCTTTTACCATCCGGCTTTTGGAATTGAAAACTGAGGTCTCCCAAAGGATCTGAGGACTTCGAGCGACGCGGCAGCGTTTGAACGGTGACTCTGCGCGGTAACTCGAAGACGCCCGAATCGTTCGAGCTGGAAGAATCGCGATTCGCCTTGCAAGGAACCGAAGACGACCGACGCACCGCCTGGTTGCAACTACACGTCGAATCGGCGGAATTGGAACGTTTCCGCCGCGAATCGAGATTATCCGTGCAGTCCAGTATCTGTTTTCTTTGGTAGATTTGAGTTTGGAGCATCGCTGATCCCGAAGGTTTTGTTAGATTCGGGTTACTCGAAGATAACACCTTCCCAAGTCTCTGCTTAACGGCAGGTGACATAGGGATATATCCGGGAGTCGGTTGGGGCTGTGGAGGCTCCATCATTAGATAATCATCCTTATGACCGCATTTGGAACACAATCCGGCTTTTTGGATGACTTGTTTGGCATTCTCGTATAGTTGTAGTGATTGAGCAAAATCCATATTTTCGTAATTCATGTTGTTGGAGCTATTGGCCGATTGGGGTTGTAGATTCGCGTAATTGTGAAGTCTCGAGCACTTCTTAGTCATATCTACGGTCGCGT
The DNA here is from genome assembly GCA_902654985.2 of Oryctes borbonicus. Taxonomy (NCBI): domain Eukaryota; kingdom Metazoa; phylum Arthropoda; class Insecta; order Coleoptera; family Scarabaeidae; genus Oryctes; species Oryctes borbonicus. Next base: position 5,607,590 of record LR736871.1, on the reverse strand, counting down.
ATAACGCTTGAACATCCTCTTGCCCGCTCCAACACGATAATAATCTTTGGCACATGCAGACACGTTCGGACTCCGGCGGTCTAACCCTTAGAATACAACCGCAGGGTTTCCTTACCGTATCCCCTAGACACTCCTTGATTTTTCTAGGGGTATCGTAATGCTCCTGCGGCAGTGGGGGTAACTGGTCGGACTTCACCGGGTAAGGAATCTTGGGAATATCGTAGTTGTCATAGGATGGTGTTGGAATCGCTGGTTTTTGCGGGGAATTAATATTTGACTTTGGAGGTCTCGCTGGAGGTCTTGTAACGGCTTGACTCCATCCGCTACTATCCGAACCAGAACTTATTGAATGGCGATCGCACGTATGCTCCCAACATTGAGCAGTAGTTGCCGTACTCGATCTGGACATTGCTCCTAATTTACTGATGCAACTTAGACATCTTTCAATAGGCGGTCCACCCCATCCATCTGCTGAACTCACATCACCACAACCGTAATTGCTATCCAAATCCGTGTAGGGTGAATCTATCCTGTGTAATAACGAAGGATCCACAATCTCTGGGTGCCGAACTTCCGCTCTTAACGGAGGTCTCCTTGGACTGTCCAGAACTGTAATTAAAAGAAAATAAAACATTTTTTAGACGGTTCCTTCTAAACGATCCCGAAGATCGTGCATCTTTTGGATATACGAAAGAGAGAGTTCATGCACAAAATTCTTAGGTTATTGCTATTTTTAATGGATTAGTCTCGATACGGTAATACAACAACGTCACATCCTGTTAGTCAAACATCTTTTTATCTTTGGAAGGTAAACTGCAAGCATATCACACCTAAAGAGCGATTCTCTGAACTAGAATCGTCATCATCCAGAAAATCCCATACTCCTAAGAAGAGCGCCTGCTCCAGATCCTTGCAGATGCAGGTGGTGGAAGACGGTTTACTGTTATAACCTAGAGGAGAATTCGTAAGCTATGTATCTATGCAATCTTCATTTGGCAATCTAGATTGACGGTTTTTATGATTTTTTTTAACGGCAAATAAATCCCATAATCCCCTGTATATTCCAAAATTTAGACACTATTTAACTTACCAGACATGTTCCTTGAAACCGGCCTTTTCCTTGTCGTATGCAGCTGTCCGATAGCGGCCAATTTCAGCGTTTGCGTAATGTCTTCACCTTGATCCGTGAGGAGCACATGTAGGCCCTCTCCTTTACCGCATCTGGATCCACCCTCGAAGCAGAACCGTCCTTCAACAACCCCATATCGTCGCAGGTGTGAAATGAACCATTGTCCAGCTATACGGGGTGGAACACCTGTACTTAGGCAAAATCCACCTTCTTGCACATGCAGTCTCGCTGGTCCGGCTGGTAATCTCGCCTTGGCAGGGGCCGAGGACAACAAAACGAGGAAGTGCGGCCCGTCGTTGAGGTGGGAACTCAATTTCACTTGCCATTGCATTAAACGCTCTCTCGTGTCGAAGGCTAGCACCACTACGACGTCTTGGCATAATATAGCGACCGTATTCGACTCTTTATCCAACGTAAATCCAGTCTCTAATCCTAGGAAATGCTCTAACGACAACGACGCTTTCGTCTGTCCCTGTTTGTACCGATCTTTCGAGTCCCTGTACAGCTGGAGATGGAGACAGTCTGGAAAAACAAGAGGGAAAGCGGTTAGTTCCCCGTACACATAAAATCCGAAATTAACGAGGTGTGTATGAAAGTATATTACGCGTACTAAAAACAATACGAGTGCGGAATAACAGAGGAAACCCTTCCCTTTGGCCGTTGTCCAAAATCCCCGACGACACGAGGACCGAACAGTACTGAAAACAGAACAAAACTAAAATTTTCGGTGGCGTGATTTTCATTAGCGATAAATTACGGAAGGGAGCAGCTCTGCCGCCAGCCGTTGTATTGTCTTATCATCCCCTGCGAGCGGTCTATTATTTTTCGAGAGTTTAAAATGCCGGGCGGCGAAAACGTTGGGAAATGTGAAAGGGGCTCGAGACGTTGTTGGTTTTCGAGATTGATCGATAGAAACGACCTCTAGCGGACTGCTAGACATGATTATCTTATACCTAGTATTTCTAACGTCAGATAAATTTAGATATAACTACGCAGTACGACAAAATTCCTTATCGCAAAAGGCAAAAATTCTCCATTTTTTTTTAAGCTGATGTTACACAATTCCTAAGTCCGAATTCGTTTTCAACATCAAAAAACCCACATCCTGAACGCATGAACCATACAATTCATAAAATGCTGTTCTTGGAAAGAATTCCCCATCGCAAAATGTTCTCGTTTGTTCTCCATTTTGTCTCTCTCCTGATTAGATAAGGTCGAAGCAACCTTCATTGAAAACCAGCTGGCAGCTTTAATAAACATCCTACAACATCCAAACAATACTGATGAGCATGTAATGAGAGGACCTCTAGGATACTATGCGGGCACGGCGGGGTTGGTAACACAGAAAGAGATGCTTCCCGCTAATTAAGCCAAGCTTCACGGCTTCGAGAACTGAATACAAACTAGTCCCTTTACCCTTGACGCGCTCCCATGGGGATACTTTAATCATTTTGCGGTGTCTCCAACGTGCGAAAGAAATCACCAGCCGACAGCTGACGGTGGTGTAATTAGGCACCCCCCCAATTCAGCCTGATTTTGTTACTAGCACATGAAACTATGTTTAATTCTCTTTTGGGATCTACCAGACCCTGAGTAAAATCTACGTGCAAAATCTTGTTTTCAAAAGCAGACGTCCTTCCGAGCGCATTGCCGGCTGTAGGGGATTCTCTTGTCGGTTTATGACGCGATGTTTTGCTGCAATTAACATGTGCGACCTCTCCCAGCCGCAATATGAATTGGTGAGCGCAGTCTTGGTGTACATCTGTGTTTTTTTATATAAGAGGGGCGTTTTCTATGTTTGGGGAAAGGTAAGGGTGTCGAAAGATTGCGGTTCCGCAAATGATAGAGGAAAGTAATATTTTATTGAAAACGGAAAATATCGTAAAGCGTGCTTGCTACGATGAGATGAGGTATTAAATTTATTTTTTTTCCCTGCCAGAGACTGCGTCGTAGTAACAATGAATTTTACCCTATTCCAAGGTAGTGGAGGAAAATATTGGATTCTGCACGCGTAGGAGATACACATAATGAAATATCAAGGTACATTGAGATAATGTTGAGATAATATTATAATTGGGCCATGGTACAGATAACATTGCCCTTGTGTGTGTTAGAATAGACGGAGGCTTTTAAGGAACCTTAATGCTACTCTAGGATCTTCTTCCTTACAGTTCAGTAGGTGCAAGAAATAGCCCACTGAAATGTTGCCATCCTGCATGAATGCTTATCGTGATTTACAGTTTGCAGTTTTCAGTTCCTCTTGAAATATTAAACATAAACGTAACCTGTGTGTTATCATTCGGCATTTTCCTTTTATCTCCAATTGTTTGATGAATTAAAGATACATGAATTGAATTTTAAATTAGGAAAACACTAGCAGCAGCTGCAACAGCAATAGAAGCAGCAGAAGTCGAACGAATCGTATTTATTTAAGCCCTATCTCGAACTGGTAACGCTATTTCGCGAAATATAGCGTATTAAATTGGAAATAAAGCAGTCGAGTGGAGCTTTAGATCGAATATGACTCAACGTTGATTAAAATCTAGGCTACGTTCTTAGTTGGAGGAACGTTCCCATGCTTTCGTAGATTATATTTGTTTCAAAAAGGAAACTACTTCCCTGCGAGCGGATCTTAAATGAAAAACGTTGCCGTAACGTTGCAGTTATAGTAATTAAAGTCGATTCAACGGAGGTGGTCGTGGTGAATGCTACGTATTCTCATTTAAATCCTTTTGAGTTAAGATTGCTTGTTTTACAAATTACGACGTGAATTATTGCGAAAGGGAACATTTTTGTAGAATTTGTTTTATATGCAAATCCTAGCTGATTTTTGACAACCCGAAACTTTATTTATTCCAAACATATTTAAATCTGGCTGTTTCTAAGGTTGCTATTCATTATAGAGGCATATTTAACGAGTATTTAGTTCAAAGTTAGAAAAATGGAAAATTTGAAATAAATATATCCATAAAGAAACAAACACTAAAAGAACCTAAGAAAGCCACATACCTAGGCTTAAAAATACCAAAGAATAGAATGCAATAGTGGAAGTCTGACTGAACAAAATTGGAAACTTTCTACTACAAGGGTAGACCCTTAACTACCCGGCGTCGGCATTTATTTTATTCTTCTTTCCACTTGTCCACCAGCGCGCTAAAAGTAAATAACAAATTTCCGTTTTAAAAAATCATAAATTCGATCTCAAAATCTACCCCCTTGTATTCCGCTGAAAATGTACCAATACGAAAACTATTCATTACCACGGCAAATTAATGTACACCCATACACACGGCGCCATTTCAAAGAGATCCCACCCCGGCCGCTAATTATCGAAAATATCATTAGAGAAGAGACCATAGACACACCGGCAACGTTCTAATTGCGCTACGCATCGGGCCTGTTTGGGGTTATTGCCGGTCGGTCCTTTTAAATGCCGTTGGAATCGTTCTAGCAATCGAATGAATTACGGCCAATTACGCGTGACACATTATCGATTCGCTAAAACGCCGCGCAATCGAGAGTAAAATATATTTCGCGGGCACAATGGCCCCGGACCCCGGCGGGCGCACCATCGTTTGACCAACGCGGTTCCTCTCTCACCGGGGCAGTTATACGACGACAATAACGCTGGCCGTTTTGGTCGTAGAGAGAGAGAATGGCGCGAGCGGGTGAGGACGAGAGGAGAAAAATAACGAATGGATTTTATTTTTCACCTCGAATACGTTAGATCGCGAGTTGGAAGACGTAGAAAGATCGACATTTCTCGTTTGTTTATTAATTTTAATAGTTTTAAGAAATGAAGATTCTTTGAATTGAACGTTTAAATTGCTTTTATTTGAAAAAATCGGTTTTTGATGATTACGATCTATCATCAATATTGTTTAATTCTGTTGGTGAAATTTTTACTAAATAAATTGCCAGTACAACCCGAAGGGCAAGAAGACGCTGCCGGCTTCTCGCCACGGGACCGCACCCATTATCAGGATGTTTTCTTTTATTTATTTTTCCGTTAATATTGTTTCAAACTTGTTGCAATCAGCACATTATGATTACAATTTTTTATTTTTAATGTTCCTGCAAGGATTACCATTACTACGATAAAAAAAATTAAAAAAATAAAGCAAAATCCCGAAAAATAAATCTCACCAGTACAAAGATAGACAATCCAACAAACGCGTCGACTATCTCCTCTCACTTCTTTCCGCCAGCAATCTCCAATCTCATATCTACACAACGTAAACGCCGACAATTTACTTCTCTCGCGTTTATTTAAAAAATTGGCCGCTAGATAGCGCTGCTCCGATAGCGCGTATACACGTATATAACCTTACACATGCATAGACATAACCTTGCTCAAAACGTATTACGATAAGCCCGCCGGCTGGAAAAGGAAACAAAGAGAAGGTTTTGGGGGGAGCAAAAAGCTTATTTCTGCTTTCGTATATGTTTCGCCATCTACGCCTTAGTGTGGAAGAAGAGGGAAAAAATTGGGAACGGAATAGGAGATGGAGGGAGAAATTGGAGCCTGGATCGTCAATTGTCGCGTCGAAGCTTGCGAAGCGTATAAGGTACTGGCTGGCCGAGATTTATATCTACAAGGGATGAAGGTATATATAGGGGTAGAACGCGATAAAAATGATTAGGATGGTAAGGGACGGGAAGAGAGTACTATCGCCAAGGTTATGTAGTGCAGGAAATGGAGATGGCGGATTTAGGAGAAGAGAATGTGTATTTTCTTTTTGCAAGGCATGGCGAAGAGGTGTCGAGGAAATGATTTTATTAGATCTTGTATTTTATATCGTGATTAAGTTCTATTTCTATGTAAATTTGCTATATTTTACGTGTGTAAGGTGAAGCCTCACCTTAGCATTTAGTTGATAAAATATTTCATTAACAATATTAATAATTTAAATGACCGAGATAACAATATTAGACCGTAGTATTTATTTATAGCACAAAGTTTAAGTTTAGCAACTCAACTGTTTCGGTGTAGTTGCGATACTGGATAAGAGCGACGAGTTAAGTAAAACAGACCAATCGGTGAGCGTTGCATTGATTGTCTTGTTTTACTAACTCGCCGTTCTTATCGAGTATCGCGGCTCCACTATAAACGCACCATAACTAATAGATAAAAATTAATTCCCATTTACCAAAAGCGTAATTTCCACGCCTTCTTTTGCGACGTGTTAATGTCAAAAGACGGGGAAATTAAAAGCCTCTTATTTACATAATTCCGCAGCCACAGCGTCATCACCGCATTAAAAGAGTTACGTCGAGTGTATTATTACTAATTGCATGCAGAAGCTCACCTTGTCCTTTGCCCGTCGTAAAAAGTCCGCCGGGAAACTTGTAACACCGCGAATTCTGTCTAGAATTAGAGGTTATCTTGCGGTGTGTAAGCAAACATAAAATACGCTTTTTCTTATTGACGCTCGGAAGTGCCGCGAAATTAGTTCGTTAATAAAGAAGAGGAAGGATATGGCTGAAACGATGATGAGCGCTGCACATTTTTTTTTTTATTTCTTACTCTAGTTTCCGTTTGACTTTGGGGCAGAATTGCATAAAGGAGATTGCAATCGGTTGAAACTTGTAGCGTCATCTGTAGATTGATTCATCCTTCCTTTGACAACGAAAGGAAGTTTTAAAACTGTAATTTTTTTTCTTCTCTTCAACAAGGATGTAAATTTTAAAAATTCATCTAGTCGTTACAAAGATCTTTTTAAGATGCCTAATTTTTCTCATTAACGATAAAAAAAGATTCTTCTGTATAACGAATTAGTAAGATTATCAACTACGCTCTTAACGACGCCCTTTTATCCTGCGAAATTTAAAAGTTAAAAGCGCCCAGAACATAATATTTTAAACCTTATATTCCTCCTCGTTTACCTTACTTTGCGCTTCAGCGATATAGAAAAAGAGAGTTTAGTAATTCAATCAAGAGGACAGAAAATCGCAAAATAAAATTATCCCTTTTATAATTAATGTCAACGTTACGCTCGTCCCTTATTTCGTAATAATCTAGAGAAGAAGCAACCTTTCCAAACGAAAGCTTGTTTATTTCTCCCTCACAACCCACAATTTAATTTTACTATACGTTTCATCGTCATTCCTTTAGACGGCGGGACTTTCGCGTAAAAAAAAAATGTAAACCCGTGGCGCTTTCATCGCTTTATCTGGTTCTTCTTCTTCCCTTTCTTACTTGGTTTAATCACCCATTTTTCCAACCCGACGTTTTTGAAGTGTAACAGGTATATCATCCTCGCTTCAGCCTTGGTCCCTGGGACTTTAGAGGATTTAATTAAATCGGGATGTCCGAGGTTGGCGAGAAAAGATCTCGGTTGGTGAAAGCGCGCGCTGTTTAAAAAAAAATATGTTTATACACGTTGGAACCTGGAACGAAATCGAGAGGCACTGGCTGACTGTATGGTCCGTTTGCTCACAGCGTACGATACTGCATAATGGATTTCATTAGGCCGCATTAGGTGCTTTTTTAAGGCTGCGTTAGGTAGATGAGCTGGAATGTTTTTTCTGTTTCGTTTTTTTCTTTTTTTTTAGGGTAAAAATAAGAGGCAAAATTAAAATACCCTCAATGCAATGAACGTCCGTGCTCCTTCTAAATTAAGGGTTTTTCTCTTCGCCTTTTTTCTTTTAAATTAAATAGTACCACGGTTTAGGATTAATTTCAAGCTGAAAAAAAGAAAAAAAAAAAGGGAACGAAATGACTTAACTAGATTTAAAATAGATGCATCAAAAATATTTGTTTCTAGTGATCAAGAATTGATTTTGTATAGTGCATGAGCAGTTGCAGATGGAAGGTAGTTGTTGCTAATTTCTTTAAATGCTAATAAGCGTATTAAATTTTTTTCTAAAATGGGACGTAAGGACGGACAATGAAGTTGTTTAAAAATTGATTGGAGAAAATTGGAGGATGACGACAAGAGGGTGGTCGAGATTCGCGTGTGCTCACCAACAAACGCTTTCACAGTAAATCCAGATTATACAAATATGTTGATGAAATGGTTTGAGACCATTTGAGATGATAAGAAAATACTTTAAACAATGTCCAAATTAGCTAATTAATGAAAGTCTCGGATGAATCCAGTGGTGGCTTTTCTGCCAGGCCAGTGATCAGGCAGGGTTCGTGATGGGACACAGCCCTCTGAAAAAGCATCTACATAACGTAGGCCGAGAAAGCTAGACTTGGTGTAGGAGATGCGGATTACAGGAAGAAACCTGTTTGCATGTGAGGTCTGCACTTGTGAGCAGCTAAAGATACTCAGGCAGAAGCATTTCGGGGAGGATCTATTGGAGCATTCGAAAGTACTCAAGCAATCTCTAGGCCTTTATAGAAGACACGAAACTGCTCGAGTGGAATTGAGAGTTCCATTAGGCCTGATGCAAAGAGTGCTTGGATTATTGGTGGCCAACCCAAATTGTATGAATGAATGAACCCATTGCTAGTTTATAAGCAAAATTTTCCAAAGTAAATTTGTGTCGAAAAAAATGTAAAAAATTAATTAATGCTTTTCTCCATAGGTTACTTCGGTATATCGCCACAACAGAATAAAGTTACAAGTCAAGACGGTGCTCGTTGCTTATAGCACGTGTTGACATGTAATATTCATACTGTCCTTCTGCATGTTACGCTACTCACTGAGAGAATCCACCAACTCCAATAAACGTTAAATAAATAAACACAAGCGGACAAGTTAACAGCCCTCTGTCATTTTCTATATTCATATTCATTACTCGCGAACGTGAACTATGAAGCGCTTTCGGTTAACGTCTCTAAATTTACGAAATGGGACGGTACTATACACCTAAGTTGTAGCTCTACAAGCTTATAATCTGTCTCTCTCCGTCCGCATGTTTCGCTTCGAAACATTCCGTTATATACGCGAGTAACTCCAACATAAGTGCTTCTACTAGCAGTACTCCAGAAATCTGCATTTACAAACACAATGAAAGATGCACCACCACTCGTCGCCTACTTTGTGTATCCGTAATGATACAATCTCGCTTCGTCTAATGCGCTCGGGAGACGGTAGAGAACCCTCAAAGCTTTGCAGCGCTATCTCTACTTCGCGTATACTCCCTTTTCAGTATTTATTTATTAGTTTACAAGTACCGATGCGCCGGATGAAGTCGACGACAACGATATATCTGTGTACAAGGGGTGTACGAGAGATCATCTATCTCTTTGGATCGTGTGTGTTTACTTTTATATCGATGATATCGAAGTCGATGTGTGTCTTTGTTTGTGCCGTCTCGGGAATTGGGAATAAGTGTCGGATTTATATTTCATGAGATCCGGGGGATTATTTTCGAACGTTATCTCTGTTCTCGCGGATTATGATGCTTTTGAGAATAAGGATGGAGTTCGATCGATTTTCATTGTACGAGCTATAAAGGTTTATGGTGTTGAAGGTGTTCGCAGGACTGATTTGGTTTCTTATAATGATGTTGCGCCTTCATTCAGGAAGACATGTTAAAGTCATGTTTGAAAATCAGATGGAAAACCTTCAGGGCTGCCATCTTCCCTTTTATTAACAATATTGTCTACCTAGATGGAACTGTATCACACTAACAAGGATTATTCTTGCCTTTTTGATTATACAGCGGAAAACAATTGCGTGATTGTTTTTGATTTTAAGCTGACGTAATTCGTTTCTTCCATTCCTGCTGGAAGTACTGCGGTATAAGGAAAGTAAACACTTCCAGCAGGACCAAACCTCAAGCGTAATCGTCTTTTTTGGAGTGTTTTTCGGAAGAACAAAGTCTTATACGATCTATCATTAACATTAGATGGAATTTTAATTTAATTTCTTATCCCAAGCTTTTTGTAACAATTGAAATAGAAGAACTCCATAAATTGAGATCAATTTATGGAGTTCTGAATTCTTCTTTGAGGGAAAATTTCGATTACACCAGAAGCCCCTCTCCAAACCCAACCATCCCATTGTCCTTTGCGAATCCATACGGTACTTGTATACCAAGATTCACCTTGCAAAACAACCTCCTCTTGCTCGCTGAGATAATATTAATTGATGACGACACCCAGAACTGTGTCGAACTTTATCTCGACGCCTGATCCACTCTCTCAAATTCAATATGTAGGAATATCCTTCCACTGAAACACCCTCTCCCAGACACCCCGTGCGAAGCCTATAATCTTCGATATTTATGGGGTGGCGCGATGACGCATCGGTGTAGGTTTCCTTTCGCAGATTACTCTTGCCTTGGGCGCCTCGCATAAAGGCAACCCCCCTTTCCACCCTCCCCGAAACGTATACCTCTAGGTTATTGAATGTTAACGCGCCCTATCTCGCCCGCACATGCTGCTGCGTCCTCCGCACACGTCTATACGTATACATATATGTACGTAGAACTACAAGGAATCCTTCCTCTTAATCCTGCGAGTTTAGCTTCGTGATCGAGGGGTCCACTAAGCGGGAACCGTAGCCGGAATTGGGACGAGATCCTGCGCAAGACGTGAGGTGCAACCTTCGGGGCTCCGCGAGACGAGGCGGTTGGTTTGATTGATGAGCCTCGGGGGTGAGTATTAATGACCGAAACATCTGCCGCACGCGCCCGTATTACAACGCTAATAAATTGAATCGAAGGAATAAACATGGACAGCGAACACGGGATTTCTTTTTTATATATAAATTCTTCGTAAGTTAGGTTTGTTTGGATTTGTTTTGAACTTGCGGAATCTCGTTATTAATAGTACAGCTTTAGGACTGTGTGATGCTTGGAATTCTCTTCTTTGTTATTTGCAATTACAAAAGTCATCAATGCGAATAATATAAAATTCATACATGTAAATCAAGCATTCATTTACTTGTAACAGATATAAATCTTATGATAAAAACGTAGGCTTCCACGGCAACCGGTTCAAACCCGGAACGCGTTTACTTTCAAATAAATCTTATCGTTTTAGAGTGGTTTTTAGAAATTTGATTTAGTACCAAGAAACAGGGTCAAATTCCCCTTATGCCAACGCATAGGGGGATGATGCTAAAACGTATACGGGTATAATAAAGTTTCTACCTGTTTATTCTTTCTTATCCTTTATAATTTGTAATGCTGTTCATTATTTTTAATTTCACCATTTGGTGAACTTCAATATTCATTATTCGAAGTTCTCCAAATCTACCTTCATAATAAATCCTATTCGGAACGCGATCGCTTATAGTTTTCCATTCAACCGCATTTTAAACTAAAACTTTCAAAGCAAATTCCTCACCGCGAGGTAACCCCGGCCAACTCCGAACTTTTTACAGGTTTAAACGCGCCAGATTGGTAACAAAGTTTTCGTTCCGAGGTCTCGCGGCGGAACGAGGAAACGATTTCGATTGAAGAGTATGCTTTTAAAGCTGGAAGAGAGGGCCGAAAATAACGTTTGGCGACGACGGGCACCTGAAAGAGACAAAGTTCGTATACATTTAGCGAACTCTATAATACTTTTTCGCCGCTACTAATTTCCGTTGTTTCGAAACGTAAAGTGGAAAGCGATTGAACACCATACGGGACGCTTTTGCTTTTGATTTTCAGGGGGAAATCGTTAAATTGGAAGTTTAAATTCCTTTTCTGTTTTGTTTGGCGAAGGTATGTTGGGAAAATCGAGTAGTTGAAGGGGGTTCAAGAAGGGTACACGTCAATATAGTTAATGATGTTCTCTTACAGTTTTGGGGTTTAATTCTATATTGGACTACAATGTTTCTATCGTTGTTTGGCAATTTTTTTTTTTTGTAAATTTTGTCGAATTCATAGCTAACCTTTTATTGGCGTATCCAGATCACCCTCTCTTTAGGAAAATTATTTCAGATTCAATCCAACAAATCTAACACATTTCAAAGCATTCACATTCTAACGCCTAATTGAAAAGTAGAAGTTCTACTTGATTATCTACATTTACACCTTCGTCAAAGAACACGTCGATACTGCCAACTCCTTACTTATTCCCCTTTATCCTGTACCATAGCGAAATTAACATTCCTGGAGTTCATCCCAGCATCCGACTATTAGCTACCGATGTCACGAAGCCAGCCAGCAGCAGAACCCTTTCTCGATATCGCTGGCGCCCTTAGGGATAACTCCTACCACCTCCTAACGTCGCCGTCGGTCTGTGTCCTTTTAGAGCCGCCTACTATATTCTAAGGAATCCTGCGCTGTCCTCGTAGCTTCCGGTAATCCCAACACGAAGCCAGAGGGATTAACCCTTGCGTAATAAAGGCCCTACTTGAGGAAATATACTTTTCTTAAATTTAATTACAGAACTTGGTTATTCTCCTGCAATAATTTGTTATTTTGGAGGAATTTTAGAGAAAGAAACAGATCGCTTAATTTTGTTTACGATTGTATAAAAAAATGTTCAAACTCTTTGGAGTGAAAGCGTCGAAGTAACTAAATAAATTGGACTACAGATTCTCGATTTATCAAGATTGGTTTATGCAGAATCTAGCAGGTTCACATATAAGCATTTTCCTTCTTTTTTACCTTTCAACTCCAATCGTCTTTCTTGGTTTGGATGCGGGTATCCAACTTTCCTTGTAATTTTCCTTTCTCCTCATTTAATCAAAGAAATTTCAATTTCAATCAAGGAAATAAATATTCGGAACTTCTTGATATTAAATTCCAACGTAACGGATTTTTAATCTGTGTTTCCAGATAACCATACATGTCGTAAAGGTAACTTTGGGCACATCACGTACCCGTACACTGCATAGTTTTAGACAACTCCCAATGCAACATTCTGCGGCATTTTCGACGCAGCGCCACCGGTCCCTTCGAAAGACGAGTGGCATTCGTAATCAAAGAGAAGATTTAATTAGGGCGGAACTGCGACGCCCTCTACGAATTCAAACTGAAGAGGAAACTAGAAAAGCAACGGCGACGAGATTGCATGCATGTCATTCTGATATGTGTGCAGAATGTATTTCTTATCTACATCCACTTTCTTCTTTCTATTTTTGGCTAGTTGGGGTTCTATTACAAAAGAGACTTGTTTATGTGCGTCTAAAAAATTCTATATTCTTTGTGTTAAGTGAAAAGATTTGAAAGCATTCTTTAGGAATGGTAGAAGGTGTAGGTCGTAGAATCTACTTCTTGAGGCTCTTGTACGCGCAGAGGTCGGTTATTATCTATTAGATTTATTATTTTTTTTTTAACTCAGTTCACTTTCACTGCTGATGGTGATAGATTGACTATTGAAGCTGTGCGAGTGAAGTTTTGCTGTAACCTAATAATTTTGTTGCTGGTTTCGTTACGGCCATACAGAGTGAATGATGTAGCATAAAAGTATTTTTACATTTATTTTTAAAATATTTAAATACTTAAAATCAAAGATGATTCGTTTTATATTTTTTCAAATTTCCTTTTATTATCTCCTATCTATATGCGGGACTACATATTTCAATATCCTCCAGATTGTTCGGACCGGAAGCGGAAATACCAACGTCAACATTGGGAAATCCATCCACATTCACGTATCAATCATAAAAGATGAAATAAACTCCAATTAATTCTAATTAAAATTTATACGAAATCGAACCGAATTCGGTCGCATAAATTAGCAGCTGGCTGATCCACATGTATGAATTACTAATTGGGCACTGGCCAGATATCAAATAATGAATTTTGTTCGCCGATCAGCGTTATAATCTCTATGGTGGCATTGAGCGGTCCATGTTTATTTTTGAAACGTGCTGTTGGTAGTAGGAAAATATTGTAATTAACGGAATAAATTACAACCATTACTGAATCCATCCTGTAGTTAGAAACAGCTTACAAATATACATATGTAAATTATAATGATTGTTCTTTGTTTTGTTAAAAATTGCAAATTTTGAATTTTGATTTAAATGAAATAATTTGCAAAATTTTGTTGCACAACTTGTAGGAATTAGTATTTTGTAGTAGTTAAAGTAGGGCTTTCTATTGCCAATTAATGAAAAAATCAATGGTCACTTTATATTTAGTTTGTTTTTACTTTTTGGAGTATCTTCCATCCAATTAAAAAATTCGTAAAATATATTGTTGGAAAACAATCTGTATCAAATTTAATTTAGTATCGACAAAATTTCGAACAATCTATTTGTATTTGAGTTGCATATCTGCTAGAGCGAATAAAATTTACTCTTGACTTATCCCTTATTATTGCCTTTTTTTCCTTTTTTGTCGCTTATTCGCCCTACTGCAGCACCCAGGATAATCCCCATCGATAATTCCAGCAAACAAAATCCCTACGATGTTCGTCTCCCCTTTGTCCCTTTGCTTTATATCTTGTTCCTCTGTATTACCATAATCCCCCTTCATGGTCTGACAGAGACAGCTAAAGCGAGACTTTTCAAATATCCAGATTCCAGCATGCATGGTGTAGATAGATGGGGAGATGGTAGATATGAGATCCATAGCCTCCTATATACATTTCCAAATGTCTCGTTTGCTTCGCAATGCAATACTTTGGAGATTACGTCCTCTAGCCTAGGTATAGGTAGATGGCGCCGCGTTATCTGTCTATCGGATGCTCAATTTCGGTTGATGTGCTTTAGACAAAGGAAGCAAACGCTATGCTGAGGAAAAGAATGTTTGGGGTGAAGGGATTTGCGAAGAAAGTTTGGCGTAACGGAAATGATATCTTGGGAAATGGCGAGATGAATGGGAGTTGATTTGAAATCATATATTTTCTTGTCAATACGAGGAACTACGAGGTTTCACTCCAAAAACCGTTGAAATGGTCTCAATTCAAAAGTGAAGAGTTACTACAATACAACGAAACATTCTTACAACAAATTCGTCAAAAATGACTCACCCTATTATTACGAATTAAAATTAAATGCAATTCCATTTCAAGGGAAATTTATAACCCTCGCCCCCTACATTAGTTTTCAAAAGCACCCTGCGATGTATCATTACGAGTCCTAATCATTAACAGTATCCCTTGAAATTCGCCATTATTCACACGCATATGCTCGTTTTTCGAAATTCAGGGCCACACTTGGTCCCCTAGCTTTATTAGCGAAAGAGCACGGGCGCTTTGATTGGCGTAAATTTACTAATTCAATTTAATTTTCGAGGAGGGACGTGCGATTACTTGAAGCCCTCGTCCTGACGGCTTGTGCTTTAACGCCAGATCAAGGTCCTAAACCTTCGGTTCAAGAAGATGATAGCATCGAATATACACATGCGGGGATCCACCTGAAACGTTTATATTAGACGGAAGGGAACGAGGCGCTTCTCCTTAGCGTAAGGGACGATTTTCAGCGGAGATAGATGGTAGTGTTCGATTTCAAAGGCAGCGGGAAGATCTTGTTACTTTTGATGTGTAACACCTGCTTCTGTATGCATACAACCAGACTAAAGAGACTAAGTTAGATTAAAGGGTGATTGGGATTGATGCCTTTTTTCAGATTTAACAGTTCCAGAAAATAGGGCCGTGCCTGACAATGTTGGACGCCAATTGCTACACTGTAAGTATATTTACAGATGTTTCTCATTCGATTTCGCGTGTCAGAAACACCCCATTCATCCCCAGCGTATATAATCAAAAAAAAAAAAAATAAATCCTTACACGCTGCAAAATCGTTTCAGAATTGCAAATTACGTATTCAATCATCGATTCGCCGCTTAAAATCTCGACGTTTAACCTCGATACCGCGATAGATGACGAATTCCTCTCGGAAAAACGCAATTAAAAAAAATTGGACGGTGCGTGCCCTCTCGAAAAAAAAAAAAAAACAACTGACCGGGGAAAATTCTCGATTAATACCGAAATAATTTCCGATCGCCGATGCCGCCGCTATAATTGGATCAGGAACGCTTGCGGTGAGAGGAATAGGAGGGAGGTATTGGTTGAGCTTTTCGATTTTGTTCTTTGCCGTTTGCACTCATTTATACATAAGTCCAAAATGTTTTAAGAGATCTCGATTTTAATGGAATATTAATTCTGATTGTGACTGAATAACGCTTGTTCTTACCACATAAATACAGGGCGTTTTGTTAAAATGCATTAAATTTCCGTGAAAATTTCAAGCTTACCATTCTCTTTTAATTTTCATATCACATTTGCGAGATTGCAGTTGATCCCACAGAATTATCGACTAAATTGAGCCAGAAGAATTGAGATATCCTCTTTAATCGCTTCGTTAATGAAATATCGGCACGTGGCGGAGCTTTCCTCCGTTATATGTAGGTACATTTCGCTAACTGCTAACTGCCTTTGTAGTTAGATTATGTCATAGGACGTAGGGTTGTCGCAATAAAGAAGGCCATGCGTTCTATCGGATGCATAGCGCTGGGTATTTAGATGTTATCGAAGCCCCTGAGTTGCAACAGCAGTAGTTGAATGTGCGATAGCGACTAACGACTAATGTGTAACACGTTTGGTGGAAGCGTTATCACCGGAATATTAATTCCTAACGCAGGGGCGGATTCGCAAATTTCACGTTTAGTACAAAAATTGACGAGCAATTCGAGGCATTAGCTTTTTACTAATTTTTACGTGAAATTTCCACAGAATTGCTGCTGTAAACCAACCACTCGGCCTGTCACAGCTTCAATAATAACGAATGCCAAATTCAGATCTCAATAGCACCAGCTAGTGGTTTCGTGGCAAATAATTTATTTGCAATTGTTGATGTTGAACAGGATTTAAACTTAAATCAACATTTAATAGAAACAGCTCGCGAGATCCGGGCCTTTTATTCTCCAAAATTCTGCTTCTCATTTCCTCTGTTTATTCTAAAAATTTAAATTAAAACAATCCTCCTCGTCCATGAAGCGTTTTCGAATAGCCTTTAATTGTATCTTTATCCTCTCCTCTTCCCGCCAATCCCTTCACTTCTCTTCACCCGCATCGAAATAAAATAATTTCCACCCTTTTTGCCGGCGTCAAAGCCGGGGAGATCCTAAATTAAAACCGGAACATTAATTAATCAAAGAATTCCGCCTTCTTCTTCCTATTCTTACGAATTCGTACCCGAACTCGCAGATTAGAAACTTTTGCCTCTGCGTTAATTACCGACCATTATTATTCTTCTTTTGTTTCGGTCGCATCAAACAATTGCTAGTTACATGCGCCGCGAAGAGTTAATTTCGGCGAAAAGAGAGGAATATCCAAAATCTGAACCCTTCTTCGTTGGTAGAATTGAACAAATCCCGCATTTGGATGTTAGTTTTCCTTGATAAGAGTTGGGGTAACGGTTAGGCGTATTTACGCGAGAATTAAAGTAAATAACCTCCGCTCTTCTGATTACGAAGAAGGCGAATTGGTTCTCACGAAAACCCCCATAGACACGTCTTGTTGCTAAAGACGACACGAGAAGACAAACACTGGGTTTGTTAGCTAGCCGAGGATGGAAGGATTTGATGAACTAGTCAAGTTTGTTGGAAGAATATAGATTTCTATTAGAGTAGTTTGTTTATACTGAGCGTTGAAAGGAAGCATTTTTATGGATGGCGATCGATTCCTCATAATTTGATCCAAGAATGAAAAGAGGTTCGTGTCAATTGATGTAAAGGAAAGCTCAAAAAATTCGAATCAAAATGTAAAAAAAAAACGATTTTTAACTCCTCAAGAAGCTGTTTGAAGCCTTATAAAATTTTGGAAATACCATCTTCAGAAAACAAAAAAGCTTTGAGAATTGCATTTCATAAAGGAAGCCAATTTGGGACTTCAAATTGAATAGCTGGAAGATTAATGGGTCCAGCAAGGTGGAAATTTACGCAGCACATGCAGCGTAGCAAGTTGAATAATTGTAAAACAATAATAAAACTATATTCTTTAATCTTCCTCCTACATAGAACCTTTTACTCAACATTAATTCCCAAAACCTCCATTTTAGGATGTAATTCCAAGCATACGAAGCATTTCGGACATACTCAGCAATCATCTACTTCATTAAGAGAGGTCAAAAGATATTACAGACTAAAGGGAAAATATTTACCCCGGACCCGCTTGAAAATCGTTTTCCGCGAAAAACTGACTACTGTCGTCGCTATATGAATTCGAAAATCTCATTCAGTCAACGACGCGGCAATTCCGAGTGTTTGAAGAGGGGAGCCGCGAGGTTTAGCTAGCGTAGGGGATCTCTGGGACCGAGCTCTCACCTTGGCAATGACACTCGTTCCTTCGAGAAACGCTAACGATGATTATATTGGGGATTGACCTGAGATCGTTCAGAGCTACGCGTTTACAACTGGTACTCGACATTGCTTGGAGAGAGAGAGAGAGGGAAGCAAACATTTGCACTGTCAACAGTAATTATAAGGAATACCGTTCGTAATGACGGTACATGGATGGATATTAATTTGCGGTAGATTCCGCTTTATTTTTGCGAAAGGAGACGAAATGAGGAAGGCTGGAGATGTGGGAGTGCGAAAAATCGGATGGAGGGAAGTTGTCCAGTTCAGACCAACATGATTTTGCTCACTACGTATTCCTGGAGCAATAACACCTCTAAAAGATTAAAACGAACTCTAACTACTCCGAAAACTTGTTGGCATTTCCAGCTAGCCCGAAATTCCCAGCCAACTGCGACGTTGACGTGCCTCCCGGTTCCGTTCCGTTCAAATCTCCCATCACCGTGTCCAACGCTTGTCGGCAGTTGTTACTTCTCTCTTATAGAAGAAGATGGTGGTTGTCCCCGCTTGGCCCGACGCTGGCCTTTTCTATAATTGGAGCGTAACGAACGCAGCAGCGTATCTGACAATTTACCCAATTAGATTTCGTCGCCTTTTTGGTGAATTAGTGAATTTAGAGTACGTTCGTCGACTTTAGCTGGCGCCACCGTCTCCTGCACCTTTTATTTCATGTCGCGACACGTCGTGTTGTGTTAGCAGTTCGTTTCGATGTAGGAGTGCAAAAAAGTGTTAGACGATTTGGTAATGAGTGCATTAAGGATGGGAAAACTTCCCAAAAAGGCAAATCGTTATTTCATCTAAATTACGTTCGTTTTAACTTGGGAGAATTTAATTCGTTATAGAAATGACTTTGAAGATTATTTTTTTTTTTTTATCAATTTGCTCAAAAAAAACCTTGTTAAATTGCTTCTTTTTTAGTTCATTTTTGGGGGAGTAATGCTAAAAGTAAATAAGAACTTGGAAGTTAAAGCAATCGATTCTACCGATTAGTTTTTATATAGAAATGTATAATTAGAGGTATGGTGTGCCATAAGTGTTAAAGGAAGATGCTAAAAATCTCACTTATGAGTTACAATTTTTTCTGAAGCTTGAATTGAATTTACCTTAAGTTTAATGTGTATTAAAGCTGCTTTAAATGGTGTAATTTTTTTAGCAATCGACGAAGCGTGCATTTAGTATTAGAGCTTCAAGAGCATCAATAACTACTTGTTGGGATCTCGGAAAAATTAAATATTTCTTCAAAATTACCACTTTTTCCTGGACTAGGATCTAAAGCAGAAAAAATTCTTGCGCCTTCTCTAACCGAAAACAGTAACAATCGAATCTCATCGGAATCCTTCAAATTCCTGTCCTTAAATCTGCAGAAACCTATCCCTCGTCCTCATTTATATCTGTCTCTTTCCTTTGTTGTCATCGTCAATAGGATGCATTGGAAAAGTACACATAAAAATCTCCACATTTCTGTTCCTATTGCTTCTTATACTTCGACGGATCGTCCACCGGACAATTTATCTCGAAGCGAAATGAAATTTTAAACCGTGCATCTGCCATTTTTCATCTCGAAGCTCTCGTATATTATATAGACGAAGTTGTTTGTAAATTCCATAAGCCCTGGGCAGAAACCGGCATCGTATATATTCGATAAACGCTTGAGCGGCGTTGCGGTACGCAGTTGGCAATACTGCGAGACGGCAGTTAGGTTCGATGTTTGGAAAATCGAGATTCCTTTAACGTTACGGTTACGGTAGTGGTGGATGCCTTAATCGACAAGGAGGCTTTGGTAATGGCGCATCTGCTTTTGATTAATGCTCAATGTAGAGTTGTGGGGGTGAAAACAATTCGGGGAGAGTTGAGATTATTATGTTTAGCGCTCGGGTGGAGTATTGGTTAACCATAACCGTGTGTGGTAGGGAGTATAGTTTTCGCATAAAACCGAGTTCGGTCGTTCGGTCTGCGGTTGTAGATGAGAATCGACGTATTCTCGAAACAGCTGTTCCGGATTAATCAATTAAACTTGTGTGGTGCGGAGTGGCCCGATACTTCTATGTTGTTTGTCGTATTACCCCACAGACGTTAAATAATTACATGTAAAATCGCCCCTTCTTGCAGTGCAGTTATCTCAGAATTTAAAACCAAGATATGTTATAACATCAGTTTATCGTATTCTTCCTCAATTAACATTAAAATAAACCAATTTATACGAATTTATTTCGATTAAACCAAGTAGACAGGCGAATAAAACAAACCTACTCTACTTCTAAACTTAGAATTCGATTGCACCAAACAAGCTTAAAACCCGGAAGTCCGCTTTCATCAACGCAATCAGAAAATCGTGCGTACTTCTCTTCCAAATACAATATGTGCTTCACTACATTTATACATTCTCTTGCAGTCTACTACCTTCCTTTCTAACTCGAAAGTCAATTCCTTTCCAATTCTATTTGATCCCGTCCCAAATATATACGGTTAAGCCGAAAGAAAATCATGACGAGATCATTTACTGTTTTCCTTCTTCTTCTTCTTCTATGTATCTCTTCGTTTTTCTACAGCTATATCGTCGCTTGAATTATACCGGGATCCTAGTCAATCGGCGAACTGGATTTGCCGTCCGAAATCGACGCGCCGAGCTCTGCTTGATCGCCGCCCGAGAACCCACGTTCTCGAAAAGGTGGTGTTGAGGTTTGAAAGTAAGGCTAGGTGACCCCGGTAACTAAGCTGCAATGCTGGTCGGCTACGTGACACGTGATAAGGCGCTAACAATCGGAGAGATTTCACCGAAGTGAAATTGTCTTATACGAGGGTAGTGTGAAAAGTTTCAAGCCTCAATATTTACGCGTTAAAAATATTCTGATAAAATACTGGCCGCAATTAAAATGCATCATTGAAATTTTTTTTCGAGATATTTATAAACAAGTAAATAAAAGACGATTCAACAAAAGAAATGTAATAAATAAGATTCGTCTAGCGCGTCCATACTCAAGTGTTAAAGATAATCGCAATAAATGCCGGTAGCTACGGAACCGCATTATTAATCCGTAAACTGTCTGTAATGATTTTCTACTACTGCTGCGCCAAAAATTTTACCGACTGAAACCTGTGTAGCGGTTCAAAGAAAATCTTCTCGGAGCTGGTCCTTCTGGGTGCGCCTGAACCTGCATTACGTACTTTACCTTGATTTACAATCCGCAGGTTCCAGCACCGTAATTACATATTTAGCCACAACCCAATCACTTTTGGACCAATAAAAGAATGTTTATAAGCCCTAACTTATACTAACTGATTCCTGAAGAGGTTTACTTTATTATCTGCAATTTATCAATCGCGCTCATTTAATTGCGAAAACCATGGTGTTGTATAGGAAGTAGGTACGTTGTTATTCTGCATCCACTATTTTAGGCATACGTTCGTGAATTTTTTAAATGCAAGATAATAACGAGATCGAACGGAAATCTTCAGAATTAGCTTTTAGAATGGACTCGTTTCAATTCTTTTAGTTCCAGATCATCCAACCACATTGCTTTAAAAATGAATAAAATAAATTTTGCGAATCCACAACGGCTAATGTGTAAGCATAATTGTTTTGTTGGTGCGATTTATATAAAGTTGCTGGAGCTCTTAAAACACCAATTAAATGCTCACAATATTCCAAAGATTTCAAACATTCCAAATCTTCGTATAGGTTTGCTTCATTAAAAATGTTAAAATAAAAATTAAAAACGATACAAAAAAAATGTTTTTGCCTTTCCCGGCAACTCCCACATAAAACCATTATATCTCGCTTTTTTTTTCTCTCCCCATTCCAAAAAAAAAAACCACCAATAATACTAACCCCATCCTCTTCCCATATATAACTCCCTTGAATCTGTTCCAACGCAGATGATGGTGATGACGATGATGGTGGCCTCCCCAATTCCCCCCGTTCCATTTATTCGGTCGTCGAAAATAATTTTCGAAACCGCTTTTTTATTGAAATGACCTCCACTCCCTCTCTTTGTCGGTTACAGCCGGGCCGCGCCAATCGAGAAAAGCTGGTGGTGGGGTGAGTTCCGCGCAAAAACGTTTTGTTATACGATATTTTCGGTAGGCACGCATAAAGGGCGCTGTATCAATACGCCAGGTCAGGAACCAGTTAGGTTTTATAGCCGTTATACCCATTATATTTTGTAATAATAACAATCAGGGCAAATTTTGGGAAGGGTTTTTGTTTGTAGAATACGTAATGTACAGCGTTCGTAGATTATTATACCGGAAGGAGGTTATGTACATATATACGCGTATGGAGTTCGCGAATTAAATGGAACGATTACATTCGCGAAGGTCTTTTGTATTTTCCGCACAATGATGTTGGTTTGAATAAAGATTGTATGCAATGCATTACTTACTGAATGAGCTGTTTCTTTGAGGGAATCTAGTTTAGATTGGGACTGGAGTACGTAGCCCGAAGAAAGGCTATATTTACCTGAAACAAATGAGAGAATATGTTAATAACGTACAATACACTCTTTGATATAGCAGTACTAGTTAATGTTAAATTCTATATTTTTAGTTACAATAACTAACGTATTTATTCATTAATAGACACATTATTTTGTTTAAGGCTTCCTCCAATGGAACTCAATTGTTCACTCAATAACAAAATTTTTTATATCTTTATTATTATTACGAGGGGTTGTTTTTATGTTCCCGGGTTAGGCATGAAGCAAATCTAATTCATTATAAAAAAATTCCTCACGAGCTCAAAGCTAGATTTGTATGATAAGGTGGACGATCAATTTCTCTAAAGCTATATTCAGCAACGGCAGCTTTTAAAAGTCTCGATTTGTGAACTGGTGCTTTGTCGTGGAGCAACAAGAAATTTCATACCTAACTCTATTTTTCAAATCTTCTAGATTCGTGGCGTGTTAACATATATTTTCTATTTTAAATATCCTCGTAAGGGGTATAAGGTCTGGGGATCTGGGGGGACATTCTATTGGTTTCCCTTGCCGATCCACCTCCCAGAGAAATGGTTGTTTAAAAATAGGATGTGTAAAGTGCAGCATTATGTTGTTGAAACCAGATATCGCCATTTTGGTAAGTCTGCATCGTTTTCCTTTGGAAAATTTTCTGAAAATAAGTATAAGTGAATTCCTTCAAAAATTTGAAATATTGCTGCCTTGTGAGGATTTTGTCAAAGGAGAAAGGTCCAATAATTATTCCCCATCCATTAACCTGCAACTTTGTCGATTTACTGTCGCATTTAGACAAAATCACTCTGTTTGCTCTCAAATCAGAAAAAAGTCTTACATATAGAACCATTCCTCTAACCTTAATCCAAAAATTAAAATGATTAAACTCAGAGAAAATACCATTCCACGGACTCAAGAGCAAAAAAATGTACTCGACTCCCTCTATTTTATAGAATATTATCTCATTCCTTTACCGAGCAAGGAATTAAAAAAAAAAAGAAAACGACAAGTTCAAGTGTTTTACTCCCTCGGGCAACCATAGGAAACACACGATGCATTTCGCGAAGTTTTCCAGCTACAATCTGAGATCCCCTTCCGATGTGCGACGAAACTTCGAAAAAGATGGATTTGGAGATTGGGAAACGCCGAGAAAAGTTGAAGGGAGGTGATGGGAGGAAGGCATAGACGTAGTTTGCGGGGGATTTTCGGATGTAAGTAAAGGAGATTAATTAAACTTTAATAAGCTGATTAGCGAAAGACTGAGTTGATCGATAAGCTAGCGATGCTAATCCGGAAGAAGACGGGCTCTGGTATTTCCGGTACGCTTCCTCTTCGGAAAGGGCGGTTGAAGAGTGGATGCGATAAAATTACTTTGGAGTGGGAAGACGTTTCGAAGAATTGCTAATGTTAGGGATTTGTGTTCCTATTGGTCTTTGCGACAAATCGTCAAATCTATCAGCATTTGCGCTACAAGATCTTGTAAAAACCAAATTGTAAAACGTTAGGCCGCTGATTTTTTACAATTTCGTTTTAAAATCAATTTATCAACACTAAAAAGAAAACGTCATCTTAAACCAACAGCTTTCAATCCGTTAATCCCAAACAAATTCTTTCGCAAATACTTCTTTGTTTCCCCCACCTCCAAAATACGATTTGCATTCGCGCAGCGAAACAAAAGCTTGTCTGTCGTCACCCTCGCGTCCTCCGACGATAAATTACAACCGAAAACGAACCCGACACCCCATGAAATCGCTATTTTTCTCCATCGATTGAATTCCCCTTTCCTCCAAAAAGAAATCAAAGTAGGGGTCTCCAAACGGCCTTTTTTTCTGTTTTGTTTTCGCGCTAGGGCAGTTTCCGGGCCACATTCATCCTCTTCACTTCCAACCTGTCCTCTTTTCATAGTCACCTAATTAATACATCGAATTGCTTTTGTTGGTTTGGCGTTCGATGGTGACAGGATACGGTTTTTTTTTTTTTTTGGAAAGCCGTGAATATCGTCACTTTTAAGAGCGGAGAAAGGGGGAATGACAGAAGGGGTGATTTCAAATTGAAAGCTCTACAGGAGTAATGAAAATGGAATTGATGAATCGGAGTATATCTATGAGGTGGGGTTCAACATAGAGATGCAAAACATGTTGCATCTGCGCACGATGATGCTTGATATTATTTAAACTCTCCACTTCCGCAAAAAAAATACAGGTAAGAACGTTGACATATTTTAATTTTTTCTCTACCTCGTACCGTCGAATTTCCAATTTTCAAAAATTCGTTTAATAATTTCTTGAATTTATCGTCCCTTATTACCAACTTTACCAAATTTGATGTATATTCTCACTAATATTTAAAATTAAAAAAAATAATAATAACAGTTTTATTATTTTATTTTTTTAAATTAGTTCCGATTCTTTCATGTCAGATAAAATTTTGCAAACATGTATAATGTAATAACAAAAATAGAGAGAAACGTCGCAGTTGGTCATGCCACAAAAATTGCATAACAAATAAATATCTAAATACAACTATATCGGCGGATAAAACAATTGATGCATCCGTTGAATAAACACGCTCGTTTTTCTATTTCGAAGCTTGTTTTAAAACCATCCGGCTAACGTATAGGAACCTATTTTATCGGCAGGTAATCTGTAGATGATATTTACAAAATTTGTTGAATCGAAAATATTCACACAAAAGGACAGGGGCGATATTTATTTGTGATTGTCGTCTGTTTGTGATTATTTTTTTTTTTTGGTAGACGCTCGCTTGTTGTCCTTTTTTTGTTATTTTTGTGACAGTTACAATTTTGTACGTATTTATTTAGCTAGTAAAATAAATGGTATAATTTCGATAATCCTTCCTCTTTTTTAACTATAATTTTATCAGAATATAAAAAAAAATACAGGATGTTTAATTTTAAATCTAAATAAAGTGGAGTATTCCCAAACTTTTGCCCATCACTGTATATGAACATACATTATTTCACTCGGTACTCACGATTAGTCAGTCAAATCCTTCGTTACATTATCTAATTAGCTCATATGTCCCCTCCTACTTCAAAATACCGTCGTTAACGGGTTAAATTAAGCAAAAGTTTAGCTGGAATAGAAGGTACCGGATTGGTCCCCCTTTGCTCCGTAAATGTGTATGTCTGCCTAAATAACATGATACGTGTCCCAGATGACCGTTCGTAATGATCGTAGTTCAAGTTCGGGTCACTGTAGATGAGCGTTGCTGTGAACGAAGTGAAGTGGACATTTCTGCATGAACCTACAACACTACACATAGTTAAGATCTAAATCTTCACTTTAATAACAAAACAAGACGAATTTCCACGTTCCAACTCCACTAATTGGCTCCCTCTATACCTCACAAGAATAAATCCCCATCCGTAAGGGGAATCTACAACAATTACGCCACGTCCAAGGCTTTAGATCTCGCAGGAGAAGAAGAACGTTGAAGTCCTTTGATTTTTCGATTCGATTACGCATGACATAACCACGTCGTCTTCAAAGGATTCTTTCTTTGACCTCCTACAAGGCGAGGCTCGACTTCGAGACGTCTTGCGGTCAGACCGTTTTCGTGTTAAAGTTATTTTACTCGGATGCCAACGATTGAACCTTCTGGGAAGGCGCTTTTCTTGTCTGGTAAGGCCTTGCAGTAACGCGTCTTTGATGTCGTCCGTTTAGGTCCGATTCGCATGTCGAAAGCTCGTCGTCTCTAGTCAAAGGAGATCGCCGTTCAAATATTAAAGGCGATATGGGAAAGATCATGAATGGTGAATGGACGGAGAAGTGGAAGCATCTGAGCAGGGAATTGATCTTTGTAGAGGATGGATAAATTTAGATGCTTAGATATAGAAAGAGATGGATTTTTTTTTCATAAAAGAATCATTGATAAAATGGGAAATTAGCTGTTGTTTGCCAGTATGTTTGAGATTATTGTCTTGCTGTAAATGAACTGTTGTCCTTGTGGTATGCTAAGCTCTTGGGGATGCAGAAATAATATATCCTGGTTCAGTAGAAGTATGATAGTTAGTTAAACAAGCTGGAGATTCTATCCTTCTTCGGACCTTTTTCGATTTATAACCAGCGTTCGAATTTTAAACATTCGTTTGTTTTCTGGACGTAGAAGCAGTTCGCCAGCAGCATTTTGCTAATTCTCTGAAGAATTTTAAACATTTTTTTTAACAGCTTTGCAATGAAATTGTCGTTGCTATCAAGCTCCTTTTAAACACCTTCCTCAGTTATTTGTTCACGTCAGTGCAATAGCCTCCGACTTCACACTTCACTTTCCTTTTCTCTCCATCATTTATTATTTTTTTCACCAACCCTAATCCTATACATAATTCACTCCAAACAATCTTTTAACGCAAGACTCTCTCGCAACGATCGAAAACATGGAGGATTTTAAGAGAGCTAATAGTTGTAATAAATCGCGTCCAATTACGGCATAAATTTCGCCCAACCATTACCGCGTTTTTGTTCGCGTTAACCGGCTATAGATGGCGCTACACGTTCTCTCCTCCGATCGCTTGCGTTTGACGTATATGTTTATCTTTCGGGACCAAGCCCATCTCGCTTCTTGCGAACACGAACGGATAAGGATGGAGAGAATTTTCGGAGGGGTTCCGGTGTAGAAAGAAGGTCTGGGTAGAACGCGCCTGCATGTAGCTTATATAATGGTGTTATTAATCTGGTACTCTATGGAAGCGAACGCTTGAAAAATATTAATATTTCTTTCGAAAAGCGAGATGAAAAGTTAGGAAGCGCAGTTCCGGTGTAGG
This sequence comes from Oryctes borbonicus, assembly GCA_902654985.2. NCBI lineage: Eukaryota > Metazoa > Arthropoda > Insecta > Coleoptera > Scarabaeidae > Oryctes > Oryctes borbonicus. The sequence goes on along the minus strand of LR736871.1, from coordinate 5,580,085 downwards.
AAAAGGGTAGAGATGATGGGGAAGAAGGAAAAGGATACCAGTTCGAAATCGCAAGGCGTCTATAGTTATGGCTAATGTGTTAGAGTTGTAAGGTTGCTGAAATCGATATTTCATGTTTCGAGGGGAAAAAAGTCCTTTAGTCACACGGTTCGATATTTTCAAGGGAATAGGCTGGAAAATTCTTTATCGGAATTTAATTTGAGCTCCTCTGACTTCTAGCTTTCCAACTTGAGTCTATACAGATTATTATTAACATAAGCACATACTTGCCCAACCACAAAACAATCTCGAGATCCTCCACCACAACATCTAAGTTTAGTAGAGAAGAAGATTATATTGCACAACCGAAAACCCCCAACATGCACCCGATAAACCGATTGTAGCAATCCGAAGGGTCAATCTTATACCGGAGTAGTGCTAGACTAAGCAAGAAAAGGAAGCTAACTTCATAAAGATCGATGTTCGAGAACAGGGAACTTCATACTAGACGCTGTAGATACAGAAATTAGATTCTATCTAGTGCTTGCGCCGGGACGATGGTCCCCTCGTAAGAAGTGCGTCTTATAGTTCGAAAGCTGCACGAGGTATTGAAAGATAAAGAATTTATTACGTGACTAGTTGGGCGAATAGGAAAGTGGATTTGAGTATTTGATGTATGGAAATTTGAGACCAGTAAGGCGGTCTTATTTTGTGCAAAGAAATCAGACAATATCTCTTTGTTTTATACAGCGTGTTCGCTCACAAATTATTTTCGGAGCGTTCGGAATAAAGTTACTATTGCGTACATATCGATGTTGCATAAGAAATTTATATAGTCAAACGTTAAAAATACAAAAACGGTACCAATAAGGGGGAAATCGGGGGATTCGGCCGCTAAAAAAATGATACCATGATATTTTTTCATTTTCATCGAAATCTGCATTTTCGGATTGTTGGTGTTCCTTTGGCGGAAGACAAATCAAAAATACTCGAAGATAACTCAATGTGTTCTGCATATTACGAGAAAGAGAGATGTGAAGAAATAATTCTGTTCATGAATTTCTTTAGGAAACTTATTTCTTGCCAAAGATCTGGTAATCGCTTGTGCGATGTTTTTTGGTCTTTAGAGTATCCAAATCGAGAACTTTTGAGAAAATTTTTGGATGTATTTGATCACTATTTTTGTCTGGACACACTTGATCAATATTCAAACATCTCAGTTATCGTGTCAACTTTAAAACGAACGCATAAACAAGGCGTGGGGTCTAAATCTCCACATTTCATAACATACGATTCATTAACTTTTACAACCGACTCCTGTTAATGACTCCGTCGTAAAAAACAGTGACACAAATCGCTTCATACCAGAAAAAAACAAAAAAAAAAAAAGATAAACGTATCCACAGTAATAAATTCATCGCATTCTCGACCTATTACACTTAAAGTGAGTTACACCATAATGTAATATCATAACCATCTGTGGCACTATGTATGTACATATTTCTACACCCATACATACATCAACTATACGTTATCTACATTCCCAGTAGATGGCGTTGAATTGCTTCGCCCCGCGGGATCTATCAAATTATGGTGATGGTGCATTAGCGTTCACCGACGTCGTAATAAAAAGCCCGTTAATAATTTTATAGGCGGCAGGATAGCAATGCGCTACGATGTATAATATTGCTTGCATTTCTGCATCTTCTATAAGCGGCGCTGTCGCTTGCTCCTTCGTTTCATTGAAGATATTCTTTGGCCGTTACTCTTAGCTCGAGTCTTAAATATTATGAAGTTTGAAGAATGGGTTGTATGCGTATACCAGGTTTCAGCTTCTATTGTATCGAACAAAAGGTAGAATATTTGAAATCCTACCGACTGCGCCAGTCGCCGCTTACCGAGATTTGACAGTCGTTAGTATTGAAGTACATAAATCAGTCGAGTAGTCTCTTTACAACGAGCGGCAAGAAAAGGAATTTTGTTTAAAACAATTGAATTTTCGCGTGAAAGTAATATTTATTTGAGCCTAGTGACAAATTTTTTTTAAAGAAAACGCGAAGAAAAAGGAAAAACTTACTTTGAGGTCAAAGGCAGAATTGAGATTTTTTTTATTGAAATCGATTTTAATCTGCATACTCCCCCTCACACCGTTACTAAAAAAAAAAAGCCGGATCCAAGCGATCAACTAGGGTTGAGAGAATGAGGATGCGATTTGTTAATTGAAAACAACGAAAGTTACTTTAGAAGGAGATTTATAAAAGATTTCCTTTAAGAATCTTCTTCCTCACTCTCCCGCATTAAAAGTTTCGAAAACTGCGTAATTCATTCTCCCTCCTATGGAGCGGTTCGTGTGGATTATCCTCAGCGTCGAGCTTTTACAATAGTGCCAAGCTTTGCTAGTGACTGTCTATGTATGTATATTTCCCAGCTTTTCTCTAGTTTTCTTTC
>LR736871.1:5473218-5577558 GCA_902654985.2 Oryctes borbonicus | reverse complement strand
AGGAATTTTGTTTAAAACAATTGAATTTTCGCGTGAAAGTAATATTTATTTGAGCCTAGTGACAAATTTTTTTTAAAGAAAACGCGAAGAAAAAGGAAAAACTTACTTTGAGGTCAAAGGCAGAATTGAGATTTTTTTTATTGAAATCGATTTTAATCTGCATACTCCCCCTCACACCGACACTAACAAAAAAAAAAGCCGGATCCAAGCGATCAACTAGGGATGAGAGAATTAAGATGCGATTTGTTAATTGAAAACAACGAAAGTTACTTTCGAAGGAGATTTATAAAAGATTTCCGTTAAGAATCTTCTTCCTCACTCTCCCGCATTAAAAGTTTCGAAAACTGCGTAATTCATTCTCCCTCCTATGGAGCGGTTCGTGTGGATTATCCTCAGCGTCGAGCTTTTACAATAGTGCCAAGCTTTGCTAGTGACTGTCTATGTATGTATATTTCCCAGCTTTTCTCTAGTTTTCTTTCGCGGTTCTTGCATCTTTATCATCCCTTAAGTGCGAAAGGGTTAAAGTAAATCTTCTTAACTTGAAGAAGGATGCGGGAAAGTCGGTGCATTCGCGGTTGATCAAGAGAAGGAGATGGTAAATTACACATCTTAGGCGGCTGTATTTACATCTAGGAGAGTTCTATGGAATGTAAGATGAATAAATTATAGTTCGGCTTTTCAACAAGACTTGCGCTGGGTTCGGTTCGTGATTAAGCTAATTAGTAGTTGTAAGTTTGCACGATTTCAACATTATTCGATATTTTTGCTTTATTTACTTGCTTGGCTTTAATTGAACATTCCATGTACAATGAATAGGGAAGTATTGAATTATTGGGTATTATCCTATACCTAAAATGGCGAAAAGTAACTAGCTAATAAGGAATTGCCAATTACGGATGTATGGACATATATGGTGAGTTATCTCTAGGAGCTTGGAAGATCGTGCCTTCACGAATAGATATTTTTTTTGTAATTGAGTAAGAGTGAAGTAATATCAATTCAAAATTTATTTTTTTTAATTAAATATCATATATGAAAAATCCTACTGACTGCGCCATTTATACTTCATTCAACATAACGATTATCAACACCAGAATAATATTGTGAAGGCATATAACCGCCTTACATCTTCTGCACTTAATCCTGCCGCTCACGATCGATTTAATTCCAAACCACGCAGCTCCTTTGGTGCTGCCTTTCCCTATAGACCAACGACGAGCGTACTGCCGCTTCCGCAAACTCCGAAACTTCGCTACTTCGTTCAAAAGTTCCGGTAAAATTCGTAGACGTCGCTTCTCCCACCACTCGATGTTGCGTGCATATACCCGAGGCTTTCCTTTGTCCGGGGATATCTGTGCTCCATACACCTCTTCGGTACATGTATGTACGTAGGTAGCATATACACTGGTTCGTATATGTTTTGAGCAATAACGGATTCGTCTAGCAATATCGTAGCATTAGCGGTAGCGGTTTGAAAGGCATATTTACCCCCGTATGAAATCGGTTTAAAGCAGCCTTGTCGATATTCTTGAATAGGGGTAGTATGGTAAATCTGCATATATATTGTATATCCTACCTCGGTGCATTAACTGCATATTTGTGGGTAATGTACGAGGGTAATCTAAAAGGTTTCAAGCTTACACAAATTCAAGCCGAAATAAACGTTGTTTGCGGAAACTTTGGACTATCATTGGTTACGATGAAATCTTGGACAGTTGAATTTAAATGTGGCGGCACCAGGTTGGTTGTCGATGAACGTTCGGGGCGGTCAAAAACTGCAATTACTAGAAATAACGTCGGAAAAGTTCATCAAATAGACTAGCTAGACGACTTTCGAATAAAGGTTAGAGAAATAGCGGAAGTTATGAGTATCTCGTGTTAGTCATTGACGATTCAAATTCCATGCGCATGAGCAAAATAGAAGGAAAAAAATAATATATTTTTATCCATTACCCTAACCATCAACTTTCCAACCAGTTTCCTGATTGTCGCGGTTTCTATATTCTAACCTACAATATTTTTGCCCTCTATTGGCTGGTGGCACCGTGGTGTTGTACACCGTTTTTTCAACTTATCCCAAAAGCCGCTCAACATTTGTTAGGTTTACCATCCTGGCATGTTCCTGTCGAAAATTCGCTACGACACGGGTCTTATCCTTTGGGGGTTTGAACCTGACAATTTGTGACCCCCAGTTTCAAGACAACCTCTAAGAATCCTAATCAGATAAAAGCTAATAAAAGTGAAACTTTGTTAGCTATTAGGCGCTGTAGATAAGGTCATAAGCCGGCACCCACTAAGTACTGTAAGTCATTAAACATACTTCGCTGGTCACTATTTTTGAACCATCCCAGGTTCAAAGTTTCGCTCGGAGGACCCAGATTTCTATAGAATTAGGAGGCTGTGACATTCGTAAACGCCTATTTTGCAGAACAAGATGCTGGCTACTATTTGGGTGGGTAAAAGAGATAGAAGGCATCGCTGGGAAAAATATATACCATAGATTTACAAAGGAGATTGTGTTGCAAAATAAAACTGAATTTGACGAAAAAAGGAGTTGTTTCTGTCTTGGGGCGGAAACTTATCAGACTACCCTCGTACTGTTGAAAAGAAGCTAGATGGTTTTATACATTTTATAGTTGTTGAGAGTTATTGGTTGAATTTTGATTCACCATCGTTTATTTAATTATTACCAGCGTAAAGGACGTTTCAACCAAAAATTCCAAGTAAGCTTTTATTCAAAATGCCATAAATTCTTCAATATTTAAGAAACAACTCGTAATGCTAAGGACACTTAATGTGACTAAATAAATTATGTTTATTAGTTTATTTAACAAACTGCGTTGTTATTTCTAAAATAATAAACAGGAAAAACCTTTCAGCCTATTAATTGTTATTGCATCAATATCAATAAATTGGTAAAAAAAGTCGGGTGTACTCAGTAAACATGTACTTCGATTCTGATAATGCATATTGCATTATTATCTTTTATCTGGTTGATCACCGTTATCAAAGTTATCAGCCAGAATCAACATACAAAACGTATATTGTTAAAAGCAATTTATTTGATGGGAAATATAAATAACCCGAGAAGTTCTTAGAATGCTTAATAATAATCAAGTTCTGGAATTGGTTTTTGTGCAAATTATGCTATCAGCATCGTAGATTATTGAAATTTAGCAACAATTACGAGACTTCTAGCACGCAGCGAGAAAATTAAAAACGTACCAAAAATGTCTTTAGAAGTTATAACCAAAATTAACATAGCTTATGGGATTCATGGAGCCACCCACATGATATGATACCATAAGATCCCATTCATGAGACTTTCGAATGAACTTCGACCCGTTCATTCAATTTAATATGGAATATGAGAAAGAAAATTCAATGCCATTTTTGAACACCAGAGTGATGAGGTTTAATTTGACATGATTTTACAGACCTGCGAACCATCGTTCAGAGAGGTCAATAAACGAACTCTTCAATATTTTTTTAAACAATGGTTATTGTCTTTAAAATCATATTTAACACCCGGTAACTGCTATGGTGAGCAACAACAACACGCATCATTTTAAGTTCTTTTAAAAAAGAGACTAAATAAGTCACCAACCCGGAGATAAACTAACAATTCAGCTACCCGGTGAAGACCTCAGACGATGTTGCTAAATGCGACGAGACGGGGTTAATTCCCGGTGACGGACTGTCTGCTGGTAGCTAGCACTTTGCTTCACGGCTAAGCTCAGTGGAGTGGGTGGGTAACCCATAAAGTTAGTTAGATAATCGGTATAGGGCGCCAAAGCTCGGTAAAATAATTCGATGTTTATGCGAAAGGCGCTGGTTACTCGTACATAACTTGGGAGTAAAAAAAAAGGCGACCGGGGTGGTTTTGAAGCCTGTATAAAATAGCAGAGAGACACGACAGTTGAGAAAAGAAAGCTAAGATGAACGGGAAAACTATGAAAGGGTTGAAATAAAATTTGAAATTACAATGACGTCCATTATTTGGTCATTGGAAAATGCGTATACGGCTTTTGTCGATCCTCCTTAAGAGGCATGAAATAAATTCGTATGTTCTCGAATAGCAAGCTGTGATCCCATCTATTCAGTGTTAATTTCACACAAGAATTCAGCAATTCTAGTAGCCGATGTTACACACGCCTTATGCGCTTGTTGTTTGAACTGAAAGCGTCGTACCGTCAGCCCTCCTTCTCAACAGTGTATTGGAGCCGTTGGTATTAACGTGTAATTCTTCTTGAAGGGAACAAATTAATCTTATTTGTGAAAAATGTAGATAAAAGTATAATCGCTTAAACTCTTAAACATTCAAAAGTTTCCACAAGAAAGCGGAAAAAAAAAACATCTATAAAACTAAAAGCTGAGAAAATATAATAAATTTTATTGCAGTCGACCCTAGAATACGCGCAATATAATAACTTCGCTAACCTCAAGCAGCTGTTCCCTTTTAGGTTAGTTAAGAAGAAGCGTACACTGTTGCCAACCACCTTTAAGAGCTGCCCTTTATGTTGGAAAGACGGAAATAACAAGAGGTTATTATAAAGCGGTATAAATCAAGGCGATCCGAGTGTGCTTGCCGAACAGCTGCTAGTCAAGATTAAACGAGGACCGTTGCGCAGGTTTCTCTATGCAATGATAAGGTGAACAGGTGTTTCGTGGTTAGTCGCAGAGCGGATCGAAAGTATATAGCCGAAGAATACTCTTTGTTAATAAGAAATAAATTATATACTTGAAAAAAGTAAGTACGGAAGATGCTTCGGTTGGTCAGGTGGTCCCATCAACAAAGGCTTCGGTAATTACCGGAGTTAAACTTTGTTTTACGACTTGTTAGACCGTTTGACGCTAGCCTAGGAAGGTTGTAGAGACGTTGACGAACAATAAAAGGGGTCGGTTGTAATTCTTCTGGGTAATTAGGGAACTATACGGCTTCTAGGAAACGAGATAATGATGTTGTTCGAGTAGAATTTGATGTGTAGGATATGGAGTCGATAAATATTCTTTTATTGCACTGGAATTAGTTATACAGCATGTAATCTTCTCTTTCAAGGCTTGGGACACGAGAGCCGATCTAAATGGCCAATTCCAGAGGCCCAAATAGAAGATTACGCGACTACGGAGTGTCTGGTGTAATAATGCTTTTGTTTCTTGTGATGTGTAGCAAGTAGCAGTGTCCTGTTGGAATCACATCTTTTCGGGATTCTATGCGCAAAAAAACTGGATTATCATGCCCCGATACTGTTCACCATTGATTATTTCTTCCAGCAGCGTATTCGAAGAAAAATGGTCCATTGATGCCTCCAGTCCAAAATCCATATCAAACAGTGAGATGCACTTTCTCTGCATGAAATTTTGCTTCACATCAACATGAAAACGGGCATCATGGTTGAAGGTGATCTAATTGTTGCTCAATAACTCAACTAAGGAACTTTCTTCGGTGCGCGTGGTCTGTAGGTTTGAGTTGTTGAATTACCGCAAATCTTTCGCGAAAATATGCCGCATAGTGCTATTGAAATGGATCTCCTACGACTTTCGACTACATTCTGGCAAATAGCAGCAAATTTTTCGAAAGTAGAAATGTCTTTCGTGGTGATGTCGCGTAGTTAAAATTTTACTTGACGTTTCGCTGACCATGCGGTCAGCTTCTTTAGAAGATTTCTAAAGACTGGTGTTGTTGTCTCTTGCTCCTCGTTATATATCCCATTTCTGTTCTGATATATAACGAGGAGCAAGAGACAGCAACACCAGTCCTTAGAAATTTTCTGAAGAAGCTGACAGCATGGTCAGCGAAACGTCAAGTAAAATTTTAACTACGCGATATCATCCGAAAGACATTTCTACTATGGATTACGGTCGTGAAAGCCTACACTCAAATTTTTCGAAGCTTTCCTTTCTTGATAACGACGGATTCTCTACCATCGAACTAGATTAATAATAATTTCTCTAAATTTTCTCAATAAAGAACATGAAAAATAAAAATGTATCCACTCATACTTTGTAGATTATAACCTACGTAACAATCCATTTACAAAAATGCCTTCATTACCAAGTCCTTTACCCCAACCTAACTACCACCATCCATTCCCCCACACGAAATCTTACTAGCGTTCGCCATGAAATTTTAACGCCAGCCAGCGTAGCAATTACACTTCCAGGTCTGAAAGCGCATAATTCCGAATGAACCAGATGCACTCAAGAATCTCGTTCATTATTAATGCGATACGACTAGTTAGAAGGTGGTAGTAGTTCCATGATACATACGCCGAAACAATGCGCGAGTTTTTTTCTCTTTTTCTCTATTCGTAGTGGCGGCCCTCTACGTCTCCGTTTGGCATTCAATTACGTCGGATGGATCATCTTTTATTCAACTCAGTAATTTTGCGGTGATTCTGGAACGGTTCCAAGCGTTAATCGGAGAGACGGAGACGCTGGGAAATGGATCCTTGATAATTTGGGGATTTAATTTTTTCACTGGTGGTGTTTATCACTGATGATGATTAAAATCACCCTGTATATGGAAATTTAGGATGTTAAATTAAATTTGCACTCTGTATATTAAAGATTCCCGCACTCGAGTCGAAAATAAATCGGACTTTACCAATTATCAAAATTAAAAAATCCTAACCTATTTAATATTCCTTTATTACGCCAGAGTAATTTTCGCTGCTATAAAGTCCCCCATGTTTATTTAATATTTCTAATTATTATAAGAGCGCGTTTCATGCAATTCCCTTCAACCAAAAAAAGAATGCATAAAAACAAGCTACAATTTCCGGTTTAAAACAGCATCCTTACACCGCCAGCAAAAGTTTTCTTTCAACTAACAAAAAGCCAGAGGAAGCGGGTGCAAAGTTCGAAGTTCACGCCCACTAGAACTCGAGGAGTTCGCTAATTATTACTGTATGGAAGTCTTGCTCCGCGAGGCGTGTACAGCTTTGCTCTTTCAAGCTTTTCATGCAGAAAAAAAATTGTAATAAAATAACTTGGCAACTTACTGAATATTCAAACCGTGTATTTAGTTAGCTTGGCGGGTTAAAGTCAAAGGCTCTATTCGGGCGATATTCAGAGGATTCTTTTTAATTTAATTAATTTTTTTTTATTCATTATACAGAGCTTAAACAGGTTTTCTTGGCATTTCTTATTGTTGAAGCTCTGATTTTCTTTCAGTGTTTTTGTAAAAACTTAGGAAGGTACCTTTCGTACGTGTATTATTATGTACCCGGTAAACGTACGTGACGCGCTTCTTGTAACACAAACTTACGATACGACACGTTATTTTTAATCTTCCGCACCTAATATATCATAAAAAGTACTCGGGGATGTTCCCGAAATAAATTGAGACTGAAATTTCGTACCCCAAGACGTCGGAACGTCACGTGTCGTTAGCACGCGGCAACTAATATCCCTTGCGTAAAAAAAAAAATGATGTACGGATCGTTTTTCTTTTTGTTGTTGTTGGAGTAATATTTTATTTACGGATATTGTTAATAAATATAAATATGTTGGTTGATATTCCCGACTGCTGATACTGACTGCACCATAAGTCGTATTTAACTGACGATTGGGAAAACCTCCTACTTCCATCAAGATTATCATCCCCAGACAATACGAAAAAGACAAAATTTCTTCCCGAATCTAGTGCTCCCTCTCCATCTGCGACGACGATAGCAAAATTTATCGTTCATATCGCGATCGCACCCTCCATCATTAATTATTTTTCGAATCTTGGGCGTGTTTCTGATATGCTCTTATGTCTAGCTTCCTTCGTCTTCACCACATCTTCCTGCTACTAATAGCGCGGATTTTGGATGAATCTAGATGGCTGGAGAAAAACTACCAACGCCTGCTATGATCGATTATCGGATGAAAGGACTTCGAGTTCGATTCCAAATTATTTTAAACGTTGGAACTAATTTATATAACGCTGGTGTTGGGTTTGAAGGAAAAAATCTATAGAAGGGGTGTTAGTTGGTGAAAGAACAGCAAATATTTAACTTTCGATGATTTTAAAGAGTATTTTTTTGATCAAATTTAGATTTGTAAGTTTCAATCCTCAAAAAAATTTTTCGAGAGAATCGAAAATTTGATTTCATAGCTTTAGAAGGAAACATATTTTTTTGATTTTTAAAATCCAAAGCTTATAAGCCCAAAAATTAAGTATAAATCCACACAATTTGTTGCTTTTGTTTTAAAGCGGAGATACACAAACACCGTCATTAAACTCAGTTTTTCGCCGTTTAAAAAACAATTTAAAATTTCCATCCAGACTAGCGCTAATTCCTACCCCGAACAATTTAATTCCTCCTCATCGTTTCGAGCGGAGAAAAACAAAGATAGAAACACCTGAAATTATTCAACCGACCAAAGCAGTTGTATTTATGAAGCGTCGGATTCCAGCGGGTTGTTAAACTCATGGTATTTAGGCAGTGAAAGGCTAATAATTATCATAAAGACCTCGGAAAAGCTAGTCCACCACCATTTCGCTAAAGAAGCGCCGCGCTGAGCGAAAAAAAGAAGAAATAAGATGGTGGTGGAAAGGAGCGGAGAGTAAGCGAGAAAGAACTGGTTTATTCCGGGAGCGTAAGCGAGAGCCACGTTTAATACTCCGCAGGGGGCTTCTCCATCTGTCATCCGAATTTCTTCCACTTATATTTTCATCTTTATTCTATTTTTCAAATTGAAGCGCCTCCGAGAGATGGCACCACCATCGCGAAGGCTATCGTCTTACGTCACGCAAGCATGACGATGAAAAACCGCCGGATTTTGGACGGTGATGGCGAGTTGCGTGTCGAAGTATTCCATCTCTTTCACGTTTTTTTTTTTTTCTTAGCTAAACCTCCGGAAAAGAATAAAGAATCTCTTTTTTTTATCCCGCAACTCACGTTAAAGGTAAATGGCCCTCGATTCCAACGCTTTGTCATGTTGACGAGTTCTCACACGGCGAGGAATTGCATTTGAAAATAAATATGGAATTACTTTTAATTTAGTGGGAGGAAAAAGCAGGGATTTTTTTTTGTCTTTCTTTGCACGGGGTGCTTTTACGACATCAAGTTTGCGGATGAAAAACTTCTTTCAATTGTGAAAATAAATTACGTACTTTTGGAAATCTTCTTTTTCTTGTGGGCGAAGATATTTATGTGAAATGAGGAGGTAAATCACTTTTAATCTGGTGAAAGCTGCGATAAAGTACAACATATTCACTTTATTTTTTGATTACCTTCCAGATTTAGATCAAATTGATCCTACTGACTGCGCCATTAATTTCCTTAAGATCACTTTCGACCTTCAGATCACAAAATGATTGAAAAAATTACGAAAGAAGTAAAAGAAAAAAAAATAGAAGGTCGGAAAGTAACTTCAACAACAGCGTCTTGTTTCCTAAAGCGAAATAAATAAAACGTACATATACCCTATACTAGAGCAGTATAGCAAAGGAAAACAAATCAATTTCGTTTCTTCTTCGAAATGTTTGCTATGCTACATATATATTTTCTTTAACATATTTTTATTTCTCCGAATAGCCTTTTTATTTCTATCGAACGATAATCCAACGCTGCCGATCGTTTTACAATTTCTCTTCAAGTAAAGGAGAACAAAGCGAAGTCGAGAGGGTTTTCTGTGGACGAAAAGGGACGCTAAGTTTGTTCAAATTCTCGTTGTGTGTGGAATCTTTAAAGTCTCCAGAAAAGGGATCAAATAAAACTAAGAAGAGAGATATTTTATTTTCTTTCTGACTATTTTTACGTAAAATTACGATTAATAGGTTTACGAAAGTTTATCAGTGGCAAGGATAAGAGAAAAAAGGAATGAGTGTGAGTCTGAGCTGACGGTAAATATTAGCACGTAAACGTAATCTAAATAACTAAAATGCATTCCTTTCTAAATTGAGGATGTTTTGAAAGTATCACAATACCGGAAAGGAAGCCGTTCTAATTCCGGTATTGCACGCGATGTTTCAACTCCAAATGACTCTTTCCAACTAACGGAATCTGTGTCAAAAGGCATGCGTTGAAGAGCGTATAGTGGATCTTTTTGTGTTGCATCTGGGGCTATTAGCATGTTAGTTGGTGCAATTTCCTTAATCCGTGTCGTTCGTCTTCTGTTTGCTTATTCATCGAGGAGGAACGTGCATCGTACGACCTTATTTGCTTGACGTTTTTTTTTTTTTCAATAATTCGTTTACCGCTTCCTGTCTGGGAGCGTAATATGAAACTAAGTTACAATTTTAGATGGCGTCGACGTTATCGATGTGTTCCAGCACTTAATACGTGCTTCTTTTTACGTTTCATCGTCTCTTTTAATGATCGATGATGTTACACGCCCGTCTTCTAGTTCTATAAACGGATAAATTTCTTTTTTTCTTTCCAATTCTTTCTCTCCGATGCTACTTTACCGACCGGCTGGAGACTAGCTCGGCAATTACCCTCAATTAAAAGTGTAATTCTAGATTAATTGAGACGTTCCCCCCTTTTTAGCTCGTTTGTCGAATTTAATTAAGTCGTTAAAACGGGTCGGCTTATTGCTACGGTTACTTTGGCTGGTGCGATATCGTTTTCCTTTCTTCTTCTGCTCGTTTAAAAACGTTGACGTTTGTTAGTAAGTTGGCGCCACGGTATTCTTACGGTAATAAAGTTAAACAAAAGTTTAGAGTTTAGCGCTTAACTTTCGGAAACAAAGTATCGTGTTTTAAGTGATGATGATCATCATGGTTAATGGTAACTCATTCTCTTTCTCTTCCTCTTCCGATCGGATACACCGTTGTAAAGTACATTTTTTTGTTTTGTTTACTATCTCACTTTCATATTGTTTGTCTTTAAAAATGTTTAGGGAACTCTCTTTAGTTGGTTGGCGTTTAATTAGAAATATCTCTTTTACCTTACTTTACAGCGTTAGACATATGCAACGTTATATAAGAACGTTAGAAATATACAGATTTTCCATGTTATCTACATTCTGGCGATTGAAATAAATAAATAAATATCTCGAAATATGTTAGAAACAAACAGATTGGTTTATTTCTAGATGGAGAAACCAAATACCTAGTAATATACAGGACGTTTCATTTAAATTGAGATTTTTGTGAGACTCTTTTAAGTTTAAAAAATTACACCCGTTCCCAGCCTCCTTCAAAACTCCAACACCTCCTGTAAGCATCATCGCGACGCCTCCAAAGATTCCGAAGTGTTACGCGTATAAACACGCCAGCCACTTCACAAATTGCCCTCATCAAGCCGTCGTGTTCCGTTTTCTTCTTATCGGCGCCGTGTCGAAAATATCTCTTTCGCCTCGACTTCCGCATTTTCGTGCGCGCTCCAAGAGAGAAATTGAGCCGTGGATGAAGGTGCTGGTGGGGGACATCAAAGCAATACGTAAGCACGCTCTGATTTTATGTTAATCAGAAGCGTTGTCGCGGTTAGAACTTGATATATCGCCTCGTAGAAGTCTAAATCTAACCTCTAAGAAACGAAGAGACCGACAACGACGTCAAAAAGGAAAAGCGGGCGTGGGAAGGGGGCGGTTTTCTGGGCGGGAGGCGGGGGGGCAGTCCTTTTCCCGGAGAATAATTACCAGACAGCGCTTTTCCCGGGTTCCCATGATAGATGGCGTCCCGACGACAAAGAAGAGACGTCGTCGCTTCTACCAGCTCCGCGGGATCGCAGTCACCGTTGGGTTCGGAGGCGAACCGGAATTAAGGCCGGATTTATGGCAGGGAAAGAGGAAGAAGCGAGCGGGTGACGTGCGTAGATATATCGTCTAGGAGTTTCTTGAACTATTTTTTATGTATTTAAGACGGGTTAAAAAAGAAACTTTCGATATGCTGAATGGGCAATTTGGTGTGACCGTTACATAGCTTTAAATCACAAGAATGTTCTTCAATATACATATCGAACGAAAAACATTTTTTTATATATCGTATTATGGCGATTGTACATAAAATTTCAATACCCTGTATGGAAAACCTGTCAGTAATAACAAATTCATCTTACAGGAATCTCGGGAATATGAACTCTTGCGCAATTTTAGCCAAAAGTAGGTATCAAATCAAGCTCAAGGAAATCGTCAAATTTACGTCTACCGAAAGAGCAACGGCTGAACTGTGTTGATTCTACATTTGCTTCTAATTGTTGAAGAATAAAATATACAGAAGTCGTTCGTAAATTGAGGAACTGCGATAAACCATCACTTACGCTATTAATGACATTTCGACCAACATAGATTCAAATAAATACAAAAATTCTCGCCTGAAGAGGTTAATTTAGATCATCCTGTATGTTGGGCAAATCATAAGATTAGAGTTCGGTATAGAAAGAGCAGGTGATTGATTTTAAATTTAGAATATTTGAAGACAATCGTAAAGAAGATTTAATACCTTTAAAATCCATCATTTACTCTTTGTCAATCAAACTCCACGGTCTAGCGTGGCCTTAATAGCATATAAATAGTTGGTAAACTATTAGCTTTATTCTTTTGTGAAGTGTTGTTGAACTTCAAGAAATTAACCTATGCTACATTAAATACAGCAATACACCCTGCTATTCCCGACGAAGCTTGGCATTTAGAACAAAATCTAATAAGCAGCATGTGATGGTATAATTCAACTAGTCTGAGTCTAGGAAATTAACTAAAATTCAAACCACATTCCCAACTAACCCTCCCTTCATTTTATTGCACAGGATTCTAAGCAATAAGAAGAAAATATGACTAGGTAGTAATTACTGGAAGGCAGCGTCAGAGCTAGACATTGCAGATCTATGTATCAGCTGATCTTCATTAGAGGCGAACACGAGACTTTATCTTCATCCTGGATGAACGGATATTTGTAATCGAGTAATGAAGAACAGAGTCGAAAACTTTGTTCGGAGTAAATAAACGACGTTGCACATTAAGAACGTGTTACAAGAGTAGAATTTGTAAATTAATAAAATAAGCGTATGCAACGAAAAAGTTAGCATAATTGCTTTACTTTTGCGTTTTAATTTGAAATTTAAGCCTTAGATTAAATAATGGCGCACTCAGTAGGATTTTCCACACGAGTTTTATATCTCTACGTTAATTTCATTTTTATGAGTATTATTTGGTCCCAAGCGTGTCATTAAAATAAAAAAAAAAACGTCATAGATCACTGATGAATTGAAACGAATCTCTGTTTTTCTTTGCGTCTCATTTCCACATGAATATATTACGTTTGGAGGTCGTTAGAGGCAAAACATACGCTTTAAAATGATAATCGAAATATTCCAAGCCATAAATAATACATCCGCACCATTTAGAGTTGGTTCGAAAAATTTGAATTTCATTTGCGTAATGATTTTGCGGCTTTAAATTTAAATTTCAAATTTGAAAACTTAAAATCGTACACGTAGCGGTTTTCATTTTGAAAGCCGTGCAAATAATTCTAAATCGCCACCAAAAAAAAAAAAAAACATTGCCGACGGGTTGGTGCGCGAAAGCTTCAAACGAATGACTAAATCTGTAGAGAAAATTAAAATACATTTTCGCGGATTTGGCAAGTTCGAATAAGCTGTACAACATTCTCTCTCCTCGTAAAATAAAAACGTAGCGGATAACAAACAATAAAAACGAGGAGAGAACATAACGTTCTAGTGGAATTTATTTTTGCCAAAGTGAAATATAAATTTGACAGCTAAAAGGATAGCGTTATAAATTTTATATGTACGAGCGAGGAATGTTGTGGCGGTGTGAATCTTATACGGATGCGGTTGGGTCTCGGTTACGTCGGTTCGTTTTTCAATGTTGGGAAATTGAAAAATATGGGCTGGGGAATGGGAAAAGTTTATATTTCGTGAAGGATTTTCTTTCTACGTCATTTTTTTTAACGTTTCTTCTATCTATGTATCGTAGAATAAAATTTCTTTATTTGTGCCTTTCTCGGAGACCATCGAATTTACAGTAGAAGAAATTAGACTTATCGTGAAGTTAGCAGAAGAGCTTCTCCCTACCTAATCGTGTACAAAGGACTGCTAACTAACATATTACAAAGAAAAATTTGTAAATTCGTAAATCTGTGAGTCAAAGAGAACTTCAAAGAAGGGTTCCTAGTTTAAAGAAGCAGCGAAAGATTCATTTATTTGAGACAACCAAATTTAATTTTAAAAATAAAAATCTTTGTATTAATTTTAAATTTCCCCCATTTTTTTTCAAAAATTTTGTTGATTCTTTTGTTTCTCGATAGATCTAAACTGTGCCATTAACTCCTCGCATAATAAAATTTCTAAAACGCGAATAGTCAGGGTCATGAATTTAAAAAACTTCCTCTATTTTCAGCCATAAATGAAACTAAAAAAATTATTAAAGCACATCCTGAAATACTTTTAAAGAGCCAATAAACTACAATAAACAAACACATATTGTTAAATCAAAATCTTAAATATCGAGAATAATTATTACAAAAGATTATTTAAAGAAATGTGGCAAATAAAAAACCGTAAAGGTTGAATAGAAGATAAAAATAATAAATAATCTTAGTAGCCAACAACAAATAAATAAAGGGACCAATTGAGTCGTGCACACCTGTATATACCTCATGTGTATAGAACAAAAAACCAACGAGAAGCTGGCTTGTACTATCGAAAATATAAATAACATTCTGTGTATGTCTTCCAAATAAGTATCGTCGTCATCAATTTTACGTCTACCTCACTTCTGGTTTTCAAGTAATGACGTCGTAGCCGTGCTCAGTATAATAATAAATTGAGTTCCTGCTTCGATAAAATTGGTATTGCGAGCTTTTATAGCGTCACCTATCGCCAGCAAGGCACTCCTACGATGCGTCTCGTCCTCTACGTCTATAAAACGAGGCGCTGTTGTCGTGGTTCTTGCGAATAAAAAACGGGCCCGCCAGTCTCGGCGACTTCCCGGTGGTAGGTGACGGAAAGATCAAGTCGTGTCTATGTTTGTATTAAAAAGAGAATTTGTAACGACACAAATTGCAATTGCGGAAGTGCGTTTACGCCACATATATAATAGAGATCACATATAATGGACTTAACTTAAATTCCAACCTAGCTTTAAATAGACTTTTTCTTTATTATTTTTTTTTTTATTTATTTTTTCATTAACAATTAAGAAGCAGCGAACATGGTTTTCATTGGTCATAATCCCTTTTGTGGTCTACATAAAGCAAGTGACAAAGATATAGGAGCACCTTGAACTAGGAAAGTGTTCCGGGACAAAAATAGGCGAAATCACTCATATGAGGCTCGGCAAAGACAGTAAAAGTGCTGCTATCGCTCAGCAAACTTGAGCTTAGGTTACTGGCAAGATTTCTGACAGATCATGTAGCTCTAAAATATCATTTATTTAAACTAGGAAAAGCTGAAGATCAAATCTGTCGTCTATGCCAAGATGATCTAAAGACGCGATTTCTTGCATCTGCTGAACTGAAGGAAGGAGATTCTAAAGTAATACCAAGGTTCGTTAAAAGCCTCCATCTATTGAGCTCAATCCTGTGGAACTAAAATAAAAAATATGGTGACCAAACTGGCATCTGTTACGAACAATTGAAAATGTTACTGCTGCCAATCGAGAAGAAAATGCGTCAACATATTTTTAAGGAAGAACAAAGAACGTAAGAGTTAAACGGCCTAATTATCGAGTCTTTTAAATTTTTTTCCATGGCAATACTAATTTCATCGTCCAAAAATTAAACATCACTTGCACAATACGTACAAGGAAATAATACTGAGAGATCAATACATATGTACGGCCATTCAACGTAGCAAGTCTCTACTAATTTCCTTCGTAGTACATTTCTATCATGGATACGCTCGTCATGCTACTCGGTTAACATTGGTTGGAAGATCGCAATCGACCTGCCAGGATGAGCTTTGTTTTTTACGTCGTCGTTGTTGTCATCCCTGGTTATGGAGGAATTAAAGTCGATCGAATGGAATGGAAGTTGAAATGTTATGTTATGGAATGAAGATGGTTCGTTTTTTTGTGGGAATTGGATGCTCGCGTAATGCTCGGTTAAATTTCTGTATTGAATTGAAATTAAAATTGGATTCTTTGTGAGGTTTTGAAAGGTTGATTAAACTGCGCTATCACTTATACAGTTTGGTGGAACACTCATCCGATAGCGACCCTCTGCAATTATTTGCTTTCAAACGCGCTTTCGTTATGTTACTGAATAGCGTCATGCTAAAATAGCCTTTGTCTTCATTTTTTATTTATTCTAATGGTTAAGTGGATCCATTCAACATTAGTACGAAATATACATTTTACTACAGATCATTACCAGAAAAATGTGGATTCCTTCCAACATAAAAAAAAACTATATCAATTAAATTGCCCAAGTTGTTCATTATTCCAATGCATTTTAACAGTTTTCAAATTGAAAAGTATTAGCGCTAATACACAATATCTTCCATAGCACCATTTGTGTAATCCGTATACACCATGAGGAGAGGCTATGGTGATCGTTCCATTGTTTGCCGAAGGGAAACACGTCCGCTGATCAATGTTTCAATAATGGGGCAGGGGATTGATTTATTTATCTGTCAATGTGATACCATATATTGGCGCGTAGCATCGCCCATCAATGGCCCGTAGAGAAACTCTGCAGCTGCCGAATGCTTCCCTCGTGCATTTTAGTGGCAAAATAAATAGTGTCGGTCCGAATGCGACGGCTTTATTTTTCTGCCTGGGGAGGCGGACGCTTGTGAACTTGACCACAGCGCCACCGCCACCACATCGCCGGATCGATTAATTTACGTTGGGCATATCCGTCGAAGGATACAAACCGCGCCAAAGAAAAAAAGAACGAGGGTCGTACGTCAGTGGTAAGCCGAAGATATCCGTTAAAAGAGGTTTAATAAAGTCCCAGCATCGATTAGGATGCTTCGAGAAGAATTTCCGATGGAAGCGTATACGATCAAATTAAGTTTTGGGTGGCGGTCGAAATTCGAACTATGTGAGATTGGGAGAGTTCTAGCGATTAGATTTTGGAGTATGCAACGCATAGATTATCGGCATTATTGCCCTTCGTATTTAACGACAGCATTCCGTTATTTTGTTTTGAAAATTTTGAACTTCTAAAAGCGAACAGATCAATCGTCTTCTTCGTTTTTAACATTTTCGCAACAAACGCTCGTCTTTTGTCTTCTTAAAAACGCCAGTGACGACTTCTTCCGTCCAATTACAGCATTCCTGACGCGCTTAGTCTAGAAGACTGGCGGCCAGGGAGACCAGAATCAAAGCAACGGTTATTATCTCAACGGCGTTGCGAACTTGTTTCTTGCGTTTCTTTTGGCGTGTCGCCGGCAAAGCGAAACAAAAACGAATCGCTAAGGAGACTAGATGGTTTGCGGAAGATAAAGATCATGAATGTTATATAGATGGGGGCAAAAAAATTGAAACATTGTTTTTACTGTAACTACAACAAAATGTACATAAATTTCTTCGTTACAAATAATTATAACCTTTTTTCTTAAGTTTTATGTTTAATTCCATATAATAACAAATACAACAGTAAATTACTGTAGTGTAAGAATTAGTGTATATAAGTAATGAAAAGACTATTATTACTATTTTGTAAAAATTCCAAAAATTATTTTAATTTCTTAAAAAATAATTCTTTTAATGTAAAATGCTGCTCCCAACAAAAATGCGGACCTTTCCAGAATTACTAAGTAGAGATCCTGCACTCCATACGTTACCGTAAAGTCTAAATATTGTTTCATCCGTTGATACTCAAACCTTTCTTTAAACTTGAAAATATTTTATAATTTTGATAAAATTTCTCCAAAATTTGCTAATGTGTGTTAAAAAATCTTCCAGCGTTGGGTTGTGGTTTGGTCATTGATGATTGGCAATCCCACATTTGTTTTCTGTTTGTTTTGGAGCTGAATTGTACATCTCGCCAATTTTGTTAGCACACCTCGTCCTCACCTCACGGTTTGCAACCTTTTTAACCTTCTCTTGTTTGTTGGATATTGTACCTCCTATGTTACTTAGATTTATTTCAATCCGTAGTAAGGTTTTTGCTATTTCAGCTGTTTCTCTCCAATGAAGCGTAAATGACGTATGCGAAAGCATAGAATTTCTTTTTTTTTATTTTGTTTTATTTTGTTCTATTTTGTTTTATTTTGTTTTATTTTGTTTTATTTTGTTTTATTTTGTTTTATTTTGTTTTATTTTATTTTATTTTGTTTTATTTTATTTTATTTTGGTCGACTGCAAATCTCAGTATTTCTTCTTCCATCTTCTTTGACCTTTTCTTATATATTTAAAGTCTTTAAAATTCAACACCACTGCTATGAATAAATTTATCTATCTATTCTTTAGCACCGTCGACGTTTTTTTTAAGAGTATTCTCTATTACGTGTAACAATATTACATATTTCCTAATAGACTAAGCTTCGTAAGCGACTTGTATATACGTAATACCGTGGATGTATTTGCTTACATAGGCTATGTACTTATATCTATTGATAATGATAACAGTCTCCATGGGTAGTGTTTAATAGCGTTCGAGCGTAACTCCTTATCACAGTATTTTTTTGTTACAATATATGCACGTTTGCTGATAACCTGAATACGGCAATAGTTGAGATTATTATCAAAAAAAAAAACATTCACGCGTTGGAAGGAATACATTTACAACTGATAAATGGTGCAGCAGTTTTATATTTTCGACTGATTAAACTCGACATTTATTAAAATGTGTTCGATATAATATACAACCTTGTTAGTACGGTTGCTTACACGTATGAATTTTTTGGTCAGGGTATCTGCTAGATAATTAAATAATTTTTTCTTAAGACATGGTCTGTGGCATCCAAATCCATAATGAATAACTTTACCGAGTTCATAAATACATCTTCTGCATTATACAGGTGATTACCTTTATCCTTTGGAGCAATTTTAAAGATTTCGTCATCACAATTATCTTCACCAACAGAAAGGTGTTAAGGTGATTAAGTTAATTTTTGTAATGAAAAGGAAGGAGGAGAGTTCGATAATTACTTGGTCTCGGCAAAAGATGGCGCCAGCCTGGCCGGCAAGAATCCTGTCAACTTTCATTCAGACAATTTAGAGCTACTTAAACCGAACAACAGCGTTTTGGGATGCACGCGGCATAATCCAGGATCGATTATCTCGAAAAGGGCAAACCGATTAATGGCGAGTAATATGCCAACTTATTGGTTCGTTTCAACAATGCTGCGAAAAAAAAACGTCCGCATTTGGCGAAGAAAAGCATTCATTATGTTTCTTGAAGATATCAAGATATTCGCCAGAATGAGCCCACACGTATCATTGTGATTATTGTTCTTTAGATGGGATACAAAAGATTGGACTAAGTGTATAGAACTAACGGAGGAAATTTTTCACATCTATCCCATTTTTTATCCTTCTTCTATCCTCCAGGTGAGGCAGGTGCAACGCGATAACTCAAATTTGAAACCTCGAGGGGTACGCGATCCTCTACGGAACAGGACCAAGTACCCTTCTCGATATCAAGCTCCTCGGCAAGCAGCATCTTTCGCTCCATTGGACCCCGTTCCATTTGCATTTATTACGGCTTAGGGAGATTGAGAAGACGCGACGGTGAATAGCCCTCTGAAGTAAAAGGGAAAGCGGTAACTATGTATATGAAGACGAACCATTTGAAGGATGTGACCGGATGACTTCTGGGAGCGGTAATCTGTTCTAATATAACAAAGGGAATGAATTAGGGACGCGTGGCATTGGATGGTCGTCCTAAGGGATCTCGGCAAATAGATCTACTTCTTTTTTGTATCTTCTTCTTCCTCTTCTTCTTGCAGGGAATTGACTGGAGAAAGGAAAACTAACTGAAGGTATTGCGGTGGTCTTATTTCTTAATTCCTGAAGAGCGTATCGTATTTTATTTATATTAAGTCGACTGGGGGGAGATTTTTTTAAATCTATATTTCCTATCAAATACATAACAAATAATAAGTTGATTTGCCATTAAAGCATAGGTATGCTATGGAAATACTATTATTCTTCGAAAATCAGTTGTAGAGGCTAGAAATAATGATGATTTCCATCCACTCCATCATAATCTCTTCCATTCGTCCATAGAAAAAAAAAAACACTCCACTAAATCTAACAAATAACATTGTCACCGCAAGACTATGGTGACCCTTATCTCGCCACGAGATCGACCACTTCCTTTCTTCAATATTGCCGATCTGCTAGACGGCTTTATCTTGAGACCCGTGTTCTGCCGGACACAAAGGAAACCCATCCGTATGAAACGTTGCCAGCGAATATATCAATTTCTTTTACCTCCATTGTTGGCGGCTATCCCCATCTTGATATGGTCAATTTTTTCGCGTTTGATTCATCCGAAGGCATCTATTTCCAGCGGTTTCCTTTTGCCGTTGAAAGGAAAAGTGAATGGTACCTTGACACCAGGTCTAATCGTAGAGTTGAATCTCATTCCTTTTTGCAAAGGAGAGAGATAAATTTATAGACGTGTATTAGTTAATTTCGCGCAGATGTACAAGAGAGGCTTCCGTGCAGGTTGCGTATTATTAAATTTAAAAAAAAAAACAAGGAGAAATTCAATTGCTTTTGGGTAGTTGGACGAAAATATTCGAAAATTTCGCAGGCATGTTTCCACCGTGGAAAATGTGCATGTTTTGGTAAACTGTTCATTTCCATCAAGTTCCATTAAAATTTATATTTGACACCCGGAAACCTTCCCCCGTAAGGAGATCCTAAACCTGCCAAATTCCTCTAAATAAATAAATTATACGGTCTATAAAGCACAACATCGAAATCCTCAAACATTCATGCCAAATCCAAGCTGCTAAGTTATCGCAGTACTCCGGGATATTTGAATTGAAAAGCCGGTTATCGAAGTCTTTAGAGACTGAACCCCACCTCCCTTCCTCTTTCTTAAAAGGGGAGCAATGGAATCGAATAGGGGGCGCTAGAGCAGTCGTAGGAAAGCCTCTCTCCTAGATTTAAGCGACAGAACGATCGCTTTCAACGTAGAATTCTCGCGATTCCTTTCTCTTTCCTCGAAATATAAATGTATGTGTGGTGTGTATATGTTTGTATGAAACGTATTCAGTTCACGATCGCCGCGCCAAGTTCTATGTCATGCAAATCTCGAACGATGAGAGACAGCTCGTCCTCTTAAAGCACTGCCGGGAATCGAATCTGCCGAGCAACCGGAGCGTCACGATTTCAAAAAGCGACGCGTCTAGCATAAGATTAGACTTTGCTGCTTTCGCTTGGTGGCTTCAAAAAGGAAGATTCTTTTCGCAAGAAGCGAAACTCAACCTTGTAAGTTGCATACAGGAGGTTCTCTCCTAAGCGGTAAGATATAGAGGATTGGTTAAATGGGACAAAATGTGCGTAATGAAAGCACATTCCTTTAAGTAAGAAATTAAAAAAAAAAATGAATAATGCATACATCACGGGTTTCCAAACTTAAACAAGAGTTTTATATTCATTTTTGATTGATATCCAAAACTCCATTAAACCGGAAGAAGCAAATTTTGTTTTCGGGGTGGTGTCGCAAGAGAGTTCAATCAGAGTCTCTTCTTCCTGCGAAACGAATTTTGGAGTACAAATTTCTCGATGTTGTTTTCCTCAAAGTATTTTGCAAACCAGTCAGTCAGCTTTGGGAGGAACTGAATTGGTGCGCCGAAGTAGCGCCGCTCCACCTATTTAGCGGGAATGATTTAATCTAGATGTTTTAGCTTGGAAGCCGTTCGAAATGTTCGCTCTAAAAAATTCCAGATCGCTATATCTACGTCCTCTTCATAGGAGTGCCTCGCGGCCTCTCTACGACGGCCCGGGACGGCCGGGATGGTTTATTTTAATAAAGATTATTTAGCCACGCCATCCAGATCTCCTTAAAGATTTCCACATTCTTCTCCTCCACCAATATAAATGATAATAGGATAATCTCGCTATTACCTTTCTAACGTTTTTCTAATGAAAGTAGCGCATTGTAGGCCTTAAATCACCTACAAGTTCCTGCATTTGCACCAACTGTTCCGAATTCATCGACCAGCACACGCAGACAGATAAATTAAAGCAGGCGTCCCGTCTGACGTAGAGCGATTGCGGTTCTGCTTCCAGCGGGCTCTTAAAATTAGAAACTCCGAGTTCTCCCCATTTAAAACGTACATATGTAGATCGTCCGTGTTGAACTCATCGGCACGGCATCGCAAGCTTATTTTTGCTTATTGTCGTTTTAGCGATTTCGCAGCAGTTTCTGACTTTTGAGGACGCGATTTCCAAATTTTTTCAATATCATTAACGCGGAAATGATTAATTAAGTCATGTAAATGATATAGGAGAATCATTGCTCAAATTACTTGAAAAAGTTGGGAAGCATACAACGAAAATATTAGAGAAAAAGGGATTGGATTGCATATGCACGGAAGTAATAAATTTATCCCAGCGTATTTATCTTGGCATTACGTACCGCAGTGAATCCAATCTTTTGCTGGTACACAATATCCTCAATTCTATGTTTATTGTCTAATAGGACCAAGAGTTGTTGAGTTGTAATATATACGCCAGATTTCGAACATATATATTCGCGAACGCACCATATTCCAGATTTATCGCTAACAAAATTACAGCAACGATATTTCAAATGTACCCACTACACGGACGCGCAGCAATGTGAAGTGAAAATTAACGTCTTGCCAGGAAAGAAACGATTTCTACGAGTTCTGAGATGATATACGGCGTTAGTCGGGCGTACGCAGTAAATGCTGCACTACCAGCCGGATGTCTGTATATATGTAATCTCGTAATCTCTTTATATTAGTTTGCAGTTCACTTTAAACGGATTAAGCGACACTCAGACGCTAATTCCGCGGCGCACGTTGCAGAAGTTTCGGCCCAAAATCTCGTATATTGCGAGAGTTATTACTGGGGAATTAAGCTCGATGACACCGAGGTATTATAACCATGGGGACTAAATCTGTCCATGCCGCCGAGAATCCGCAGTAACTAATAAACTTTCTAGACGAGATACGTTTGATGTTTGTATCTGTGGAAAAGTGAAAGATTATGATGGGAGCATTTACCGACCATTTAGCATAATTATCTGATGGATCCAAAAAATTATTTCCAACACTTTTCTTGCAGAAAGGTTCTTCTTCTTCTTGGAATGGAACATGTTACTGCATTAAAAACCCACACAGGGAAAAAATTCAACTTAAACGAAGTTAAGCACTGGAAACCCTCTTTAACGGGTTGCCTTTGCATTTGCTGATAAGGACATGGGCTTTGGCAGCGACATGAAAAACCTTTTAGGGAAGAATCACATGAAGGCTTCCCTGATAGGACCCCCAAAAGGAATTGCTGGCCATGAGAAAATGTTCGATTGTGGACCGGCATTGTAACTGATCACTGTCCACTAGCGTCTACAACTTATGAGCGAATGCGAAACATACAACACAGTGGTTTAGGGTCATGGAAAATAGACCAACCAGCGAAAGGTCTTAAATATAGAACTGAAGAAAATTCTGGACTTTTCAATGTGGCGATGTTCATTTCACATGGAACGTATAACAGTTAGGCTTAAACGTAAAAGCCTTTGTATTCTGAGAAGCCTTTAAATATGATGCTGCAGATGCTGAGAAGTCTGAGAATTTCTTTGTTGGCGGAATGTTTCTTTAGGCCAATTTTGTTCCAAATTATTATCCTATAAAGATTAGATAAAGATAAAGATTTGTAGACAAATAGTACATAGTTACAAACATCCTTCGATCTTCCCTTTTAATCAAAAAGAAACAAATTAAAATTAATTTGCATCACGATACTTTTTCCGAACATTCTACTCCCCGCATAATTCGCAATTTGAAATTCAAAAAGACATCTTCCCTAACCAGCTACAACCTACACATAACTAACTAGAGAAGCTTTGAAACTGACTAAAAGTGCAAAGCGTAGGAGATAACGTAATTATATGCCTGCATCAACGGTTGATTCGACTACATAGCAGACAAGGTCCCCTCTTGCCTGGTTCTATGCAACCGAACAAATGAGATGCAAATGCATACTGAGGCATTACGCTATACCATACGGAACGACTCAAAGTTAGCACACATGCAGGGCTAAAATAGAGATCCAAAACGCGCAGCATTGACCAATTTACATTCATTGACGGCCGAAGGCTATTGGCGTTTGCTGGTGTTCTTTGTAATTTGGGGGTGACGCGGTTGCGGTTGGACCTCGTGTTTTTTGGATGTAGATAAAATGAGAGAGGGATTCAAAAAACTTTTTTGGAATCGATTTTTCTCTACATCATATTCAGTGGATCTTATCTACGTTTTTTTTTTGTATTGTTTTGGAAACTCTATCGAGCATTTTCTTTGTATGAAGAAGAATTTCCAATTTAATTTCTTGTTCCTCTAGTTTATGTTTCCTAGCAACACAAGGAGACAAGTTTAAATGCAACAAAGTTATTTGGAATAATCGAAAAATATTCGTATGTTCCCCTTTAATTTATTTCCTGAGATAAATTCAGCATACAGCTTGCCAAAATAGTTGAATCACATTTTGCTTTCACCTACAATAAGGCTAATTTCCTATGAGATTCAGCCTGAATAAACAGACTCCATCTTTACAACGGTACGGCATCAAAAGTCGAGATGCAACGGTAAACGTTTCACAATCGAAGCAATCGGTTGACAAACGGCTAAAACTACTCCTCGGAAGATTATCCAAACATTTACCAGCATAATACATCGCTGAACTGACGACTGCAAATACCGCCGTTCCAACGGCGCGTGAAAGATAGACAAGGATGGAAGATAGAGAGCTGGCTACCCGGCTCCAAGTGTATTTGCCCAAACACTCCTCTCGTTAAATGGCCGAGTGTAATCACTTCGAATGGGGATAGACTTGATGGCATCAACGTACATAGCCGAGGCGAATAGGTTTTATACGAAAAGTTCACACATAGCTCTTTAGAGGAAGCCATGTGCGCTTCTAGGTGTATACGCGTGTTTTTGCAGTATAGTTGAGTTTTCAAAGAGGTCTATTGACGGGGAAAATAGGTCAATAGTCGTTGGGAGTTATTGGAAACATGGGAAGTTGTTTGCGTTCTTTGAACGTTTAAAGATCTTTATTTAAACGTAGTTCTTTTTTCAACAATACAGGCCGTTTCTAAATATTTTGGCCGAAGGTTTAATTTACCGGTAATACCGATATTCACCGTTTTTCTTGAGATAGCAGGGATGATTTCCCTAGTAGCGGAAAATCCACAGAATCCATAGATTAAAATTAATTTGAAATCTCTTTTAAATTTAATTCAATTTTTTTTTGAACAATCCTTGTATACCGTGTACGCTTTAGCAATTACCATTTCAATTAATTCAGCTACGAAGGTAAACATTTTCACATTAAGGCGTACTAAAAGAAAATTACAAAAAAATTAAATATCATTCCCATTGTTACGAGAAACGATAAAGAATAGAACAATTCGCGTAAGTATTGTTTTAATATGCGAGTTACGACATGCTTAACGCACAAGAATAGCACGCTTTTAAGTGCGACTTGTATATTGCAGCAATGGTGTATGTACGTACGCCACGCATGTTGGTATGTGGTCATTCTTTTTCCCAGAATCTCGCGCCAAGATAATTTAATAACCGACGAAGGTTGGCTATAGGAGAAAAAACTCCAGGTAGTAGATAATAATAACGGACAATTGCTGGTTTTACGAAACCATAAAGCTTAAAACGTGTTGTTACAAGCATTACAGGGGTCTTCGAAATATGAATTTTTTGCAGTAATCACATCTAATTTTAGAACTGGTGTTATTTTTCTTTCGTTTTAACGCATAAATGTGAAAAATTTTAAACTGCTTCTTGCTTAGCTTGAACAGCTCCCTGAACAGTGGCCGCTATGGCAAAAATTCACGAATTGAGATTCGAATTGGTAGATCACCCATCTTATTCACCAGATCTGGCCCTTGGCCCCTGGAGTAACTTTCTCCTTCTCTAGCCTCAAAGTTTCTTTAGGAGGACAGAGATTTTCACTGAGTGAGGAGGCCACGACGTTCGTAAACGCCTATTTTGCAGAACAAGATGCCAACCATTATTTAGACGGATTAAAGAGATGGAAGAAGTGAAAAATAAAATTGAATTTTTACGAAAAAGGATTTATTTCTGCTAGGCTAGTAACTTTTCGGATTACGTTCGCGTACTTTTGCGAGCCTTGTATATTATATTAAACATGCAATGAATCACATGAGGATCTACACTTAACTTCTTTGATAGCATCGTCTGAGTTCAACCAAACGAAACAGGTGCGTTCAGGGAGAATTAGCACCATATTACTTGAATTGCACTAGCGATTGCTTCGTTCTAATAACATCGTAGCGATCTACGACCCGACATACATACAATGCTAGTATATAAATAGTACTAAATAGTTCTCATCTTTAACGAGCGGCTAGATGCCGTTAAAATTTCTATTTGCGAGGTATGTTTACAGCCTGGTACATCGCCGGAAATTGGTTTGCGTTGGACTAGAAATAGTTTTCGGTTATGAAAAGGCGTACCAACAAATAAGAGTCAAAAAAGAAGGAAGGATTCAAAAATAAGTGTCGTTAAACGTCGAGGATGCACGAGCTGTTTATTTTAACGTTATCTCGTGCTGAAAAAAGGCGTAGGATGTCCGGTAAAAATAAGTTTAGAAATAGATCGCCTAATGGTACAAAATGATCCTCAACGGAACAAAATTCCAATTAATCTAGCTGACCTTCCTTCCTCAATACAGGGCGATCAAGAGAAATCGTCCTTTCTTTAATACCTCATGGTCCCTTCGCTTTTACCAGAGAGATATTCTACTCCACTAAAATCTCTCTCCCTCTAAGTTACACCAATTGATAATTAATGCTTTCATAAAACATTGAACGGCCATTCCTTAAGCTGGGAGTCGATTAAGTCGCTCCGGCCCGTTCCTGGGTGTCCGGAATCCCCGGAGTTTACGAAGCGAAGTATTATGTAGGTGTATACCGGATAAGTAGGTTAAAGGCAGCCAACTATCGAAATGCAAAAATTGTACAGGAACAAAGGAAAGTGTTACTCATTCGCCGGGTTAGTAAACATTACGATTGCTGAAGAAATAGGAAAAGTGATGATGGCCAAATAGAAGTCAAAAAGATACTAAACGTAAAGAAAAAATTTACCTTTTTTTTAATCTCGAACGTTCGTCGAAGATCTTCGGGATTACAACAAACACCAAATTTAGTTACGTTGTCAAATTTAAATCTCCAATAACGATGGTTGCCAAGCTATCAGGCTACATTCATATATCTTCAGCTTCAAATTAAAAAACTTTCATAAGTTATGTGAGTAGTATGCTTGTAAATTTCGAGAAAAAGTGTGTTGCAAATTGTCAACATTTCTTTCAACTTTAATTGTTAAATGGTAATTCTTGGTCAATATTCACCAAAACAATCGGTATACTCAAGCCTTACTTCTTCGAAAGGAGGCAGAAACCGAAAGCGATCATGAATAATTCCGGATATTCGATTCGCAGGAATTATTCAGGGCCGCTAAGGGTTTGAGAAAATAGCGGTCGGGGTCCGGGGAGCCGGAGGATGAAAAGCGCACGAATCGAGCGTAAGCTGCAGCCAAAATCGGAACGATATCGCCGGTCTTCTTTATCCGTATAAATTCGCTTGAGTTCTTTTGAAATTGATCGGTATAGGGTAGAAGCGTGCCCAAAGGTCTCTCCAAGCTGCAGCTATGGGGGTGAAACGGAAGATGTGCGCGAGTTTTTAGCAGGCTGAGCTAAGAATAAGAGCGGGAGGAATAAAGGGAGAACGAGAATTCGACGCCCTCGAGCTAAATAAGTTCGTTTTTCGTCTCTTTGTTGTATATGTTGCAGTGTATTTGAGTAAAGATACCCAGCAGTGGAGCATCTCTCGTTATGCTCGAAATGGAAAAATTGGACGGACAAGAATCTGTTAAATTATCTATGATGCAGCTTTGCCTAATGATGTGGAACCTCTCTCTTACGGAACATGTCAGAGGATTTTATTGGGAGAATCGGACATGAAGAAAGCTATCAGCAAAGTTCTTATCACGACTGCCAAGTGACGAAATCGAACTAGAATTCTTTTGAGAAGTCATTGCCGGTAACAAAGTCGGTTTGTGGGTAATAACAATCATTACAATTGAAGAGTCCTTCAAACTAACAACGAAAATCTTGAAGGGGCGAAGACTTGGCAGAGGAGATTGAGGCCGGCAAGACTTCCTGAATAAATCCCTTGCGTGGCAAAGAAATTGGGATAGTAGTTTGCACTGCCAAGAAGACTATTTCAGGAATTTCAGAAGCTTTTGAATACGATCTTCTATACTTGGAGGAATTTTCAGTTTTTTTTAATATCCAAACAATTTTTGATTTTTTTCTTGTTACTAAACAAGACTGGCTTTAAATCAAGCTCATAAAACTTCACTTCCTTCCTATATTATTTTATATTTTTTCTAGGCCCCACGATGAAAATTAGAAGAAGAGAAACTCACCCTGTATATAAGAATTCTATTATAACAAGACCCACCGAAGCGAACGAAGAGAGAATCCAAACGAGCGCTTGTAAATCGAAAATAGGAGGAGGGGGGAAGTCGCAAAATACTACTTCACGCAACTACTCGGAGAGGTTATTTCGAACGCGTGGTAGTGGTGGCGGCGACGACGGAAGAAGTGTTGATTTTCGATCAGGGGTGCGGGTAAATAGGTTTTCGTTTGGTTCTTTTGTGCGCGAATATTTCTGGGGGAAAAAGATTGCCAGGGAAAACACACTACACATTCCGGAAGGGCGTCTGGCAAAGAAATAATTGAATTTAATGTTGTAAGAGGAGTGGGGGAGCGGGGGAAGCTTGATTAACAATTCTTTCATAGTTCAATAAGACTATACGCAGGAGAATTAAAAGCGTAGTTGTGGTAAAGGATGAACTTGGAGATTTTAATTTTAGACTGTTTACAAACGCCGGAAACTGTTTAGTTGAACCTAGAATATTGGTCAGGCCGGGTTTCTAATGAAAAATCCTCGTATCTATATTCATGTGTTATTTTAACAGATCACATTCTATAGCATCCGCAGTGGATTTTTGCAGCTTCTCCTTTTTTCGTAAACGATTCCCACCAGTATTTTTCCTTTTCTCTAATTCCGGGTTGTTTCTTTCGTTTTCGTTCGAAAATATGCTTCACTTCGATTACCGACACCGTGGAAAGTTTTAATTATCAACCCCTATCAATTAATACGTTGCTGGTGAACGTAACGTTGCGGAATTCCGCTCGGTATTCCGCAGTACCATCTATTCGGTCGCCGGTAAATTATCACCGGATGCGGATCGTTTTTCTAAATACGCCTAGTAACCGCGGTATTTCAAAAATAAACATTTTAGCAATTAATATTTTCAGAACTCGAGAATTATTCCATGGTACGCCGGTACTTGTCTTTTACTTTTTGTAAATGGTGGAGATGTTAATTGAAAAATTGATTTTATGGAAACGTGGGAGATGATAATATTTGCATTTATATTTTTTTTTGTTGAAGTTACTGCATTATATTTTTATCGTCTTCAAGGTTTCTCTTTTATTTGGAACCATAGCGATTGTTTTTGGCACCAGTGAAAGGAAAACAAAACAAGAAGAGTTTTTAGAATGGATGAAAGTACATTGTCTTCCCAGAAAATCAGCTGGAAGAACGTTGCTGTTACTTCCTGTCCATTCCACACACTGTAATTCAGTTGAAAAATTAAATACACGAATGAAAATGATTGATGATGCTTTTGTTGATGCCAAATCGTGCTTCCTACGATCTACAACCATCGAACAGAGCCATTTTTAAGTCACTCAAAAAAAATTTCTGTAAACCATGCAGACTATGGATCAGACAAACATCCAGGTCCTCATTATTCGCCTGCACTACTAAATTAATCCAATTTTCCTTAAGTTTGAATTAAGTACTCGCCTGAAGCGTGTTTGCAACAAATACTGCATCAAGAAATTTTCTGAATCAAGCTGTAGTACATAAAAAGCACCATAAGCAATTAATGACAGCGACGAAGAGAGGCCATAAACAAATTTCTTCGCTTTCACAGAAGCAGGGGGGTTGAGTAAGAGTCTAACTCCGGGATTTCTTGGACCAAAAAGATGTCGTAGTGAAGCGTACCAAAAGCTCCACTAATGCAAAAATTGTGCCTATTTACCCTACATTGCTATAGCAACCTATTACGACCGTTTCTCTGTATGTAATACATATATAGCCCACACATTCCTTAATTATGCCAACAGAATACGCGTGTCCGTTGTTCTACCTTCTCCATACAACAAAGACCGCCTCTGTTGCGTATATTACTACGTGTATTTATTAATAAATTAATTACCTAGGTGTACGCATTTGATATGGAGAACATTCTACAGTGCACGCGGTCGTAGCCGGATAGTACCTGCATGCTTCCATCTATCTACGGCACACAAAGCTTTAGCGTGCGACTGGTGTCATCTGCATCTAGATGCCATCGTCATCCTCAACATTATCAAAGTGAATGCCATCAAACGCTGTTCGTCGTTGCTCATGCTTTGGGATAACGGTGACAAACGTTTCAGTACGCGAGTTACAAGCGATCTTTTTTGTAAGGAAGCAAGGAATCTGACGATTGTTTATTTGAAAATGGATCTTTTATAGGAGGATATCCGAGTAGGTTCTCGCTCGAGTAAAGGGTGTGCGTTACATTGCGTATACGAAGATGCTTATATATAAGAGCACATCTGGACCACCCAAAAAACGTACGCATCAATCAGTTGTATTTTTTTCAATGGTCTTGTGTAAGTTCTGACGTTCTCCAGTATGTTGAATCTGGATGCGTTTCATTAAATAAATTACAAACTTCTATAACACAAAGACAAGCAACAGTAAAGTAACGGCACATTCCGCACCACGGAAGTTTAATTAATTAATCTGGAACAGCTGTTTCGAGGATGTGTGGATTCTCATCAAGCGTATGATCGGATAAAGTGAGAAAAGACGCTAATTCTAATATGCTTGTTCTGTTCCTACTCCAGGTCTATTGTCAATTAGCAACGACAAAAAACCGGAAATAGACATTTGTGGAAAGGAAACGACCAGCGTATCGCAAGGTGTTAGTAAAGTTTTAGAGGTTAAGGTATGAACGTATGTTTGTGTGCCAAATACACTCAAAAACCTTCTTGGAAGTCCGAAAGATAAACCGGAAATTTATTTATTTAAATAAAAAATGAGACTTGGTCAAACGAATATTTATTCTATTCTAATTCATCGATTTCAATGTCCCTAATTGAAATTTTTTGAAAATTTCGTCATGAACGCAAGCTTCTTAAAAAATTTCTTTTCATTGTACGTATAATAAAAAATTCTCATGGTTAGATATTTCACCCATTAAAACTTCCCGCTCTTTCTCCCAAAGAATACGAATATCATCAAGAAAGTACACGTAACTTGCAAATTTTCTACTCAAGCTCATCTAACATGCAAAACACATCTTAAGGCAAAGAAGAAGAAAACTCTTTCATACATACATCGTCACATCGTCTTAGGCATATTTTCACATCGCACAGGAATAAATTTGTAGGAACATCTATAAATATATTATACATATTGTACGAGACTCTTCGTAAAAGCCATTGCAAAATCGAATCTTGTTGATCCAACAACCACGCACCTCGCGGAAAGTTTTAAAAAGGTTTCCCCCTTCCACGTATAAATTCATTAGACTTTCTTCTTTGTGTGCCGCCTTTTCCCCGTTTCGCTTGTATTTCGTCACGCACATATGCCCCAATTTCGAAATTCAATATTAAAAAGATGGAAGCTTCCTCTCGAAGGAAGTTAATTTCAAAGCTGTTTGTTGTATTGGGTTTAAGTGGGTTGAATCGACAAGTGGGGTTTTTATATAATTTTTAACCAAATCTTACGATTATACGAAATGAAGTGTTTATTCGATTGTTAAAACGAAACTTACGAATAACGTTGTATATCGCGCATTCCTCTATCTAGAATGCCAAATAAATTTAAATGTGCAAAAAAGTATGCAAAGAAGAATGCGGTTCTACGTTTTAAAAATAATACCAGACGAAATTCAACCTTTTCTAGATACCTGGCTGAGATTGCTTGTCGGTTCCACTATGTAGATGGGTCACTGAACGTCTCACTATGTAGTCGCGGTCTTTGGAATTTAGTCGATCTCGAAGAGTTAATTTTTGGCGGTTAAAAGTGAAATAAAAAACAAATATTGATTCCGTCTATATTGAAATCCAGTAACAAGTTGGTTGACCTTCTCTAAAGAAGTTGAATTAGAATTTTTTTTTAAGAATAATATTGACTCGTATAATATTTCTCGTTTGGCTAAATAGTTGGATGGTTGGTTGATTTTAATATGCAATTTA
This sequence comes from Oryctes borbonicus, assembly GCA_902654985.2. Lineage (NCBI taxonomy): Eukaryota > Metazoa > Arthropoda > Insecta > Coleoptera > Scarabaeidae > Oryctes > Oryctes borbonicus. The sequence goes on along the minus strand of LR736871.1, from coordinate 5,545,143 downwards.
GTTCACATTTTAGGTAGGGCTGATTTTTTAAATGAATCTTGAAATTGCGAAAAAAAATTGTCTGATTATAAATGCAAGCTTTAATAAAACTAGGTTGTACATAAAAAATAAGGTCCTCTGTTGCTCAGAATATCTTAACCTGAAGACTACACGTATCCCATATACGTAGGTCTCTTACTTGCTGACCTCTGTATGATTATTGTAAAAGGCGCGATTTTGTACACGTCGTGAGGTTATGCGTTGCGTCAGTTTCTAGCTTTGGTAAGCTTTTGTCTTTGTTTGAGAAACATGAATATATGTAAAAATTGGTAAATATTTAAATTGTAGGATGTTCTATTATGCTAATTTTTGGCGCTTTTTGTACGCTGGGTTGTACAATTTCAAAGTAACCTTTGCGATATAGCGCAGATCTATGGAGCTCGGTCCAATAGTAAGGAAAATATTCGGCTTGGGAGCATCTGCAGCGCTCAAGTTAACAGAAAAGATGTCACTTTCTTTATTTTGACAACTACTTCCGTTTTTATTACCTCCTACAGTGCTTGTAACGAAATATTATTTTTGCTGCTTGTACTATAAGACCGAATCGATCCCTCGCTGTCAACCGATCAGCAAATAAAAAAGAAGAACAGAAAAACGAAAGGGTTTCGGTGAAGTTGATAACCTAACACGGTACTTAAAAAAGAAAAAAAAATATTGAAGAAATAATCAAGAAATATAAATAATGGAATGGAAGGTGTTGGCACTTGGTGATCGATTTATAAGCCATTACCGAACATACGTTAGATCAAGAAAGTGGACTTTACGAAGTGATTAAGTAGGAAATTTCCACCTCTAGCTTGCTATTAATGATTCAGTGAAAGGAACCAGTTCGAAAACGGGGAAGGCCAAGCGCTCCTAAAGGCTCTCCAGTTCCTAGGAAAAAGAATAACGTATAACAAAGGTCAACTGATAGCGTAAACCTAGAATTTGCCGGAACAAAAAAGAGCCTACAAAATACAAAAATCTTGGCCGTGGAATAGAATAGAATTTATTTTTGTCCTTTTGTATTATATATTTGTTCATAATGCCGGAATAAAGAGAGTTTCAAGTCTCCAAAAAATATAAAAAAGAAGTCAGACGTGGAGATTCCTGATCAAAAACAAATATTCGAACTTTTTATTTTCTATTTTTAATTTATTACATTATTTATTTACTACACGTTCCTCATTTTCTTCACTATCTGTTGTTTCATACATGGTGGATTCTGCATCTGACTTCATAAGAACATTAGAATGTTCATCACCACCTAAATTAACTTTGGAATGAAATTTAGATAGTAGCTTCCTTTTGTGTGTAGGCACGCAAAAATTTTTGGAAATTTAGGCTTTTAAGGATGTAAATTAGGGAATTTTGTCAAAGAATACCATAATAGTAATAATAATAAAATAATAGTATTTTTTTTAACCAAAAGCATGAATAACAATTTCTTCGTTTTTAACTTAAAAAAATTGACGAAACCCTCACAATCCCATTCATCCCCTGCTATAGCTCTTTCAAGCATACATTTTTTTTTAATTACCAGCTCCTTAATTAAAAAGAAAAGCACACAAAGCACAATCAATTGATAAATACAAAAAATATACGACAAAATGTGCACTCGTGTACATCATTATATAAACCAATGACTCATGTCGTAATGACAGCAAAAAACAATAAACACAACACTCTAATGGCCGTACGACCAGCAAGTATTAATAATATGCCCTCTTGGAGTTCTCCAGTTCTACCCCTAGACTCCCCAAAAAGCGAGGGACATCAAAATCTAGGTCGAAAAGAAAGTTAAAGCCTGGCGGGGGATGGAAGTTGGGGGGAAACATGTGATTTATGACAGCTGTAACTTGCAGCTTCGCGAAATTCGCTCCTCACCATCCCGCAACGTGTGGGGGGCGTATTTTAATGACTCCGCGCGAATAGATGAAATATTTCTGTTTACGTTGGTCGGGAATAATCGTCCGAAAGCGATTTTTCTTTTTTTCTTCTCCTTGCGGGTTTTTCCATCGCCTTTACTTTCCCCCCTTCGCGTCATGGGCGCCTACCTCTTCCTGTTTTTGTGTCGCTCGCTTTCGCCTTGAAGAATATCTCGGGTGTTAATGTAATTTTTGTGATGAGATTTACAGCGAAAGAGCAGAAAGTGAATACGTTTCAATTTAGTCGTTGGATATTTATCTTCCTTGTACGCTCTGTTTTTGTTTCTTTCGTTTGTTTCTTTCAGGAGAAAAAAAATTAAATAAACACGTACTTGACTTATATTTTAAATCTTTCAGGAAGGTGTTTACAAATGATAATTAAATTAAAAAAGATATCGGAAAAGGACAACTCCAAATTTCCATTCCTCAATTACAGTTGAAATTCGCTTAGCACCGTATCGAATGCGTCAACTGCCCTTTCCACTAGATATCTCTCCATCGCAACGCGAGAGCGGTAAAAGTGGAGGTCCAACAAACATCATCAGCGACATGAATGGGTCGACGAGACTCGTTTTTGTCGAGATTTTAAAACGTTAACCATGTTACCACACCGAAGACCTTTCTCCCGTTTAAAACGACAACGGTTTACCGTGCTGTATAGTCGTCACGTACGGTGAATTATTTTTTTTGTTTCAGCATTTCATCAACCGTTGATTTTTTTTCTTCTATCTATGGATATCGGGTCTCAATGGGTATGAATCTGTCTGATTTTTTTTCAGGGGAAATGTGGCAATCGATGCGTTTTTGAAATTAAACGTTTCTTTTATTGTTATTTATTAAGTACTCGTGTTTAAGAGGATTATTTGTTTTTGTAGAAAGTAACCTGGTTTAAATAGAATTATTATACACTACCCGATAAAAACATAGACGCGGTATTGTTTCTATTTACGAAACAAAGTTTATATACATTATATAAAATGTAAATGAGGGTTATTAATACTTGTTATGTAAATAGTCCATTTATAGATATTTCTGGGTATTTATTGCTTTATGAGGGGTAATTGAGATTTTCCCAGATCAAAATAGGAATTTTAAATGCGACAAAAATTTATTACATTAATATAAGCAAAAATGTTTTAATTTGATACTTCTCCTTATATGCAGCGGTTGTGCTGGTAAAGTGTACACATTTCACCACGAGAAATTATATTTTATAAAGTGTTTGCAATATGGGTAGAAAAAAGCAATTATCTTTGATAGAACGGGGTAAAGTTCTGGCCTGGCACCAGGATGGTGTTAGTAAGAAGGAAATTGCTCGTCGGTTACGAAGAAGCGATCATTGCGTTAGAAATTTCCTAAAAGATCCGGAAAATTACGGCGAACCAAAAGGCCTGGGGAGACCGAAAGCTGTAAGTGAGCGGGATAAACGCATGATATTGCGGTGTGCATCCAATTCTTCTGCGTCGGCGAGAATTATTGCAGAACAGGCGGGGGTACAAACGCACGTGCGTAATGTTCAAAGGATTTTAAAGGCGTCACCGGTAATATCACGGAAGAAAATGTTGAGAAAACCGCCACTTTCGGCGAAACACAAAGAAGCGAGGTTGAGATTTGCTGAAGAACACCTATCCTGGAAGAAACAATGGGAAAAAGTTATATCTTCCGATGAGAAACGTTTTAATTTGGACGGACCGGATGGGTACTCGCATTATTATGATGATCTGAGAAAGGAACCAAAAGTGAAAATGACCAGACAATTAGAGGGTGAACCTGTGATGATGTGGGCAGCGATTGGATTTCGCGATAAAAATGGGATAGTGTTTTGCATAAACAAAATGACATCTGTGACGTATAAAGACTTATTGCGTGACAATCTTCTACGTTTTGGAAACTAATGGGCCGAGCGCAATTTTGTTTTTCAGCAAGATAACGCGCCAATTCATAAAGCAAAAACCATAACTGAATGGTTTAAAGAGAAAAAGATGAAAACTTTACAGTGGCCGGCACGGTCACCAGACTTAAACATTACTGAAAACATGTGGGGTGAATTGGCACGTCGCGTTTATGGCGGAGGCCGTCAATATTTCACGGTACAGGAACTGAAAACTTCAATAGCGACTGAATGGCAGAATATCCCTCAAAATTATGTGTTAAATTTATATAAATCTGTTAATAATAGACTATTGGAAGTGATTAAGAACAATGGAGGATCTACGCATTACTGATCGCTCATTTGTTGATTTTTGTTTTACATTTGCAACAGAGCGTCTAAATTTTTGTCGTAGAAATTGTTTAAACATTGGAGTTATAATTTATTATTTAGTTCATATATTACCGGAGGAGATATTTTTAAGTTTATTTTACTTTTATGAATAAAAACTGAATTAGATATCTTGCTAGTTTCGCAAAGAAATGTTGTAACCCTTACAACCCGTAAAACATCTTACCGCGTCTAAGTTTTTGTCGGGGAGTGTAGATAATAATAGAATAATACTTACATCTACATATGTAGTGGTATATTTTTCTAGGACTTAGTTTTAGTGAATTGGTGATAGATTCCTTACCTGAAAAAGAAAAAAAATATTAGTTGTTGAAAGTCAACATATCGATGACTTTCTGCACAATCTTATCACTACCATTCGGTGTACGTTATCCGTTATGCGTTAAAAGAGAAATTACTCTTAAGTATAGAAGAATCAACAGTGTACCGTTGCGTATAAAAGAGTGTAAGGAGAATCGTATACGGTCCTTCAGCAGCAATACAGGCTCCACACCGTCGAACCAAACTTTAAGGAAACATTTTGGAAACATGCTTATAGACAGTTTTGCACCATGCATTGTTGATAAAGCCTTTTTTTTTTAATAATAAAATAATTCAATGTTCAAAGAATCCAACGATAATTTCATGCTAGAAACATTTATCGATTTCACTTGAAAGGAGACCAGTTATCGGATTAGTTATCTTAATTGACCTCATTCAACAATCAGAAAACAACATATGTATCTATCGTTTTAATAAATCTATAATTGGCAATGTACAAATAGGCAAATTCACGTGAAAAATATTCGAAATTAAAAATATCGCGTGCTACATTTGCATTATTCAGAACAAAATGACAACAAAATACGATTAATTAAAGCTATCGTAACGTGTAAATTTAAATTCATTACGAATACGGACAAAAAAAAAACCATTTGTTATACTATCCCAATTTACTATTAACGATAATTCAGTTAATGGAGAATATGCATGTGTAACATCGGCGGAATCAAATATTCAAATGCACGCTATACTACATGTTGGCGGCAATTAAAACGTCAGACTTTGGAATTATAGCTGTAACGAAGCCGAAACTAATCGTAATTAATATAGTGTAAAAAACGATACATCACCGGAAGATTTTAACGATTGCAGTCGTTTAAACGGCATCGCGATACATTACGGCCTGCTAGAGGGGCGGGCAATTAATAAAATTAACTGTGTTACTACTCTGGTAGTACTTAGTTAGCGATTTTCGACTGATGAATAAATTAGAGCCGGTTGATATTAAATGTTTCGAATGCAAACACGTCGGAGCTATCCGGCCGTGTTTGATTATACAATTCTGCAATGCGAGGTTGAATAAAGTTCAAACGGTAGCACGTAACGGTCACGCGGGAACCTGGATCAAGTTGATTCGAATATTTTATTTGAGGAATAGGAAAGTTGTATGGAAATTTGTCTTGAAATTGAATTATTTCAGGAGGAAAAAAATTCTTTTTAATGCAAATTTTGCCCTCGTGCTTTTACAAGTACTAGCGATTAGTTTGACGTCTATCGGTTGTATTCGGGATTCTTTATACCATGCGATTGTTCCATTATTATTTAAATCTATCCATCCAATGGGAATGTCTTCTGCTCTTGGCACTAGATTCAAAGAACATAATGAATGACACCCCATTAGGTGCAAAATGACCCCCGTTTACGGTAGTTTGGATATTTTTATATTACTTATTATTAGATATGGACCAATGAAGTCCTGTCAAAGTTATATAAAAAGTTTGAAAAGGGGAGATTTGCTTTTAAAATGTTTTAATTTTCTACCAAATGGCATAAAGATATAAAAAATTATTTTCTAATTTATGACATAGAATAATCAAATACATACAACTGCAGGTACCAATAATTCCCCCAAACGAGAACAATAACGATCCCTACCTCCATTAAAAGTGAGAATAACAATCTACTATCGCGTTACATAAAGTCCATAGTGATGGAATATGATATTTCCGCTGTAAAAAAGAACCCATAGAACCAATTCTATCGCGTAAAAGGCCGAGTTTGCCTTGAAGTGATGAATTAATGATAGTAACCTCGATTTGTGTACCCGGTTATGTGCGTCAATACGAGTTATTGTCGTATATTACCGTTGCATTCGTTGCAATTACGAGAAATTTGTTAAATCATTCGATTTGAGTGATAATAATTGCTAATAACTGATAACTAACGCTTATGCGGACGTAGTACGTACAATTGAACCTTACCATTTCATCGTGGATGAAATTAGCTGATTGTCGATTTCTAAAAAAAAAAGAACCGGCATGCAGATGTTGTTGACGCAGCACGTTTTTCATGTTTCATTCCTTTCATTAGGATCGTTAGCATCGATTAAGCTTCAAGAAGCTTATAGACGGTTATAATTTGTTAATCTACGGAGTGACACGAGTTGCTGGGATTTTATTAATTAGGTACAACTTTTGTCGAAGGTACTTTTACATTTTTTATTAACTTAAATGGCTTTCATCACGATAAGTAAACGCCTTCAAAATTTTGAAAAAAGAGAGTTTATTCTTTTTACAGATAGGAACCACTAGTTCTTTGTTATCTGTGAAATCATGTTTCGAAACAAAAAACTTTAATTAACAAAACAAAAACAACAATTAACAACGACTCAATTGTTTGCAATGCAAGCTTGGCACCGTTTCTGAATGATATTAATTATTTTATGGATGGTATTGCCATTAACGCCTCAAGTGCTGCTTCCTGTAATTTTTTAACGGTGTTGTATATCGGACTATAGACTTTATTTTTAACAGTACCCCATAAAAAGATATCAGGACGAGCCAAATCAGGCGATAAACTTCTTTGTTTATTGTACAATACTTTTGTACACAGTTGCATTACTCTTTTACATTTTTTACTTGATCTTATTAATTCTTGCCCTGATGATGTATTTATTAGACCCGAAACCTCTCGCCTAATTTGGAATAAAAGAATTTGTGAAAAAAATTTTGGACTTTCTCTTCAATTTTCCCAACTTTTATGTTTCTCCATAAAACGGACCATTCCAATAATCTTTAGCGTTAACGATCTAGTTATCATCGAACTAAACCATTCCGAAACGAATATCGGAATCCAGGGACATCCATCATGATACCACAATCCCGCCATGACGAGCCATTGTCAACCGCGTACCATGTTCTCGAATCGAGAAGTGCGAGGTGTTAATTACTCGACGGCGGTCAGTCATTTCCACAGATAATGCGCTGACCGCAACTATTAGCGTTGCACGTAAGTGAATTACGGCAAGTTAGATGTTAGCTGTACATCATACACGGGACGTCTCGTTAATAGAACTAATGATAGACCGCGTATGGTCGATAACTCGATAAGGGGAATCATATTAAGCGAAAACAACAACGGGACGCTTCTGTGCTCGTGCAGACCTGCCAGAATTTCTATGTAACCCTGTGCTACATGGGGTTGCTCGTTGCCTCTGGCTGTGGGATTTTTATTTTCTGACATAATCTCCTTGAAGGGAAATGAAGTTCTTCCAACGTTCCTCTTATGTTTTGGTATTTATCAAGCTGCAAGATAGGCTTCCGTTTCCGACACGTCCTCCACATGTGAAATCTTTTTCCTTGTAGCCTCCTTTCCAAATTAGGAAACAAATGCGGTCGAGGAGGCAATTCATAACCCAAAGAATTCTTTGCATTTCTCGTCCGAGTTACCAGGTAGGCGGAAATTATTGAAAAAATTCGTAACGAATGATCGGAGATTGAAAGTGTATGATGATAGCTTTCCTCAAGATGGATGCCGCGATTGCTCACAATTGGCCTTAGATGTTTGACGATGTTAAACCTCAATCTGAAGGATTCTTGGGGTCGATTCATAACTGTTAACGGATGGATTCACCACAGCACAAAGAACAGTCCAAACAGTGGGTTTCTAGCGCAAAAGATGACTAAAGCCAACAAGATCGCAGCTAGTGTTCGTTACCTAACGAACAGAATTTTTTATCTCGTTCATCTTAAATCTCCTCCATATTTTTAAATAATTTCAGTTCAGCGGTCCGTTATTCCCGTCAAGCGCGACAGCTCTGGCGAGCTTATCACCGGACGTCCGGTTTTTCCAGAAGCGTGCCAGATTTTAATTAAAATTGCAGCAACTAGACGGCGGCGGCGTCGTGTTCAACTCTAGCAAACTCTAGCGGATGTTTCGCGAAATATATCCGCAAACGCGCTCTTAATATTGCGTTTCTACATCGGCGTAATTCTTTTTTTTTCGAGTTAGTTTTTGCGTCGACTACGTAGGGAGTGTGTTAGGACGTTGTAACCCGAACCCGACGGAACTCGCGGCAATTTATACGTCTAATGGACGGCTTTTATTTTATTTTCGATGCTTAAAACATGGCAGGACCTCCGGTAAATAGTTAACGTATATATGTAAGTGTAACTTTTTACGATCGTAGTAGTCGTTGGATGAGGAACGGCGTCGTATAGCTCGTCTTAAAATAAAAATTAAGATGGAAGAAAAAGGAAATGGACGGAAAGAAAGAGTAAATGTTTGTCGGGATCGGGTTACCGAGTGTATCAATTTTGCAATCGGAAGTTCAGCAAGTAATGCGAACTTGAGAAAAGAAAATATGATGATTACTGACAATGAGTCAGATGTGGAATGCTACGGTTGTTCGTCTATATGTAACGTATTATTTAATGTTAGCGAAGAAGAAGACGAAACATCCTTTTTTCTGTTTCAAAACGTTGACTTTTTATTTTGGATGCATCGCTGTTTTTAACTTGGAGGGCCAGGGAAAGATGAAGACCTTTCAGCCCAGTCCAAAGATGGTAAACATTCAAAAACCATTGCTTTGTAGTATTTTCGCGAAATATCATAAAAATTTTTAGGTTGTTAAATAATATTTGCATTCCATAGTACACTCGACCAATAAATTTTATCGAAAACCTGCTTTTGACGGTAATGTTCCAACGGCTTCAAGAGAGATCAATAAATCACGTTCTAGTTGAAAAAACTACAGATTTTCATGTCACACCCGAATTTATTTCATTCACATTTGATGTTCTATAAAATTTTAAAACATGCAAACCGAGAAAAAACGGAAGATACTTTAGTATTAATCGCTTTTCCCAAAATGTATTTTTTACATCCACTACAGAACATCACCTATATGGAAACTAGCAAATGCGCGAAAAGACCGCTAGCATTGGATGACTTTTTCCGCTTTTTTTGGGCGAGCTATTCCGGGGCACTCCGGGTCGGATTTCGAGAGCGCTTCCGTCGCCAGCGGTCCGGAGGTGCATGATTTATACCCGGCAATCGCTCCGACCAATGTGTCTGCTATATTCGCGAGGGCCAAGTTTGAAATAACCGTTGCCCGGCCTCTATGGTTCTGCCAACGTTGTAATACTATAAATCATCGTCACATTCTAATTGAATCTAAACCGAAACGTTACGAAACGAGACCCGTAAAAGGGGTACTTGAAAACGGCCGTTTGATATCGAACAGAATAAATTTTCTGGGGATTTTCAGCGTTGCCGAGATTGATATTGACGAAATCTTTTGTTTAATGGGCAATGTGATGTAAACAAAGTTGTAATTTTATTAATTTTAATGATGTGATGGCGAAACAATTTTTTTTTTTTGTCGTGACGGGGTATATAAGCCTGGGAATAGAGCTATAGAAATTGCCTCGCCTTGAATAAATGTTCTTAACTGATCGTATTAATTTAATAGCGGTTTGAAGTTGGAGCTTTGCGGTCCGCATATACTTAAAAATTTGTTCCCAAATCTCCGGTTTATTCTATTACGAAATAGTTCGATGTTGTAATTTTCCGAAGGATTATATAGCCATAACAACAACGATTCCCCGGCTAATAGCCTATTATAACTTGGTATTGTGCGGAGGGTACTTATCGGGCCGCAAAAGGCCGTTAGCAGTTTAGCAGTAGTCGTAGTAATAGCATAGCAAGTATAGATGAGACAACGCGTCCGAACTAAACGCGAGCTAGAAGGAGAGAAGGAACAAGGATCGTAGTGTGTATAGTATTCATCCTCGAACCCCGAATAATATTTGTTTTAGATCTGTTTATTCGCAGCTTTACCTCCTAAGGTTTTCACTATTTATATAAGAGCTGTAAACAGTACAGTAACAGTGGAGAAGTTGAGAATGGCCTGGTTCTCGTAATCGATATTTTATTATTATCCCCCGTCGTTTGTAATAGTTATAGATGTGTATATACACGTAGGGATTTCCAAGGGAGAATGCTTGTTAATTGTTTCACCAGTTGGTTTGTTTAGATTCGATGTTATCGCTCTACCGAACCCGTGACACTATAGCGGTCCAATTTGGCAGGAGCACGTAAAATAAAGGATAGACGGAATTTAATGTATTTATACACTGCGAAATTGTATATTTTTACAAGAAAAAGATGTTGAAATAGGTTAACTTTTATTGCTATAAAAATATACATATAAAAGAGGCAATACATACACACATACACTGCCGTTCAGAGAAGTTCGGTCGGTTAGTAAAAAACATGAAAAGGTTACAGAAACAAACGAAACTAAAAACAAAATGCAATCTTATTGTATGTACAGGTAAAAAAGACAAAAATAAATAAATAAAGTTATTCTGGCCTAATATAACATTCTGAACATTATATTTTTTTTTCATCGAAAAAACCTCCTTTGCTGTTAATCACCGCTCGAACTATTCTAGGCATCCTTTCGATAAGTTTTGTTAAAACCGATTGTGGAATATTAATCCATTCATGTTGCGGAATATTCCGTAAATGTTTTTGTGAAGTTGGGCATATTTTTCGGATCCTCCTGTCCGGTTCATCCCACAACAACTCTATCGGGTTCAAATCTGGGGTTTGTGGAGGCCATGACTTTCAGGATGTGCTGTTCTTCTTGCTCCTTTAGATAGTTCTTACACACTAAAGCAGTGTGTTTTGGGTCGTTGTCATGCATGAATGTAAAGTTACGGCCTATTATACGCAATCCTGATGGCACTGCATGATTCTGGAATATTGCAAAATAATTTTCCTTCCTCATTACACTCTGCACTCTGCATAAATCTCCCGTCCCAGCAAAGGAGAAACATCCCCACACTAACACAGAACTACGCCCTTGCTTCACTGTTGGCACAATGTAGTTCGGGATCACTTTTCGGTTTTAGATCTTCGGACATAAACTCGTCGATTTTGCCCAAAAACCTCAAAATTTGACTCGTCACTCCAAAGCACGTGTTTCCAATCATCTAACGACCAATCTAGATGAGAACGGGCCCACTGTAGCCCTTTTGCTCTGTTGCCCCGACGTAATAAGGGTTTTCGAATGGCAATACGTCCATGAAGGTCCGCTTGTTGAAGTCAACGTTTTACCGAACTCGCCGAAACTTGTTCTTCACGGCCGCGATTGTCTTCGGCTGCTATTTGTGGCGGTGTTAATTTTCTATCGCGTCTGCTTAATAATACAATTCTCAAATCTTCAGCTTTTGTTGTTTTCCTAGATGCTCCGGAACGAACACGATTTTCTATAGTTCCAGTTGTCCGATATCGCTTTATGATGTCGTTTACTGTTGAACTTCTCATATTTATTTTTTCAGCAATTTGTCGCCGCGAATATCCTTCCTCAAACAGCGTAATAATGCGTGAACGTTTTTCTACACTGGTAGGCTCGCCACGTGCCATTTTGAAGTAAATTTTCTTAAAACTTTCGCGCAAAAACGACAGATGCACACCAACACACGTTCAACAGTAAAACGAAGCAAATTTATATCTTTACGCCTGTGATAAATAAACAAGAATGATGCCGCGGTATATTTCCTAAATGTATTGTTCGTTAATAATCCCCAAACGACCCGTTTCAAAAGATCGGTACTTCCCAGAAATTCTCGGAATGATAATAAAAGGGACTTTATCGTGGTTGTCGCAATATTTCTACTTTACATAATAATTTATGGCTTTATAGCTTTTAAAATTGATGTGTTATACAATAACTTATCATTTGCGCACTAAAATTAACGATTCCATTTGCTATTTCAAAAAACTCGTTTCTTCTAATAAAAAAAATCCAATTTTTTAAATGTCCAGGGTGAGTCAATATTCATGCCCCAACCCTCGTATATGTGTTCTACTATTAAAAATAAGATAACAATTAGGAATATTAAAATCTCGAGAGCGAAGTCGTTTTCACGTTTATGTCGATGTGATAAAAATTTTATGCGCTTCTAGTGATAATGTTCGTGCTGCTGAGCATTTGTACAAAGAACGCCGTCATCCAGATCACAAAACAATCCAAAATATAGAAGCACGTGTTGCGAAGACAGCATATGTTGCTCTAAAACCTTCTTTGCATCCCGGTTGATCTCGAAAATTTTCATGGCAACAGGAGGAACAATTATTGCAGGAGGTTGGGAATCATCCTACCACCAGTACGTGTTTGTTGTTAAGAAATAGGCGTCATATCCAATCCTCTGTTTATAAATGTCTTACCTATACCACCTGCAGCCTGTTTAAATGTTGAATCTTGGAGATAGCCTATTGAGAGTAAATTTTTGCACATGGGATTCAGAGCAATCCTGACTTTTCCCACGAGTGTTCAATGACCAAAATCTTTATTGTTGGCACTGGGAGAATCATAATATTTTGGGTGCAATCAGCAAAGACGTTGCTCTGTGAATGTTTGGATAAGTATTTCGACAAAAAGAATCATTGGTCCATATTTTTCTCCAAGAATATCGAATGGTGAAATTACGGTAATTTTTTTAGAACACTTGCTAGGTTTCTTAGAGGAAGTCATGAATCGCCGTTTTCCTAATAGATAGATTGGTCGGGGTGGACTGATAACGTGGCCATCCCGATTTCCCGACTTAACTCGGTAGATTTTTTGTATAGTTATATGTAAAAGAAGAGGTTTGTTTTATTGTATCTGCCGGAGTGGATGATGTTATTCCCCGGACTCACGAAGGAATAGCAGAAACAAATGAGGATAATTGCCAAGAACTTCACCTATAGATTACATAAGTTCATTAACGAAAATGGTAACAATTTTGAGTTATTTAACGATTTAGATGTGTTTTGTTTCCGTTTCGCTTCGCTCGACTCAGACTTTCGATTTTAATTTTACCCGAAAACAGCCTCGCTGCGGGATTTTAGTATTGTTAATTTTCGTCTTATTTTTACTGGTAAAATCCGAGGACTGGGGAGTGAATATTGAGTCATCCTGTACAAGTTAATTTCGGTGTAATGCCATGGAGTAATTAATTAACAGTAAACCATTTGAATACTATAACCTCACATATTTAATTAGTGGATTTCTACGGAAATATATAAAAAAAAGTTAAATGTTTTAAAGCCGCAAATTATACATATTTTCCTTGTAGGCTTCTGCTTTAAATAGTAGCAATGGTTGGGAATTCCGAGTTGGCCACCAACAAAGAACGACGAAGACGTTGTTAGATTATTCGAAATTATATAATTATGTCAAGGAGAATAAGATTTATTTGCAATTAAAATGTGATAATAATCTTTATGTTGTAGACGCGAGATTGTTATTTTTAATTGTTTATTTTTTGTTGTTGTCCGGCGTAATTGAATTTATAATTTATTAAAAATGTATAATTCGGTTCAAATTAAAATTAAATAATACAAAAATAACGAGAATAAAAATATATAATGGTAACTTGAATTTGTTTTTTGATTTTCTTAGACTTATTAAAAGACAAATGAATAGAAACTTTTTCTTTCTCTGTGGCTTCGCCTGTAACCAAAAACGTCTAGCAAAATTTTCATTTCTCATTGAGGTTAAAGCCACTGGTGAAATTCAATTTTTATGGGATGATCTTGTGGCTGTAATGGTTGTATCTCTTGGTTGTTCTCGTATAGTTTTCCATACTTTACTGTCAGCTATTCTAACTTGAGCTGCTGCTATAAATCTGATATTGGTCGTTAAATTTCTCGTCTTCAGTATCTGCCATTTCTTTAAATATTCTGTCTCATGAGCTCTTGTAATTAAATTAGTAAACATCTGCAATGCCGAGTGATTTCTTATTAATCATCTCCAGAAAATTTATTCAAAAACAAATTCAATCAGTCAATTCTATCAGTCATAAACAAATATATAAAAAATGATCCAAAAATATACAATGGTTTTTAATATTTTTTTTGCATCAAGAGATTCTTGGTAAAAGGGTTTATTTTTACGAGTTCTGTTATTACTAATGCCTCCACTTGTATAAATATTTTCTTACATTTCTTTCCGGTAACTAAACATCAAGAAACCATCTCTCATCTTTCTCCGATTCGCCCAAAAAGAGGAAAAAGAAAACAACATAAAAACGCAAATAAACAGCGCGGACCAATTCGAGAAAGACGATTTCAGGATATTGCAATAAATTTTATCCCGTGACACCAGTCCCATGATGTCCCAATCTCTGGCCACACGCTTCCACACATATTACCCTTTGGCGAAAAACTCGCGTCTCAACGTTCGGAAGCCGAAACGCAAAACAGAAAACAAAACAATGTTCATAGCCATCGCGTTTTCCACCAGCATTAGAGATATAAGCGAGGAGATAGAGGATCAACAGGAAAAAACACATAAATCATGAACGTAGTCGCGCGGTGACAAACATACGTCATGTGTATTGCTTATGTATGGTTCTTAGTGTATACAGATTGTTTTTGTTGGGGTTAGCCATTAGGGATGATCTATTATTCATATTTGAATGGGGGAATAAATATTATTCGGTTTTAGGAGTACAGTGTACAAAAAATGTCTCTATCTAGGATTTCTTTATGCGGTGCACCTTTTTAATGTGGAACCCTTTCTTTGACGTTTTCCTCCTTATCGCTTGCTTGGTTCGGTGTTAATGATAAAATTATCTTTTCACCAGCAGATAGAATCTTTTCATTGCCTTCCATAACCTACTGTGAGTTTCTTGCTGATATCGGTTTAACAAACGTCATTGTAAATATCCCGATTTCTTTTCATTTTGATGGGTCATTGGGTACCATGTCCCATCATAATTTCAATACCTCACATAACAAAATTTGCGAATAAAAGTCACTTAAAGTGAAGAAATTAAATGGTTTCCTTTAAATTGAATGATCTATAAAAAAATATATATAAAGCTATAAAAAAATTGTGGATGACGCCATTGCTTGAAAACCAGAAGTGGGTGAAACTTAAAACTGAAAAACTGAAAAAAAAAAAAACTGAAAAAAGCAGATATAAAAAAAATAAAGTCGACTTGTTTAAGCATTTATTTGAAAACCGAATTGCCTCAAATTTAATGAATTTATTCCATAATTTTGTCGCGCCCAGTACTGCCGGCATTTTATTAATTGGCTATGTCAGACGTTAATAGTCTGTATACGGATAAAAGTAGAAGACACACATATGAATATATATGACCAGAAACAAGAAATATAATCCGTTTGCCGATAATGATGATCTTTTGAGGAAGGAAGTTACCAAACCCAGGAGATGTTTTTTAACATCAATTACTGTCATATTTTTTTTCGTTGTGTTATGCAACATATGTATAGAATCTCTTCGTTGACTGTACAGTAAAACTTTGCCGGGTCCCTAAAATTCCGCATTAAAGCAATGGTAGAAAATCGTGGAAAATTAATTTTGGATAATTTTTCGTTCGATTGCTTTAATAACATCCATTAATGTCGTTGTACCTCTTCAGTTTGTTTCCTGTATTTTAAGTGTCGTTTACGTAGTTTGTGTGCGTCTTATTTTAACAGCGTCGAGTGCTAAGACTTCTTCCATGTCGCTAACACTAGCTAAAAGGTAGCGGTGATTAGGAAGTAGAAACATGGAAAATAGGGATTCTTCGATAAGACCTTTGCAGAAAATGTAGCACCTTCCTGATATATTATAGGTCTTGTTGTTAGTAATTTCATTAGCAAAGTCTTGTTTACCAAATTCCAGAGACATCTTCCGGTAAAATTAATTAATTAATTTTTAATATACCATCACGGTGTATCTTTCTCATCCCTTCATTTAATTATCAAATGCAAAAAAGTCTGGTATTACAATTTCATCTCCATCTTCTCCTACTACCCTTCTTTTTCTGGGGGACGATTCGTGCTTTCGACAAATTGTTCCCTAATTTCTCATTTCTCCAATCCACTCTGTGTTCTGTTCCAATTTCCAGAGAGAGATCGAATCAACTTCTTTTTTTTTGTCATTCGACTTTTCTTCTGACGATCTCCTCTTATTCCCCAATCCAATAATTTGGCGTGGTACTCAGCGGACAAAAGCAAGGCCTCGAAAGAAATTAAATCGACTAATTAACTTGCAAATTATTTTTTTTCCTCCATTCTATTCGGCGGTGAAGCTGGTGCGGAGATGGCGTGGCGTTGGGAAAGGGCAATCGAAAGTAAACTCAGCGCCTTCTCCGAATAGGAATAAAGAAGGTTTTCGCGAAGATTACCGCGAAATTATCAATCGATTCCCGTTCCCCTTTCATTTTACTTCTTTCTCGGCGAATCCAAGGTTATTCTTTTAGGTGCCTTTTAATTTCACCTTTGCAAATATTAGACTTTCATCGCTTTTCCCGTTGTAGTAGGCGATGCAAAAAAAGAGGGAGAACGGGAGAGACCCTTTCCTTTTGTGAACTCGCCCTTTTTAATACTAGGGAGGTAAAAGAAGAAACCCCCGACGCTTGAATGGGACTTCCTCCGAGCTGCCTTTGCATTGTGCGTCCCGGAACAATCTTCATTTGTCCCGGAATTCGAGTCGTTGCTACCGGTTCTCCTGGAATTGTTCCGACGCCCGGAGTCCCGAGTGGCTATGCGCCTTTCGACGATCGCTCCACGGAAAGATTTTTTGCACGTCCTCGTTGTATATTTTATCTCCGGAAAAGGTTTCTTCTTATTTCCGACAAGATTCTCGTAATGTAGAATTGTAGTTGTAGATTAAGCGCATTTTTAATAGACCGCCATCGTAAAATGTAATATTGAGAGTGCAACGATTGTAAAAAGACAATCGATTTGCAATATAAAGACAGTGCAGTGCATCGCAATAAAATAGACTTTCTTATTTTTCTCGTTACGATATAGATGGCGCTGAAACTTTCCTCATAACGCTGAAGGGTTCTTCACGATCCATTTTAACGTTGGTAGAACGTTTCCGATATTAAATATTGTCTACTGAAGCCGAGTATAGAGGTTCATTATTACCACTTTTCTGTTTCATTTCAAGTACACAAATACGTATAGTGGCGATTATATGATTAAGAACGTTCTATTTTTAATGGATTTCTTGAAAATCAATACAAGAGCTTCCATGAAATGATAAAAATTGATATAATGCTTGTTCCTTAATGAGACTCTAATCTATCATTTGATTCTCTTGTCTTCTAAGCTACTTTCTTGCGTAGCCATCAGGCAAAGGCTTTTTAGTATTCGTTGATCGTCCATTGCCACCTGCTTGTCCTCCTCCTAGCGTGATCCTTCTAATTCTAATTCGCAGTGGTGGTTTATTTTGTGGCTCCACTATGACTTGGACCAACAAGTGTTCTTCTAAAGTTTCTTTTATGTAAGTCGACAATAAATAGAATTTAATGATTAAACGCAAGCCATGAGAAGTAAACCGAGAGAAGCTTAAAGGTGGAGCCTGGAGGCTGTAGGCAGTTAATACGTTCCTAACGTCTAACGCCAAGATAAGAAATCGAACTAAAGGGGTCTCTGTAGATGTGTTTATACGTCATTTTTTTACTATAAAATTCCTTAAAAAGATGACCAGATCCTTATCCTAAACACATCAAAATCTTTGCAATCATGCATATACTTACGTAGCCATCTCCGAAAACACTAGAAGCACAAAAAGAAATTGTCCGGAGCAGCAAACCGTGAGCATTTATCAGACAACTTTTATGCAAATGGCGACTTCAACGAG
The DNA here is from genome assembly GCA_902654985.2 of Oryctes borbonicus. Classification (NCBI taxonomy): domain Eukaryota; kingdom Metazoa; phylum Arthropoda; class Insecta; order Coleoptera; family Scarabaeidae; genus Oryctes; species Oryctes borbonicus. The sequence continues at coordinate 5,526,995 of LR736871.1, read as the reverse complement.
TTGTGCATAATTTACTCGAGCGTGCATTACCGGTGATACATGGCGGGTTTTTTTTTCCCCCGGCCGCTTCGGCTAAGAGCCGACACCGATATGGACCGAGATTCGCGACTATAAAGTGGAAGCTAAGAGCCAAGTTGTCCTGCGGATTTATGATCCTGGAGTTCGGACGGCGGAAAAAAGGGTTCGGAACGTTGGTAGTGGCGGTTCTTACCGGTAGGGGGTTCGAGAAGTAAATGGATCATCTCACGAAGTAAATGGACTGGCCGGATTAAGTAGTTGGGGGAAAATCGTTGTTTGTGGATGTTACAGCGAGGATGACAACAGGATTAGAGTATTCAGATATAAATAAATTTGATATTTGGGGTGTATAAAACACGTAGAATGTGAAGCAAATAGAATCGTCCTTTTCCCAAGAAATCATGAAATTTAATAAAGAGCATTATCGAGCTGTGATTTTTTAATTGGAGGTGTGGTTTAAGTCGTAAAGAATGTTTTGAGGAAATCAATCGAGTGTTTGATGGTCGCCATAATTATTGGAATTTCAAGACAAGTTGCATCGCTGAATAGCACACTATAGTTTGTTTCCATCAAATTCTCCAAAATATTCGCGAAAAACGTTGAAAAGGAGGGGCCATTTTAAAATTTAAACGAATTATTTTTCACCAAAATCTCATTTGAACTTAACCATTTTATTTTTTAGAAACGTAATAATATACACATGAATATTGGATTTATTCCATAACAAATACAATTTTAAATAATCTGTAAGCATTGTCGTATTTCGACTACGTCTTCAGATGAGCGTCGTTTAAATTCCGAAAGAACTGGTTGGCCACCTCTCTGCCTTGAGGCGCTTTGAATCATTGCCATAAAATCCTCATCAATATGTAGAATGCATACGGAAAGGCGTGTTAGTCATTCAGACATGGTTTTATTCGGAATTTCGCACGATAAAGATTCTGTAATATTAATTTTTGAAGTGAATGAAGATCTAAAAATATAGGAATATTATCTATCGGAAAAATCGCAGATAATCGCCTGGAGATAATTTTAATTTCTACGAAAGCAACAAATATTTGTAGACAGAAAATTTTACAATAATTACGATATGGGTTATCTTACTTCAAATCAATGATAAAACAGTACATAGCGATTAGATTTGAATATTGGTTAATGTTCAATTAATTTGTACAGAGCAATAAAATCGAAATAAAATAATTATTCAATGTACCAAGACGAGTAATAGCAGTAAATGGACTTATAATTCAGAATATAATTTGCATATATGCCAAATTATGGCTATTTTTTAATAAAAAAATATATAACAAACAACCTTTCGCCAAATATTGATATTGTGCCGATGAATAAAAAATACTTAACATACGTAATTTCTCTTCGTTGGTTACGCCATTGGTAATGGGAAATTATTACCAATGAGGCTTAATTTTTTTTTGAGTGTGGTGACGGCCCAACAGGGTGTATAAGTTTTTGAAGCTTGTCATAACCTCAGGAGCCTTTTATTTAAATCTTTAATAGCTTGAAATTTCATGTCAATTGTCAACATGTTATACATGGTTGAAATCAGAAAGAATTGCTCTTTCTGATGGTGTCAAAATTCAATATGGCGCCAATAAGAAATATAAAAGTTGATGAAGGTCGAAAAGAACCGAAACGTCATATAAAAATTTCGACTACACTATCAGATAGAAGATCGAAAGCGGCATTGAGAATGTGTTCTTAAATTTCTCTGCAAGATCAAGTGGAGCAGGTAGAAATAAAAGAAGGACCATGTACACTACCGCTCATAATTATTTGGGCAACCCACGTTTTCTTACATTATTTATACAATATTATATACGCAAAAATCTATTCGACAAAGCTATTTAAAATAAACTATTACCTGAAATATGATTATTGTCATAAAACCCCCATTAATATGCAAATACAATAAGAGGGCGTAGGAATTCCCGGAAAGATTTATCCGTTTATTATAGTATGCGTAATGATTTTATACTAATTTTGTGTAAGTCTTAAGGTAAAATTTCCAAATTAGGATCAGTTATTTTGTAGTATTCATGGTGGTAAGATCGTGTGCGAAATACAGAGTGACGATTGTTTAAGTTTAACTAAGTATTGAAACGCGTTCGCTTTTAGTTGCCTAAGAGTGACAAAAGTAATAGACAAATTGCCCGAGAATTAAAAGTCGATTATAACATTAAAAAATATAAGGCAAGTGGCAGTATTTCTAATAAACCACGAAGCGGAAGGCCAAACGTGACAACAGTTGCAGAAGATCGCGAAATTGTAGTCACCAGCAAGAGAAATAGACGAAAAACCGCTCCGGAAATCACCGCAGAAGTAAATAAACAACGCGAGAATCCGATTAGCGTGGCTACAGTGAAACGTCGCCTACAGCGAGCCGGTCTTCATGGGCGAATTGCTATGAAAAAGCCGTTGCTGCGGAAAGTTAACAAACGAAAACGACTCGAAATTTGACTGTGGAAAACTGGAGTAAGGTGCTTTGGACCGATGAGTCCAAATTCGAAATTTTCGGATCTCTAAGGCGAACATTTGTCAGACGATCGGTGGCCGAACGTGCAAGTGAGCACTGTATTGTCCCCACAGTGAAGCATGGGGGTGGATCTGTAATGATTTGGGGCTGCTTTGGTGGCACAACTGTTGGCGACATCGTCAAAATTGAAGGTACATTAAAAAAAGAAGGTTACAGGGATATCTTACAGCAGCATGCGATACCTTCAGGAACACGAATTTTGGGTCAGAATTTTGTCTTTCAATAAAACACACGTCCAAACTATGCAAGGAATATTTGCAGCGTTTGGAGACAGGAGTTTTAAAGATTATGGAATGGCCACCCCAGAGCCCTGACTTGAATCCAATTGAGCTACTGTGGGAAGAACTTGACCTACACGCACGTCAATCAGCTCCAACGTCCGTTGGTAGTATTTGGAACGCACTACAATCAGCTTGGGTGAAAATAACCCCAGACACGCTCGCAAAACCGATTGCAAGAATGCCGCGCCTTTGCGCTACACTAATAAAATCGAAAGACGAAACAAAAGTTTAAAGTTTCTAAACATTTTTCTTTCTTTTTGACGTGTATTGCATAAAACTACGAAATAAATACATTTATGTACAATTCTGTCTTATTTTTCTATGATTTATATCACAAATTTAGGGTGCCGAAATAATTATGAGCGGTAGTGTATATTTGGAAAAAGTTTATGTACAAAATTTAACGCTAACGAAAATTACAGAATTAAAACTAACGAAAGCGTTTCTATACCACAAGACACATATTTGCTCAACCACCATTTAAATAAAGTGTTACCGCTATCTATTAATATACAAGCACTTAATTGGCGCGATTAACATAACATTAAGCGCCCGACGTGCCAGATCAAAATAGACCCGAACCTTTTGAAATATAGCGCGCGCTCAGATCAAAAACCAAATGCCTTTCTTACAGCGTACATCGTACGATCTAAGAAACAGGTTACATAAATACATCATAATAAATATGTATCCTTTTTTTCGTTAAATGTTAAGTTGCGACCTTGAGGAAGGTGTTATTGCATTAGTCGCGACGAAACGTGACTCAATATATCTGATGTAATCCTTTCAATAGAAAAGAAAAAGGAATAAATTTAAATTTAAAACCTTTTAAAGCTGTTAAACGAGGTATTACAGACTTGAAAGTGGACGCATTATACTTTGCAACATCGTATTACCACGCAAAATCTTCCTTTAACGTGAGTTCCCATCTTCAGCGAACTGATTAGCCAAGCTCCTAAACTACTTCGGAGCATAGTTCGGTTGAAATCAACTAGTTAGTTAGGTAACACCATTAGTTTCAGCGGCAAACAAGCAGTACCTCAATTAGTAGGACACAATTACCTTTAATTAACGAATTTAACCGAGTGCTATATAACGGTAAACTTACAGGGAATCTAGACAGATACACATTTAGTCTGAAATTGCCTTAGTGCTAAATATACGAAGGTAGCTTGGAATTCAGCTCTTTTTTTTCGAAAAATAATCTCCTTGTAAGACTTTCCACAGCATTGCTAGCATTCCGCGGAAGCATTAGTTGGGCCAGATTTCGTGAACACTGAAAAAAAATGTTCTTGAGGATGTGCGTCTAACATGCGTAATAAATAGCTGTTTGAACCAATAGAGCCAATTTATCGATCTTTGTTTTTTACCATCTTCAGCTTTCATTGTGTAATAGTGAGTGATTTATTGGTGGAAAATTTATTGAAAGGTTGGCATAATTTCTACTATACGTAGCTAGCAGTGAACGATGCGATACGATTTTAACTTTTAAAGTTACTTCAGAGATTATAAAGCTAACCGTCGTAAGGATATTTGTTGAGGTTTGAAACTTTCCAGATTCCCTCGTATGCATTGCAGAAGTTAAATGTAAAATTATATTTTTTAAATTAATTAAAAATTTAAATCTGTGGCCTTTCCAAAAAGACGGAAGGTAAAAATTGCAAAAGCAAGTTACCAAAAAACCCAAATTGCAAATTATCGCCGAACAAATATTCTTAAGGAAAACCCTGCCAAAGTATCCGAAGATGCTACGGTATGCTTTAATGAAAAAAAAAAATATCTAACAACGGAACCAACACATCATCATAAAGCAATTCATTTTCCTCTTCACGTCTCTAAATCATTCTAAAACGCACATGTTTCAAATTCCAAGCTTTCCACAGTCTCGTCGAGGGCCGTAAAGTCGCGTAAGATCTGCCCGTCATCATAATCGTTCTTAAAATCGTCCATTGGTAGATTTAACGATCTTTTGCGGGCTTCGTTGTGATTACGACAAACGAAAGATAGCTAGAAAAGAGAAAAAAGAGCCAAGAAGAAGTGTAGCTTGGAGATTTATTCTAGACCTCGTAAAGAATCGGTAGTAAACCGTCTTTCGCCAAGCTTATCTGTCCGCAAGGCTGGGTAGCTTATGGCAGCGAGTATCTCCGTTGGTTTATTAATATTTGTCGTCTGTTTTTTTTTTTTTTCAGGCGATATAAATGTAATCGTAAAGAGGATATTATAGTTAAAGAAGATGAGATTAAGTAATTCTAACAAAAGAGGTAGCAATTCAAATCACTTTAAACACAAACAATTCGTCGCAAAATTTCAGTTTATACACCCTGCTCTGGTTTTCCCTGGTTCCCCCCGATATACTCTGTTACCTCCCCCATATAGAGAGTTTCGTTTTACCCCTTTCCTTTAACTAATTCAGCAGTGAAATTAGGAAAGTTTGCGAAATTGGTAACGGGTATAACCATGAAATATTCAAATTAAATAATGTCTAGTGTTCCAAACGTGTAATCTACACTCCGAGAATATGCAATCGCATTGTTACACTACTACACCTTACAGGATGTGACGTCGCGGTAGAAATACGAAATTCTAGCGCAGGAGAGAGGGTTTTAATATTGAATTTGGGGTTGGGACATTAAAGGTGAAACAAGGGATTATAACATGCAAAGCTTGTGGTTAGGTCTAGCTTAAGTTGAAAGAGAATTCTTGAAGAGATTGTCTTACGCTGGCTATTACGCACAAAGAACCTGTTTTCTTTTTATTTTTCCCGTCCCAACGGATCTGTATGGTAAAATTCCGTGAGACGAATAACCTTTTTAAAGAACAACTAGTTCGGAAGTGAGGTAGTGCTGTGTCGGATAACTGTACAACGTATGCCATATAAAAATTTAGTAGAGCATTAAATTTACCTTACAATGGAGTATTAAACTCTGTACTTTGGAGCATTTCGTGCGATACGAAGGAGTAAAATTATGTACATAACACGAATTTTAGGTTACTACGTAATATGTACACTGCCGTTCAGTGACGTTCGGTCATACAATAAAAATCTATTATATCACACTGTATACAATTATTAATAGATAAAATTAGAAAAATATTAAGCATACACTCTTTTCTAAGGGATTAAAGCCATAAATTATTATGTAAAGTAGAAATATTGCGACGACCACAATAAAGTCCCTTTTATTCTTCATTCCAAGAATTTCTCGGGAAGCACCGATCTTTTGAAACGGGTCGTTTGGGGATTATTAACGAACAATACGTTTAGGAAATATACCGCAGTATCACTCTTGTTTATTTATCACAGGCGTAAAGATATAAATTTGCTTCGTTTTACTGTTAAACGTGTGTTGGTGTGCATCTGTCGTTTTTGCGCGAAAGTTTTAAGAAAATTTACTTCAAAATGGTACGTGGCAAGCCTATCAGTGTAGAAAAACGTTCACGCATTATTACGCTGTTTGAAGAAGGATATTCGGGGCGACAAATTGCTGAAAAAATAAATATGAGAAGTTCAACAGTAAATGACATCATAAAGCGATATCGGACAACTGCAACTATAGAAAATCATGTTCGTCCTGGAGCACCCAGGAAAACAACAAAAGCTGAAGATTTGAGAATTGTATTATTAAGCAAACGCAATAGAAAATTAACAGCGCCCCAAATAGCAGCCGAAGTCAATCGCGGCCGTGAAGAACAAGTTTCGGCGAGTACGGTAAAACGTCGACTTCAACAAGCGGACCTTCATGGACGCATTGCCATTCGAAAACCCTTATTACGTCGGGGCAATAGAGCAAAACGGCTAGAGTGGGCCTGTTCTCATCTAGATTGGTCGTTAGATGATTGGAAACACGTGCTTTGGAGTGACGGGTCAAAGTTTGAGGTTTTTGGGTAAAATCGACGAGTTTATGTCCGAAGATCTAAAACCGAAAAGTGATCCCGAACCGCATTGTGCCAACAGTGAAGCAAGGGCGTAGTTCTGTGTTAGTGTTTAGATGTTTCTCCTTTGCTGGGACGAGAGATTTATGCAGAGTGCAGGGTGGAATGAGGAAGGAAAATTATTTTGCAATACTTCAGAATCATGCAGTGCCATCAGGATTGCGTATAATAGGCCGTAACTCTACATTCATGCATGACAACGACCCAAAACATACTGCATTAGTGTGTAAGAACTATCTAAAGGAGCAAGAAGAACAGCACACCATGAAAGTAATGACATGGCCCCCACAAAGTCCAGATTTGAACCCTACAGAGTTGTTGTGGGATGAACTGGACAGGAGGATCCGAAAAATATGCCCAACTTCACAAGAACATTTACGGAATATTCCGCAACATGAATGGATTAATATTCCACAATCCGTTTTAACGAAACTTATCGAAAGAATGCCTAGAGAATAGTTCGAGCGGTGATTAACAGCAAAGGAGGTTTTTTCGATGAAAAAAAAATATAATGTTCAGTATGTTACATTAGGCCAGAATAACTTTTTATTTATTTATTTTTGTCTTTTTTACCTGTACATACAATAAAATTGCATTTTGTTTTTAGTTTCGTTTGTTTCTGTAACCTTTTCATGTTTTTTAATAACCGACCGAACTTCTCTGAACGGCAGTGTACATAAGTACGTAGTAACGTTGTAAATGAATATGAATGTCATTTGCATGGGTTTTTTTTTTGGTTTGTCGATATCTTCATTAAACATTTAAATATGAGATTATTTTATTATATTTAGACAGCGGTATAGACGACTGTAGGAATTTTTAGACTTTAACGTTTAAACGAATACTTAAATGCGTTATTGTGTAGGTCTACGTGTAGATAAGATATAAAAAGCAATTACGTATTGAAATTCGAACATTCATGACAACGAAATGTGGATTTTATTTCTACTTAAATATTATTCGCTTGAACCTTATTACCTTTATTAATTAATTTGAGGTTTTCTAGTTCAATATTATGCCTGATTTAGTTTATGTACAGTGACACACACTTAACGATTGGATACTTCCATAGCGGTAATGAGTTTGAATCTGGTGCCCACCACTGTTTATTTCTCGGATTGCTCAGAACGTGTACTTCGCGAACTGAGGCACACGTCTCCAGAAAACCTAACTAAAGCCTTTCGATATTGGAAAAAGCAAAATCCCCTCCGCAGGATTCAAGAAAATTATTGAAAATTTGATGTTTTGATCTTGGTATTCGGGAAATCGTAATAACGGGTGGTCTTCTTTCAATACCGGCCAATTTATGAACTGAAACCACGTGTTCCTATATTAAAAAATTTCGTACAAATTACTCCTAATAAAACTGCAGTTTTTATTAGCAATAATTCATATAAATTAATATGATCTCAAGGAATTATGATGACAACAATAATTTATACAGATTGCAAGGCTATATGGTCGCGGTCTTTTTATTTTTATTATATATAACCAGCTACCGTCCTCGAATAACGTACCCGTTTATCCGTGAAATGATAAGAAAAAATATCCAGATGGCGAGTAATAACCACTTAAAAAGAGGCCAGGTGTATCCGCTGCACACACTAGAATTCTATACTCGAGGAAAACTGTAATTTCGATTTTAATCGGTCAAGTTCTCGATCACATAAGTTAGGAAGATGTTCTGAAAGTATGGAGTATGAAAATATATTGTATAAACCCCTTGTTCAACTATACAAGTTACACTCACCGGCAAAAAATTAGACGCGGTAAGATGTTTTACGCGTTTTAAGGGTTACAACATTTCTTTGCGAAACTAGCAAGATATCGAATTAAGTTTTTATTCGTAAAAGTAAAATAAACTTAAAAATATCTCCTCCGGTAATATATGAACTAAATAATAAATTATTACTCCAATGTTTAAACAATTTCTGCGACAAAAATTTATACGCTCTGTTGCAAATGTGAAACAAAAATCAACAAATGAGTGATCAGTAATGCGTAGATCCTCCATTGTTCTTAATCACTTCCAATAGTCTGTTATTAATAGATTTATATAAATTTAATACATAATTAAGAGGGATATTCTGCCATTCAGTCACTATTGAAGTTTTCAGTTCCTGAACCGTGAAATATTGACAGCCTCCGCCATAAACGCGACGTGCCGATTCACCCCAGATGTTTTCGGTAATGTTTAAGTCTGGTGACCGTGCCGGCCACTGTAAAGTTTTCATCTTTTTCTCTTTAAACCATTCAGTAATGGTTTCTGCTTTATGAATTGGCGCGTTATCTTGCTGAAAAACAAAATTGCGCCCGGCCCATTGGTTTCCAAAACGTAGAAGATTGTCACGCAATAAGTCTTTATACGTCACAGATGTCATTTTGTTTGTGCAAAACACTATCCCACTTTCATCGCGAAATCCAATCGCTGCCCATATCATCACAGATCCACCCCCTAATTGTCTGGTCATTTTCACTTTTGGTTCCTTTCTCAGATCATGATAATAATGCGAGTACCCATCCGGTCCGTCCAAATTAAAACGTTTCTCATCGGAAAATATAACTTTTTCCCATTGTTTCTTCCAGGATACGTGTTTTTCAGCAAATTTCAACCTCGCTTTTTTGTGTTTCGCCGAAAGTGGCGATTTTCTCAACATTTTCTTCCGTGATATTACCGGTCACGCCTTTAAAATCCTTTGAGCATTACGCACGTGCGTTTGTACCCCCGCCTGTTCAGCAATAACTCTCGCCGACGCAGAAGAATTGGATGCACAACGCAATATCATGCGTTTATCCCGCTCACTTACAGCTTTCGGTCGCCCCTGGCCTTTTGGTTTGCCGTAATTTTCCGGATCTTTTAGGAAATTTCTAACGCAATGATCGCTTCTTCGTAACCGACGAGCAATTTCCTTCTTACTAACACCAGCCTGGTGCCAGGCTAGAACTTTACCCCTTTCTATCGAGGATAATTGCCTTTTTCTGCCCATATTGCAAACACTTCATAAAATATAATTTCTCGCGGTGAAATGTGTACACTTTACCAGCACAACCGCTGCATATAAAGAGATGTATCAAATTAAACAATTTTTTCTTTTATTAATAGAAACGATACTGCGTCTATGTTTTCGGCGAGTACTGTAGTTTAGCAAAATTCTTCTACGCATTATCTTGTAAATGCAAAGCTGCTTAATCAAGATGAAATTATATGTACACGTTCACATTATACGCATCGGTTTTTTAGTCATTTGATATTAAGACCTTGCATCTCCTTCTTGTCTAATATACACAAATACCTACAGATACACGCAGACAGATGTTAGTCGATTTACAGTTAATCTGCAAGCTCAGATATTGAAAACGAGGATCGCTTTACATACGACGTCTTTTTTCTGGGTATCAAATGTTCGACATGATGCTTAGATAAACAGTAACGGTACTTATTTCTTTACATTCAATGAACGATGTGTAACGCAGATTACGACAGAAAGAGTCTTGTCATTTGGTTAGATAGGGTGACCACCTTGTCTGTTACTTGTAAGATCTACGCATTTCTCAAGGAAGGAGATACACATGACATAAATTGAAACATGTGAAAAAAGCCCATTTAAAAATGAATGTTTTGAAGATTGGTTTCTACGGATGCAAAAATACGCTGACTGTAAAGGTGAATATTTTGATAAATGTGCTTTGCGAATAAATTCTATATTACTCTACTAGACTTAGAGGAAAGCGAGCAACCCTCGCATTTGATCTTTCACCAAATTGCTCGAGAAGAATAGAGGCGAAAAGAACTATTATCATCCCCTAACACTAAATATAGTTCCTATTTAGGCATCCCCTAAGGTTTAGAGCCAAAAATGTCGAATTATAAGACCATAATCGCCGAATGCTTCTGGAATTCCCTCGAACCATCGCGTTATGTCCGCGTGGGGCCTTTAGATAGCCGTGCGGGACCCTTCGTTTTCAAATGCTGCAATTCCGGACCATTGAATTGCAAATCATTTTCTTTCTGAACTTTGATATCGGTCACCCCTCGACTTTCGCTTATCATAATGGAGCGTCGTTAGATCGGGACGAATTTTAAGGTCATGATTCACTTGGTAACGTTGCAGGAGGAAATTCTCCAACGGATCAGTTGGTACGCTTATATTTTGCGAAGTTTTTCTATGGAATTTCTGCTCTGTTTAACTTCTCACTATTTAATTAAAAATGTGCTTAACGTGTTGTACAACTACTGAAAGTTAATTTTTGCTGTGAGGACTCCACTGAATATATCACGGTTCGGGGGGGGGGTCCAGTTTCTTTAGTTAAAAGAAAAAAATTAATAAAAATTTTCTTAAATTAGAAATGAGGACTCCTCTAAAAGGAGGAAGAGATGAAGGAAGGAGTCCAAATACGAGTCTACAATTTACTACATAACATGCTATGAATTATTCTCTCTGTTCTACTTCCTTTTCCTTTTCCTCCCTTTTTTTTTGTTGGAGCCAAAGTAAACAAACATCGTTGGTAAATTCAATAAAAAGACAATCATCAAAACGAACATCCCATATGCGCTTTTCAGCTCAACTTTATTAAATTCAACACTTCAAAACAATTCCTATACACAACGGCGATGACCTTCCGCCACCACTCGACGAGGATAAGTAAGACGAAGGGGAGGCAGAGGACTTAATAAATTGCGAAAGTTCTTCATCGCGGAGCTCCTTTTTTTCTCCTTCTTTTTTTAAGCTTCTCGCACAATCTAGCGAGCACTGGGATATATAGAAAGGAAACAATCGGAGAAAAGAATGCAAGGGGTGAGTAATAACATTCTTGTCCCGCTTCATCTCTTTTTTTTTATTTAAAAAAAGAAAGGAAAAGGGATCAAGTGACCTGCGTTTCGGAAGAAAATATTGTCTGGATCGAATTATACATGCTCGAAATTCTCTTTTTTCTTTCTCATGTTTCTGTCGTCTTTCATTCTTTGATTCACAATTGGGAAGGACGGAAGGAAGGAGGGGGTTCAAGGACGTCCATGGCAATCTCGCACGATCGGGATATCAAATTTACAAAGGCTAAATTGATTTCTTTCCGGAAAGAACCGGATGTAGAGAAAACAACAGATGACGACGACTTTATTTGTGATTTGCAGATAGGTTTTTTAGTTTCAATGGAACTATAGAGCTTTAAATAATACAATATTGTCAAGAAAGCTAGAAATAATTTGTCATCCATGTTGTGCAAGAACTCGAGCCGGTTGATCGTGTAGTGAGGTCCAATATTGCAATTATAGGGGTGGATGCAATAATCTGATAGCTCCAGTTTTTGTCAAAATCGTTTGGTTCTTGCTTGAAAATGCTACCACCTGTTGTTCAATAGGATGGAAACGGATGATACAAAGTTTCTATTTTTAAAGAAGAATAATATAAAAAATAACGAAGGCCAAGACTTTGGGGATATCAAATAATGGAAATTAGAGAAGGACACAAGAAGTGGTATGTTTTGAAATGACAAGTGATTTCGTGTCTGGATCTCTTGATCAACTAAAAAAGCCTGCAAACCAATTATTTCTGCAACTGGACTTCCGGACGATAAATTGCATAACGCTCCTCTTCTCGTCAAAAGAGAGAAGTTAAACAACTAGAATCTGGCTGCTGTATTCTCGTTTTTAATTGTATCTGAAATAAACCAACCAAAGAGTAGGCTGTATAGTCTTACGCTTAATAGCGTCTAAATTAATTTAATTGTTAAAAGACGAATGAAGGACGACGTAATGCAATTATTTAAGCTAATAAATGCCGAACAAAACACGGCTAATTGTTCGTAATATACCGTTCGTTCTAATTTTTCTACTATTTTTTTTTCTCTTCATTTCATCTCTGACGGCGTGTAAAAATCGCTGTTCATCAATTATACTTAACGATATGTTAATTGGCCTTAATTGGAGACTCAATTCGCGCAAATAAAATTAAATTTAACGGTACTTCTGTTCTGTGCTAGATTGCAAATTAAGTAGATACGTATATACAGAGAAAAATGTTTTGATAATTTGCAGAATTTTGCAAATAACGGAGTGAAACAACGTACTTAAAGAGAGAACGAGGAGGTCACGCTGGAAATCGTTTCTTACGCGAAAATGATCCAATAGCGAGGTACCGGGCCTATAGCAGCTAAAGCTGGAATGGATTATAGGAAAGTAGTAGCAAAGGGTAGCAGCATTATAGGGAGAAGATCCCATAAAAGTTGAATATTAACATGTCACAGAAACTGTTCAAAATAGGGATATTAAACAAAATGAGATTGTAGTAATTGCTGCCAACTGCAATTCTTCATTGGAGTGATTGGTGAGTAGTGAGGGCGTTTCGAATTGTCTGAATTGCGCTTTCTAAGTTCACCAACGTGATCTGCAACCATTCCGGGCTACACATTGATATAGAATTAGTGCTGATGAGGGATATTCAATTTTCGTGGGGCCGATGTGTTATTGTTATGGTATTTAATAATAGCATTTCCGGAAAAAGAAGCCTCATCAGTGTAGAACAAAAAACTGAGGATTTCCTGGGATTTTATATTCTGTCCAAAGCCGATCTTTGCGGGAATTTGCCTAGCAAAAGTGCTTGTAACTAAAGTTCCTTCCACTTGGTCTTTTCAACCAATCAAATATACGAGGGGATACTCCGTAGAAACATTTTTTTTGCCAACAAATTACTCCATCTCTCTAATCCATTCCTTTCTCGTCCAATTTGGAAAAGAATTCCTTCATTAAACGACAAAGTAACCCGCCAACATTAAAATTCCCACAAATCCTTTGAACTTGTCACCATCTACGTGTGCATCCACCGCTAGATAGATGATGCCCGAACGCTAATTGAAAGCATTCAAGCAGGCGGTTTATTTCGCGCTTTTAATAATGTAAATTTTCAAAAAAAAAAGAAGAAAAAAGAGCAACGCCACCGCTATTAAAAAACTTCCGACCACAAAAGACGGTAATATTAAAAACTCATCATCATCTAGAATCTAGAGGGCCGCGATCGCATTCAACGCGGTTCGTTTGCGAAGGGAAAAGACATAGTAGGCTCTACCGGAGCGGAATCTAACTTTTCCATTCGTTTCTCTCTTTTTTTTCCGCCCGTAACTTTAGTTTTTTCCTCGCTTGTTCTCGGGACAAGCCATCTGGACGACAAGCCTCCTCTTAATAATTCATATTTCGCGTTTCTCGCCGAGTATATTCATTTCAACTTGAGTTTGTGTTTATAAGAAGTAAATATATATTTTGAAAGGAAAAAAGAGGGGGAACAAAGAAAAAGTGGAAGGGAAAAAAACGTCGAATTGCTTCAAAGTTACATAAAACAAATTCCAAGATGAAAAAATAAAAGAAATGGGGAAAAGTTGAAAACCGCTTGTTAAGTTTGGCGGAAGGAATGCGTTTGTTTTGTGATTGTTTGTTCCTGCATTTCGTCGGTTTCGATTGTGAAATGTTTATTTTTACAGATGACGTGATCTTCTGTTTTTACAAAAAAAAAACGGATAACAAAAGATTCGTTTAAATAACCTGTTTAAAGCTTTGAGGATACAATCTATTCCAAACATTCAATTATTTGATTAATTTGGAACAATTATTTCGGAAATCTGTGGATTCCCGTTGTCAACCGTACGACCGAATAACATGAGAAAAAGATCTTAATTCTAACGTGATTTGTTCTATCCTCATTTTTCATATAAATGATTTCGTAAGAATCCAACCTTCGTAGTGTTGATGATTCCATCCTTCAATAGCACTAATACACTATATGTTCTTCGAATCCGGTGTCTATCGCCTATTTATAGTTGAAATATCCTTGATTCTCTTCCACAAGCAATCTAAATCTATTTCCACCATTTAAATTGAGACCTCAACTACGTTATAAAACAATTTTCATGTCAATTTATACAACAAAATCAATTCCATCGTCAATCCTTTCTATCATAATTGATCGTTTAACTAACACAAGTACGTAGATACAATCGTGTTGATAAGTCGGTAATTGATTAATGTAAAATCGAACGCTATAGATGACCTTACTTCAATTTCCAAGCAAGTCGCAATGAACAGTAATAAAATGTTTAACTTTCCGTTTCGAAGCCGTGTAGCCGCGTTGCGCAAAACGGTTTTATGTAAATAAACATTTAGAAATGGAGGAATGGACGTGACAATAGTCGAGAAAATGTTGCTGGAATAGGAGAATGCCATGATAAATGCTAAGTATTACAACAAATATTCTTTAATAACGAAGACGGATTTAGTTACACGAATAAAAAAGATGTGTGGCAATTCATTGAGGCTGTTTCGAGTATATTTTGAAATTAGAATGGAAAGATTGGTGAAAGTACCAATGTTGTTTGTAAATTGTTCCGAATCAATGTATTAATATGTGAATACGTAATAAAAATAATTGATGACGATAAAATATGTTGAGGTTTGGTATTTTAATAAAATTCAACGTGCTTTGAATATTTCTATATATGGTTGACTTGGAAATAAATTACTCAAACTAAATGTTATAGTTGAATTTTTTTTGGCATTAAACATAAAAACAAAGCTACATTCTACGTTCATCACGCGTGAGCAGGTTACAAACATGTTGTTTTCCTGCCTCTTTCTCTAGTAGCAAAAAGTACAGCGTGTTCTCTCTTCGAGTATTCTTTCCTCAGCAGCTTCTTCCTGAACACCTACATTATTTCTTATCTGGCACTTTATTTCAATTCATAAGTCTGCTGTTCAAAAGTGGTTCGATTAATTCAGAAACACTCTTCTTTTTTTCTCTCATGTACCGTAGTCTGCCACCTGTAACCGCTTTTCACTTTCACAAACAAACGAAGCTCGTTTTTGCGACTGTTCTGGTCTTACACCATCTTTTTCACTCTGCTCGCTCTCAGAAGGTTCTTGTTCTTCTACAGACTTTGTCTGAATCTTCATGTTCACCAAACAACATCTGCACATTGCCTTCCTCATCTGCACTCTTGGCACGCGTAATGTTTTCGATTTCTTCGAGAATTTCATTTTACGTCAGCGGTCGAAGCTGTTCGTAAGTGCTATTAGCCGCCGGATTAGCAGTAGAACGTGCAACTTGCAATAGGTTCAGAGAGGCAAAACATCAACTTATGCTCACTGCTATATACTGAATCAAGTAAATGAGTAAATAATATAATTTACGGAAAAAGAAAATGTAAAATCTCCGAGATGCTACTTGATCATCATCACAACCGTTGCTTTATCTCCAGGATTGATATCTTCTCATTTCTTCCTCCTTTCAAATCCATACAACGTAGAATTTTCTTTGTTGTTCAATATAATCGAAAGCGTTTGCAGGTTCTTAATTTTATCAGGATCGAATTAGTAATTATCGCCAAAGTCCACATTAGCTATCTCCTATTTGGAGGAATTAGATGGGTCTTAAGCTGTATTAAACGCTATGAACTTCCAAGAAAGAACTTATCGCTGGATAAGCTAACGGAACAATGATAAAGCTAGCCCTTTTTGATTGTAAATTGAGACGTACTATTATCTCGAAGGTTATGAACTTCAAATACATAATACCAACGCTGGCAAAATCTAAAAGCTAAGCACTTCTAAAAATGTGCTAAATACCATAGCATCCTCCTCCAAACTCTCTTTATGTTCGAAACAATTTGTTAGCGTATTTTTTTAGAAACAATGTTTCAAGTATCTCAAAAATTGAGTTTTTCCTAGAAACTCTTCAGTTGTTCTCCCTGATAAGACCTTCCTGCGCATAATAGTTTGATACACGACTAATTTTTTCACGTATCAAACGCAGGAGATTTCAATTTTCGAGATAGTTGCGTAGATTAGTTCCTGACCGGCAATTCCGTGTGATTGCTAGAATCTACTGTTTTGACAGTTCTAATTTACGATAGACATATTACGCGTACATATCCATTATAGCTAAATTTAGACGTCGCAAACTGATTTGGGTTTACAGGCGTTCGTTAACCAACTTTTGGAATATTGTATTAGGTTTTTGTTTGTCAATGAAGTGGAAAGTTGAAAATCCGAGAGGCGACCCTTCTAACTGCTAAGCTTTCGATGAAGATGTCTTTCCCTAAGATACGGATAAATTCGGCAGACGTTACCGCATAATTAATGAAATAAAGTGTCGTTTTTTGAACACCTTGGGCAACGGCTCGTTGGCGTCGAAAATTGTTTGCTAGCAATTACGTTTTGACACAATCAGATAAGACTTGAAAAATATATTATTAATACGTACTGAGAAAAAAGATAAGGTTTAGTCTGTTTACTTTTTTATTACATATATTACGGCGTTAGTCATAAAATGTTGTAAACAATAAAATTCCATTGGTTCGTTCTTACAAATTACGTTACATTTTTATTGTCGAAATTAGGTCCTTATAATATAAAAAAAAGCTACACTCCCCGACAAAAACTTAGACGAGGTAAGATGTTTTACGGGTTTTAAGGGTTACAACATTTCTTTGCGAAACTAGCAAGATATCTAATTAAGTTTTTATTCGTAAAAGTGAAATAAGCTTAAAAATATCTCCTCCGGTAATGTATGAAGTAAATAGTAAATTATGACTCCAATGTTTAAACAATTTCTGCGACAAAAATTTAGACGCTCTGTTGCAAATGTAAAACAAAAATCAACAAATGAGTGATCAGGAATGCGTAGATCCTCCATTGTTCTTAATCACTTCCAGTAGTCTGTTATTAATAGATTTATATAAATTTAACACATAATTTTGAGGGATATTCTGCCATTCAGTTACTATTGAAGTTTTCAGTTCCTGTACCATGAAATATTGACGGCCTCCGCCATAAACGCGACGTGCCGATTCACCCCACATGTTTTCAATAATGTTTAAGTCTGGCGACCGTGCCGGCCGCTGTAAAGTTTTAATCTTTTTCCCTTTAAACCATTCAGTAATGGTTTTTGCTTTATGAATTGGCGCGTTATCTTGTTGAAAAACAAAATTGTCCCCGGCCCATTGGTTTCCAAAACGTAGAAGATTGTCACGCAATGAGTCTTTATACGTCACGGATGTCATTTTGTTTGTGCAAAACACTATCCCACTTTTATCGCGAAATCCAATCGCTGCCCATATCATCGCAGATCCACCCCCTAATTGTCTGGTCATTTTCGCTTTTGGTTCCTTTCTCAGATCATGATAATAATGCGAGTACCCATCCGGTCCGTCCAAATTAAAACGTTTCTCATCGGAAAATATAACTTTTTCCCATTGTTTCTTCCAGGATACGTGTTCTTCAGCAAATCTCAACCTCGCTTCTTTGTGTTTCGCCGAAAGTGGCGGTTTTCTCAACATTTTCTTCCGTGATATTACCGGTGACGCCTTTAAAACCCTTTGAACATTACGCACGTGCGTTTGTACCCCCGCCTGTTCAGCAATAACTCTCGCCGACGCAGAAGAATTGGATGCACACCGCAATATCATGCGTTTATCCCGCTCACTTACAGCTTTCGGTCGCTCCTGGCCTTTTGGTTTGCCGTAATTTTCCAGATCTTTTAGGAAATTTCTAACGGAATGATCGCTTTTTCGTAACCGACGAGCAATTTCCTTCTTACTAACACCATCCTGGTGCCAGGCTAGAACTTTACCCCTTTCTATCAAGGATAATTGTTTTTTTCTACCCATATTGCAAACACTTTATAAAATATAATTTCTCGTGGTGAAATGTGTACACTTTACCAGCACAACCGCTGCATATAAAGAGGAGTATCAAATTAAAACATTTTTGCTTATATTAATGTAATAAATATACAGGGTCTAAATTTTTGTCGCATTTAAAATTCCTATTTTGATCTGGGAAAATCTCAATTACCCCTGATAAAGCAATAAATACCCAGAAATATCTATAAATGGACTATTTACATAACAAGTATTAATAACCCTCATTTACATTTTATATAATAATCATATAATTTATATAATAATAAAAATAATAATAATATATAATGTTTATAAACTTTATTTCGTAAATAAAAACGATTCCGCGTCTATCTTTTGTCGGGTAGTGTATCTTATGTAATGTAATGGATAAAAGTTTTTAGTTGCTTCAAAGTTCATACAAATACGTAGAAAAATTATCATTTTAATGAGGTACTAGCCAGGAGTATACTTTTTAGGCTGTGATGAAAATTGCTGAGTGAGAATTTAATTTACTGTTCTAAGTAATCCGTTACAGCAAGATGTTAGATATTTAACAAACGAATTAACACCTGGGAATGTGTTAATTGTACCATTATCTGCATGTATATTTCTTATAAAGCAATAATTTTTCCTTTGACTTCGAGAGGAGATTTACACTTGACCTACTAGAAATATCAATTTCTCCACATTTAAACATCCTGTATACACCAATAATTAATTAAAACTATTCCCGGTATCCCGCCTCATTTTAGGGGGCCGCACCGACCAGGAACGATTCATATTTCATATTTCTAATTATTATCTAATCCCAAAACATACAAATACAAATCCCCAAGAGGGACCACTCCATATTGCGACCATCCGAATTTCCCCCCTTATTCGCCCTAGCGCTTTTCGTGAATGTAATGTTACGGCAAAACATTTCCCGATAGGAAAGCAACCGTAACTAGACTACTTGCTAGGGAAAATAATACCCGAGATATAAATTCGTACTTTGGAGAAATCCCAGAGACACCTGGTGACATGTTCTCACGACGCAAGGTCCTATATACCACTACTTAGCCGTGAACGGAGGGGGATTACAGTTTTGCGGTTGGCACGCCTGGGACCGGCAACACTCCTTTTCCCCCAACTGGATGAGATTATGACGAATTACATGCATAGGTGGCGTAGTTGTAGTTGTCCTGCTTTGTGGAATGTGGATAGTGATGTAGGTTTATGTGTTTGTGTTCGGAAACTATCCAAGTTCTAAACAATTATGCTTTGCATTAAATTGTAAAAAATATGAACTAGCTTTAGAATAATTACGTTGAAAAATATTTAAAAAAAATTTAAGTCATGTTGGACGCCCAGTTATTGTTTAATAGTCGATGTTGCTGCTTATGTAAAAAAAAAAAAAAAAACTAATATCGAGCCGCCATTAAATTCTTGCATTTAAAATTGAATATATTGAAAATTTCTTGACCAAAGAGCACATGTTTACGTCTGTACTTCACTGTAAAACATAATAACCTTGCATATTAAATCACAACTCTTCCCATTAATAACTAATACAATGCAGTGGCTCTGTTGTCTATAGTCCAAACGAGACGATAAATCAATTTAATTCAAAGGGTAGCGTCGAGGAAAGTGAATTAATATCTTGACCCCGGTCGGACGACAATAATGTCACTAAATAGGGAAAAATTCAAATTTATGCGCGGCGCAGAGACTATACGCTTATCGATGTGGTGTTTGTAAGGTTTTAACAACTGCGTCGATTATGTTGGCAAACGCTGGGTCGGTGGCCTTTAAATGCCTTTGCCACTAAACCGTAAAAGACAAGCTGGAAATAGCAAGACTGTTATGCGCGTATTATTGTCGGCTCGTCGGTGTAATCTCAAGTGATAATGGTTCAGAGATAATGGTGGATTTGCGCACTACATTCCAACGAGTAATTAACGGAATGTAAGTGGTATCTTTTTTTTTTCTGAATCGTATCGAAAATGAAGCCGTGTAACTGACGAAGATCACGTACGATATAGCCCTGCTAGGTTTAGTGTTGCTGTAGATATGAATTGTAGGATTATTCACGCAAAACGTGATGTTTATAGAATCAACATCCGGTGGTGTTTCCGTCTACGTCTAACTTACAATTTTTATAGTAGCATGCGCAGAGATAATACAGTTTTAAATTAGCAGAGCACTCTTGATTTTTTGTTGCTTCGCTACATTCCGTGCGCTTCACAGGCGTCGGTATGTGGCTAGTAAAAAAAAATAACTAAACATTATATTTTTGGGCCATCGTATATTAAATCCGGGAAATCTTCGCTACGCTCGTGTGCATTCCAACCAGCCGCCAAACATATACTTGATGCGTTACTATTGAAATAATATCGCTTGCGCATATGTTACCCAAACGATCACTTCCATACCGACGCCTGTGAAGCGCACGGAAAGTGGCGAACTTTCAGCGTTAAACATAAATGTAAAGATGAAATAGTGAGAATACTTAATTCTTTGAAGTACTGTTTACACCGAGTTCAAGATGAAAGAAACAACATGCAACGTATCATTTCTTTCTGCAATAAAAAAAATTATTTGAAGAGGTATTACGGCGCCAAGCTAATAATCTTCTTAATGAGCTTTTTCAGAAGATTTCTAAAGACAGTCTTTAGAAATCTTTTGAAGCTGACAGCATGGTCAGCGAAACGTCAAGTAAAAAAATTTTAACTACGCGACATCACCCGAAAGACGTTTCTACTATGGATTACGGTCGTGAAAGCCTATACTCGACTATTGAACGTAAAATAATAGCTACATAAAACTAAGCCAATACCATTTCTGAGATGATACAATCCATAGTAGGCACTTCTTAGTTTACTTGGGGGGGCGGGGGGGGGGGGGGGATCCCCAGTTTAATCTATCATCAAACATAACATTGCGGATAATCCGGCAGGAGAGTCACTGATTTTGCTTCTTTTGAGGCATCAGGAAAAGAAGCAGATCTAAACATGGAATTTCTACGAAAGGAGGTTATCTACTGCAGCCGACATTTTAAGTGGAATCTGCACCTTGATAGGATGATGCCAATCACCAATATAAATTTTGATGCCTGTTTGCCTAAGTGCATGATTTTAATTTATAAAACTTCCAATTTTTTTCATTATGTTCGTAGCTTTCGTTAAATATGTTGTTTAATGTTCGTAGACCCGGATTACGTCTAAAGACCGCTTGAACCTTTAGCAACTTCATTGATATTCAATATTCATCGTTTACGTTGTTAAAATTTAATTACATCTTATATTGGCTATTATAAAGCCAAAAAAAAAAAAACAAATTGACGTCAGTACATCATCCGATCGGCTCTAAACTAACATATAATTGTCCGTGCAACGTTTCATTAACGTTTATCCTTGCGCGATGGATGTCCGAATTATCTGACGAAATTCAGTATTACCAACACCCCTACAAATATTGAAAGACTCTTAATATACGAACGTTGTAAATATACAGGATGATTCAAAAGCAGTTTTATCCATTATAGAGTGAAAAATCCATTTTACAACGTCCTATTTCTAATTCTCCTTCCGTAACACGGACCGTCCGTAAAGAAAATCATACCGGGACTAGGATATTGTCGTTAAATTTTAGGACTCCATCGTTCGGAGCAAAATTTAAATTTTCAACGCCACCACACTAATTATACGAGGCATTCTTTTACCGAAATAGAAAAAAGAACCACTCTCAACCCCTAATTTCACCCTCTTCGGAAAAGCGAAAAAGCTCGTCGACGTTCGGAATTAAACCTAATGCACTTTCATATTACCGAAACGCGTTCGACTTGAAGCAAAATTGCTTCTCCACGGCCATTGGGGGAGGAGATTACGATGGGTGATATAAAAGAGCATGAAAATCGCACCATCTGCAACTATCAGATTGAACTAGGAGTTATCCAGAGTGTTATAGTGAGTACATTGTCGTAGATCTAAATGATATTCAATGAGATAGTTTTAAACTTTAACTAGATGTTGGAAAAATTAGAGATTGATGCACGAGTATTAAAGAATTAATTAAGATAACATCGAAAAGATAAAGGATGAACGCTATTTCTACGATAGAATGGTTCTATCATACGCGCCGATTGACATAAATCACGTTTACGATCTTCAGCAGACATGTCTGTGCATTTACAGCTGTTAAAGCGCTGGATGTTCTCGGAAAAGACACTAAAAATCTTATCTTGGAGTGTAATCAAGAGTAGTAATGTTAAAATTAGTTTTACGATTAGAACGGGTTAAAGAATTAATTAAGAAATGTTTGTGGTACAAGGTTTATACTGTGATTCTACTATTATTTACTTTTACTATTATTTACTGTAGCTTTTATAAAACGTATTAAATTAATTCCTCCCATAGAGAAAGATTAAATACATGAGAAGTGCAGGTCCATGGCGCTTTACCTAAATTATTATTTAGAAGATTTAAATAATTTTTATTCCCCAATAAACCAAAACCATGCCATTTAGCAGATCAGGCCTGATAATCTGCGCTGAAAATCGCTTTTTCTAACAGCAGCTACTGCCCAAACATGGCTGTTATCCAAATTGTTCACTCCATATTTTGTAAATGTGGCTTCGTCGACAATAAAAATTAGTAAAATATTCATTTTTGTGGTATTGACGAATAGAAATGTTTAAACTTGGTCTGTTATTTGCCTCGTGTTCGTTATTGGATTATTTTTGAGAATTTCTAAAATTTCGCCATCAGTGTCTGTAACTTCACGTGAAGTAGGTTTTTCCGAGTGCCTTCCTTGTTTCTTCTTTAATTATTTGGATGGTTAAAAAGGTTAAAAAGTGTATCCAAGACCATCAATTTGAACTTTAGAGCGAAGTACTTTATATTTTTCAAAATGTAATCATCATTGTTTTTCTTTGTTATTTTCTATGTAATGTTGCTTTTACAGTTTATGTCGAAAAAGTGGTGATTTCTTTTTTTGTTATGGAATATGGAAGAGAAATGAATTTAAAAAGAAAAATATTTTCAAATTTATCTTGAAAACAAGAGGCTTACGCACACTAGTGCATAAGATTTTTTTTAAATTATTTTATAACGTGATACCATGCATTCGTAGTCTTTTAAATGTGGCCCTGTATAAATATATTTTACATAATAACTCTAATAGGTTGTATTGCATCACATGCATCTACAGTAAAGCACATCTTTATCTCAAAAATGTCTTTAGCGACCAGCACCGTCAGGGGTCAAGTTTAAACATGAAACCTTACAGATAACAAAAGCCGTTTTTGCAACATAACCGCTTGCATAACATCCTGTTTGTATGGTAAGCATATTAAATTTTATTAATAATCGCATTAAGCGGCGTATTTAGTTCCAAAAAGAATTAAAGAAGCTCGGAAAGAAAGATGTTATCGTCAATGAGACGCCTATCATATGATATACGAAGAACATGGATTGTTTTTTTTTCTCTTCGTTTCGTCGTGTATTTAATGCACTCAAAATTGCATCATGCAAATTTTAGATACGTATTTCGTATGTGGTAAAGAAAGATGGCCTGTTCAACGTTCAAAGGCACTTGCGTTGAAGTCTTCAACTATAAACAATAGCCTGTTTATATTTAGATAAGGTCGATGATATTCTAAACGTTAGATATAGAGCTAAATGAGTTGAACGGCGATTAAAAGCAAACATAACAACACGTACTGCAATAGTCCAAGTGAAGTACGTTACGCTTGCGTAATGTATTAACGTTAAGCACAGTCAATTTTCGTATGGTACACTGTTATTAACCACCTTAAAAAATTGATTTTGTAACGTCCAATAAAAGTTTTGGCGCATTTTGACCTGTAACAATATATAGGCTGTTCTATTTAAAATAAAGTTGACAGCTACTTCCGGTATAACCGGAATTCTTAGGTAGTTGAAAATATTTTAGTTCAATAGTACATTGTTGAGCTTTTAGAATTTTCTAAAGTATGGTCTTTCATATATCGAACGATGCAACGCCCTGTATAATACATTACATCACACACAATAGAAAATAATTAGTAAACCATTTCTTAACTGCTAACTCAAATTAGCAGCTCCGCAGATCTCTATCAAACGCTTCACATAAGTTATACGTCTTAAGCTGTTTGAAGGTTTGCCAATTCTAGTGTTGTCCTAATGTTGGTAATACGGTGAAGCGTTTGAAGTTACGAGCTATTTACTTAATGTTATTCGTACCTGCAACTGGGGATAACTTCCTCATCACACACCATCTTGATTTCCACTAGAAATTGAGAAAAAAAAAAACATTTAACATTGCAAAATCATTCCATACACATATTTCAGACCGATCAAAGAGAGATATTGACCAATTTTAATTGCTTCCAATTCAACGCATCGAAAAATAACATCAAAGGAAAAAATAATGAACAAGCGAAATTGCTATAGATCGTGCAGAAGTATTCGCCTGGTTTACAACGTACAATTCAGTATACCGAGTGCTAAAATCACGATGTACCATCACTAATTGCAAATAAAATCTTAAGATCGATTGATTGTATTGTAGTATAACACGACGCCAACATAGAACGTTGCATAGGCAGAGTCTCACTTATGAGAGGAATATACACACGATTACACCCAGCAAACTCTGTAGAAAAGCACCGAAACTTGTCCTAGAAGTTTATGCCTCATTTGTAATTGATTAATTGCAAATAATTGGTTCGGTACCATGAATCCTGCATGCCGCAATGATCTTGCATGCTGAATTCGTTGTACATTGGTAGAAATTAATGAAGTTTCATAAATTTTATCTACTTCCCAAAGTGCTAACTGCAAATTTAGAGCAACTTAATTAACGTGGTTGTACTAACTTGATTAATGACGTATGTTCGGGACGGATAAAATCTTGCAACCGCTACTGATAATATCGCAAAAGTTCACCAAATGGTGCTGGACGACCATCGAATTAAGGGAAGAAGTTAATTTGACAAACATATCTTTTAGTTCTTTTACTATTGTTAAAGTTTCTTTTAATTATTTTATAAAGTTGCCAGTTTCATTTGATACATATTCCCTTCATAGTACAGACGAAGCACGAAACGGCGTATACGGTTTCTCACGGTACCCTGAACGCAATAATGAAGATTAAATGGCGTGAACAATTTGCGCTGGTTCGGGATATCTAGCGGAAACGTATCAATTGGTGTGTGCACACGGCAAGTTGAAGTCTCTCAATGATATTAATTATCCAACTATATAGATTTTTTTTCCAACTATATAGGGTGTTTGGGAATAATTCCACCATGTGTATTATACGGTAAAACGAGTAAAAAAATTATAACCTTGAAAATTAACCGTTTCTACCTTATCTACCCCTTACCTACAATATAGTTAAATTAAATTAATTACATCTGCGCTAAGCATATATTATTTACATTCCGAATTATTTAGGTCAACCTCCAAAATTAATTTGCTAAATGGAATTTTACCCCTTCCCCCACTCCAGAATACACACAGGTACATATATGTAATTAAACCGCCAACTTCTCCTTCCCCACGGTCTCTCCGTCAACCGCCACAACTAGCGTTTGAATTTAAACTTTCTCACATCGTTGCTTCCGAATAAATATAGATCCTTTGGTGTGAAATACAACTCTGCGATATGGAAATACACGCAACTAGGGGACCTAGCGAATTGCGCCGCAAACAGAATAATACAGAATGTAGCCTGCGGGATGTTTCCCCTTTTTTTTTCTTTTGGGACCGCTATACATCATCTTGGCGGATTTCTCTTTTTGCAAGCTCGAGAAGATTACCGCGATTTAAAATGTATTGCGAGAACCTGGATGAACGCAGTCGTAAGGGACGATATGTGCCCGTAACATCGATGTGATACAAATACTTATGAAAGTTATGCTTTTGGTTTCCGAGCTGGGACCGTGTTGTTGGCCGATCGTTTTTTCCACACCTTTATGGGACATCTTCGGGAGTGTTACTGCGTACTGACTGGGGACTATTCGTTCCGGAGTCTTGTTTCTGGTGAATATCGTGGAAAAGTTATGAATTAATTTAGCACGAGGTTTAATTAGTTGGGATCAATACGTTTGATGTAAGAGGTAACTAGGTATCGTCGCGATTTAACCCAGAAGCCAGAACATTTGATGTAACAGTTATAAGGGCAACTGTTCTCAATTTTGCTAAGTAGATTGTTCGATATAAAATAAATATTCCTGACAGCTCTTAATAATTTTTGATCACATCGACTGTAGCATCAGCGTTCATATTAAATATCAACATTGGACGCAAACATTCTACACGTCAGCGAAGTAAAACAATAAATAACGCTGTGAATGTTTATCAATTACTAACCAACCGTTTGGTGGATTGTTTAACAGCTTTTCAGCCAACGTTTGTAATAGTACAAAGTGTATAATGTTATGCCGGGGAACAGTTTGAACTCGACGCAAAATTGTACACTGCACCGGTATGAATGCTGATGCGTACGGTAGTCGCGTTGCAGGCCAATATATGTAAAATTCAAAGGTTGCAGCCGACACATGCGGAAATAACGTCGCATATACGGATAGACCGAGCTAAATCAAACATAACGTACGAGCGTTACACGATCTAGTCGGCGTAAAATCGAAAATTGATGGATGAAATTCGTTTAGCGGTTATTATTTAGTGGTAATAGCTCGCCCTTAACAACAGCTAAAATATTTTCTAAATCCGCTTAAAATGTGTTGGTATTAATGGAAATAACAAAAATTCAGCTACCAATTTGAAGGAATGTATTTGTAATAAGCCAAATAAAGAATTGAGGTTGAATGTCGCTAAACAATCTGACTCGCCCACTACGTTGATTGAGCTTCAGGTGTAACAGATACCAACTGCACAATTGTAAGGTGAGGATTGATATCCAGAGAAGGAAGTAGATTAGATTATCTTAATGCACGAGATGGTTCTTGACCTATCTCACTGAGATCTTTGTGGTTTTTCTATCCATTAGCTCAATTACGTCAGATTTGCCTTCTTCATTAGACCTAGTAGCATTGTGAGTGCTCCTTTTCTCTGCCTCTACTCAGCTTTTGGATATTTCACATTGTCGGGAGTCTCTCTTCCGCCTGGCAGAATCGACATGATATCTCCTCTGTCACGCTTAAATTGCTCAAATGTTTCTTGAGCTTACAATGTCCTATTAGCCGGTCTACTATTGTTGTAACGGATTTCCTTCGTTTCATTTTAATGCAAAATGTAGGTTTTACAGGGGAGCTTCCATTTCGAACGGGTCAAAAAGTTGGGAATCCCCGCACTAGAATGTACGTCCAAATTTACGTATCTATCACATTCTTCTGGTTTGAAATTTCATATCAATAAGAAAATAAATCGCACGAAACTCTTTTAAATTGGCCGATATCCGGTTAAAGTTCTCCTGGAAACAGACATCCCAAGCTTCATTACACCATAACAAAATTTCTCAAACGCGGCGCATAAAGTTACTAGGAAACATAAATTTTATGATTGACTGTGAAAAGGTAATATCCCGCACCGCACCTCGCAAATACCGAGAAGAGAACGTTTCTCGGAACTTCATCGCGCCGAGCTAAACACTTTAAGAAAAAAGGAACGTAGCAAGGTAAGCAAAATTTTATAGTACCCATTGGATAATGGAGGTGTAAAGCGAAAGCACTGCTAGAGATAATCTTGTTAAAAATATGCAAGCATCGCTTAACGGTCGTTGTTTATTTTCCACAGTCGTTAGACTGATTTCTAAAGCGTCTACTTAAGAATAAGAGAGAATTGTGCAAGATTTGCTGATTTGAAAAGAATAATTGCTGCTTTTTGAAGGATGAAAGTTTTTCTAATTGAAAATGGGATTAATTTATAAGAAGGGGGATTAATTTTGGTCATGTCATCGTCATAAATAGCACCTTTACAGTTTACTTAAAGGTATTCGGAACGCTAACAATAAATCGCTCTGGGGGAGCTCTAACAACCTCCAAACAACAGTAAACCATCCAACACTACACTATTAGTTATTACTTAATGGTCAATATCTCTCTCTGTTCACAAATAACAGATTGTACAAACCAAACAACATAAAATACACGAGGTGTACAAGGCTACTGTTGATCTTTCGAGTTTAAAATTTACCGTCAAAAGCAAGACCCTCCAACCATGTTGTTATTTTAATTCTCTCTTTTCCAACTACGGGGCAATACCTCTAACATAAGACCATATTTAAGGGATGACAGTTGGAAGAAAGGAGATTGTAAATCATAAGCATGCTTCGGTATGGGCGGTAACAATGTTTTAGAACCTCGTGCAAGCTGCAACTTGCAACACGAGAAAATATACTGTTTTCATGCGGGGAGGATTTTTTTTTGTATGTGTTAGGAACAGTTGGTACATATTCACATTAAATTTGTTCAAATCAATGTGTAAATATAATAATAGAACAAGGGTAACCTATCCAGGAAATACATGTGAATAGGGTACTAATAATAGGATGTAAGGAAGGATATTTTTTTTTTGAATGGGGTGCAAATTTTCAAAGCAAACTTAGTATCTTAGGTATAATCAATTTCTTTAAAGAATTCAAACATAATTGAGTGTTGTGTGGAATTTTGGGGAGTTGCACATTATTTTGGTTATGATTTTTGCATTAAACGCTTTGCTTTGTCACTAATTACTTGAAAATAGAAGATTACTTTCGGAGCATATAAAATTAGATAATGACACAATGCAACACAAAAAGAGATTCAAATTTCAAATTAACGTAAATCATAGAACGAGTATTAGTTTTTTTTGGGTCAAGTCAAACAATAACTTTTTCACTGTGATGATGTGAACACCGCCAAGCACCTTTTGTTGAGCACAAGGAAGATAAATCACTATTTTTGCTCAATAGAACTAAACATCTATTATAAGTAATGATAAGCCAAATAGGGAAAATTACAACTTTTCTGCAGCGACTAGACAGACTCGTATCTCCTCTCGAGGAAACCAGTAGGCGACACGAACCCATTCTCATGAGACGAATAAACACGAGTCTCTCTAGTCTCTGATAATTTCGTGGAGTGCAACTCGCTTCTGCAGGCTTAACACGAACCGATTCTCAATAAACCCGAGTCTGTCTGCTTTTTTGGTGCAGCACACAGAAAGCGGCGAACTTGAATCATAAGTTATCTAAACTTGGCAATAATTATGAAACAGCTGTACCAATACTCGGAAAAAAGATAGTGGAAGCATTACATCTACAGTAATATGAGATGTTATGGTTAACCAGTAATATCAACCTTATGAAACAGATCTAACGATTTAAGAATTTTATTTAATAGAAAAACAAGTTCAGATTGCAGCTGCTCGTTAGAAATCCCATGAATTCGTTCAGCGATGGCAACGTTTTGTAATAACATTGCTGATTTAATTTAAAGTGCTGAATTTTCTTTGAAGCAAATCAACTATAAATAAAATTTGATCTAACCCCCAAGCTACAAAGGCCAAAAAAAGATTAAAGTTTTCTTAATACATCTGGAGTTCCTCAAGATATTTTAGGACCCTTATTCTTTATTAATAGTTTTCTTCTAAACCTTTCTCAACCTTTTAAATCGAAATCGAAGAATTCAAACCATTTCCCATACGCTTAGCCCTCCCAAACCTAGATACCTCCAACTACAAGCTTCCCCCCACACCATAATTCTCCATAGTACGCTGTATATCGCTTGTACCTTAATGGATTAAGCTCTTATCGTCCGTAAGGATCGATTGCAAACGTCTCGGATAGGATGATTCATGGGCATACATCAAACATACAAACTGCAGATATCCAAATATCCCAACAAGATGGTGGGTAGCAAGTACAAATCAGTATTAAGGTGGATTCTGTGTTTGCCGTCGAAGATGTTGCTTTCTGATGAGATGCGAGGCTCTAAGAAATTGAAAATATGTAAATGTACCGGGTTGGAATTTGAATGGTAATTCCTTATGTTATATGTATAGATGTATCCGCTTGAATTGGTAATATTGTATTTCGTTTGAAAAATATGGAAATATAAAAGATATATCAAAGGAAACTTGGATCTTTTAAACAGGGAACAAATTCTAATATCTGGAAAATCTTATTCGAAGCTACGAAAGCAGCCTAAGGACTATTACCCCATTCTATTCCTCCAACAATCCATTTCTATAATATCCTTAAGATCGTTATTAAACCCTCCTACAACTCGAATCTATTATAACTAGATAAAATAAGGACTCTGTGTAGTTCGACGATGAGCGCCACCCAACCGCTGCAACATTTACATAAATCCATTTTCCTGCGAGTTTCCCAAATAAAAATGTCGGTGTTGGAACAGAAGTTTTATGCGGAAACGAAATCTAATTTTGCTGCTTGGGCGTTGCGACGTATTTATAATTTTTCTTTTCTATTTTGGACGAAGAAGCCTCCGGATGATGATGGAAGGAATGTTAGAAGACATCGAAAGAATATTAATGGACATTTTCAATACAAAGTTTTATCAGAAAATCCTATGTAAGTGTATGGATTTTTTTTTCTCAGTTTAAAAGAGGGATTCTTAACAAGAGAGTGTATTAGGTCTATGCTAGGGTTAAAGGGAAATAAATGGGGTTATCAGAAGAGATTTGATTAGCACTAAAATTAAACTGGAAAAAATGATAAATTAACTGGATTTAGTTTATTTTCATATTTACTTAGAAATAAAGTAACTTTAATGTCATTAAAAAATCAACCGTCCGGATTGAGATTCGAGCCCCTCTCACTAAAATTCTTCATTCTCATTGTTTTTACATTAAAAACAGTAAAAAAAAAACTACCACAATAATCAAATTAAAAACTTTAAAGATCAACAGTACTCTTTTGTTTGCAAATCAAGAAAATTTGTATCTTTTTCTCATATTTACCTTTTTTCCATCTCTAAATTTAACGCTGCCTTCAATGATGCAATTATTATCAACCATTATGCTGCCTAATTAACTTCTTCGAATAAACGTGAAATTTATAGAAAAAAAAAATAGCTTCTTCCAATAGAAATCAACAAAATAAGAATAACTAATTACCCCATTAATTTATTAATTATATATCACGTAGGAGATTATTTATATGTAATAATCTATATTATATTACACTACGAACATCTCTATTGTATTATAATTTTTATTCCTTTGATTAAAATTGGTAACACTGATATTCCTACTTGTTTTGGTTATTAAAATTATTATTATATTTATTGCTTTTGTAATATGTAAATGATGAGTTTTCTTAATATTGATTGTCACTTGTTTTTTTCCAGAAAGAAAATCACTATAAAACACTATCCCCCACTGCCTTCGCTTATATGATAAAGGAAGAAAATCACCACACTAATTCTAATAATTATTATTATATCTTTTAAAGTGGTATTATATAATTTTTTTTCATCCGACTAGAAATAAGTCACCAAGTTAGAATGTTCATTTATCTATCACTAAAATATTTTCAATTGTTATTTTTATCCCAAACTTTTCGAATCTCCCGCTTCTTTTTTCGATTTCCTCGACCGTTACGTGTTACGACGAGTTCTACGCTCTCTCCGTAACCCATCCAGTGTCATTACCGTTTCATCGGCAATACACAACGCGGGCCAGCGGCGGACTGAGTTGCGAAAGCGTATTTTCGAATCGGTAGCGCGCTAGATCCCCCCCACTCCTTCGCTATGTTATGCACAGCCTGCCTGCTAACATAAATGCATTCGAACCCTGTACATAACGCAAACTTCTAAATGGGTACATGTACAATATTATGTTAATAAAGTGCGTTAATGAGGTATAAAATAAAGCGGAACCATAATAAAGTTGCATCTTATCGACGTTAGAATAGAGAAATTTAGTAAATAAAGAGACCGTTTATACTGTTGTATTGGCTGTATTTTGCATTAATTTATTTAATTAATTGTATCTAATGGATGCCTTTCAGTTTGCTTGAAGAAGACGTATAGTTCGAAACCGGTAGTCATATTATGAAAAGGTTTTGTGAGGTTTGAACATTCTTTATACCCCAGAAGAAAAAACAAAACATGGCTAAAATATAACGAAATATGTATTAAAAAAAATTAAATAAATGGTTAAAAATAACATTAAGCGAAATGACAATTTTTTTAGTCAAAACTTTAATTTTAATATTTTGTGGAGCTTCCTCGTGCTTGCGGCATAGCTAAGCACCTTCTAGGCATATTCTCTATTAGAGTATTGGTAAATCCTTGCGGAATTTTTTCCCATTCTTGTCTCGCCGCTTCTACAAACCCATCCTGCGTTATGTGACGACGAGGACGAGATCGCAACTGCCAATCAGGTTGATTCCAAAGATTCTCGATGCAATTGCAGCTTGGATAATTGGAGGGCCATATCATTATTTGCAATATTTTTGGCGAGGGTGAGCATTATCGTCCACAAATATAAAATTTCCTCTAAAATGAATGCACAAGTCCTTGTATCTTCCTGTATTCATGGATTCACATTAAAACTCTCAGAATGATCACCCTGTGTGGCCTTCTTCTAACCGTCAGATTGAATAAAACCACTCCTGTAGCTGCACGAAGATCATCATTCAACGTCCCAGATGACTGAAAACTATTTCGTTCGACCTGGAGTTTTAAATGCTGAACTTGTGCAGGAGCTGTTCTCTTCAGTTCTCTTCAGTCTAACAGTTCTAAGGAATCGTAATACCGCTGTAGGTTGTAGATTATGGCCACTTTCCTGTTAGACAATCATATTTTTGAATCTTAAAGCATTGTTCATTAGATTACCTCAATTGACTGATGTTTTTTGTCAATTTTGAATTTCTGACCTGAGGATGCATAAATACACGAAATCAATTCTTTGTCAACAATTCTAAAAAATTTGGGGCTTAAATGTAAATAGTGCTTTAACTAAGAATTGTTAAGAAATTAGGAAATAAAAATTCATCGTACAACGGAGTAATAGTTTTTCTAACCTTTTCTGTAGACAAGCGATACGGTTCCGTATATTGCTTATATTTTTTTCTCCAGGGTTTCTCGTTTTTATACGGGTAGCGGGGGTACGCTATAGCAGGGTATGATATAGAAGGGTTTGGTTAACTCCTCTTTTATTTTGTTTTAGCGCGGTAATTAAGCATGACGCTAGACCATGGGATCGTGTTTCAACCCTTTACTGTTTGATTTTCTCTGTTGTGTTTTTTTTTTCTTTTTTTTTCTCAGATTCTTTAATGATTCGATTTTCGGTTGGGGCATATTAAATTTTATGTGCCTACGCGATGACAGCATAAATAAATATTTGAACTTGATAGTTGATGAATATACAATGTTTAGATTTGGATCCAAATACTGTATAAATATACTGCACTACTACAATTTAGTTGAGAGAACCAAATTATAAGGATCCCAACGCAAATCTACGTTTAAATAAGGGCAAATGAATATCACGTTGTTTGAAATTTTAATATTGTTGATCCAAAAAATCTATTTTATTAAGTTGAAGTAAACTGAATATTTTTTTAATCAATAATAACGTCGATAGATCATTTTCAACGTTTAAGGATGTGCCGAAGAGAGCCAGATTTACAGACAAAAATTTAGAAAAAGTAATAATAATAACTTTAAATAGAGACCTTTTATTAACGTAAGACGTAATTCATTAACGTTTTAGCAGCTATGCTGATTTAACTTATTTATTAAATACGAAAATTAACGGCGCGTTGCTGGTGCCGCTTGACGAAAGTGCTGAGACTCACCCAACGAAGGAATCACAATTGCAATCTGTATAGACTTTCACACTTGGGTTATTACATCTTATCTCTCCCAGAGCTTGCTGGATGTACAAGCTCTTCCCGCTAAATATAAATAAAATTTGCATTTGTACATCTATTTCCATTGCATGTTAGTCACCTAAGTACATGAATCCCAGCATCACCAGAATTTTTCAAGTTATGTTGGCAAGAATCCGATTCGATTATCGCCAGATTCCTGCGCATTTACACAGGACGGATCTAAGTACATTAGCAGTGCAGACGGTTGGCGCAACGTTGGTTCCCGATCACGGATTGCTTGGATCGACGTGGCAGCGATTACGTGAAAGTATACCTTTGGCCGAACATTGGATCACAACATTCTCGCATATTTATCTCGCATGTTTACAACGTTTGGTAACTGTTCTTCAACCGACGTTGCGCCGATTGAATTAGTTCAACATCGACTTGTTTATGTCACCATTTCCAGTTCGATCTACCATCTTAGTCACAATACCAAGATCTGCGGCAAATTTTTGACGGCGAACATCTGCGACATCGTACACCAAAGTAAATTAATGCCAATTTCAAACATGAAACCACCTCGTATATTTCCCTAAATTCATTTTTATTATTCCAACCTCAGACCTGGAGGAGACCAGGACCTTTCTGGGCTGCGCGAAAATATTTCGGACGGAACGTATTGCCGGAAGGCATTCTGGGGACCGGGTAGATATCGTTATAATTAAATGTCGCCTTTGAGATCGAGAGGGAAACGGAGTCAGCCGCAGAGCGGGGACGACCACCGGCGATGGGAGGTCTTGGGACGGTGACAGCAATATCGGTGTGAAAGCGAAAGATTATTGCGCGGATATGGACGACCTGTCTCTTCGATATTGAAATTCTAAGGGTTAATGGGTTGGATAATTGTGTTTTTGACGGATTAAAGCGGTACGTTTAGCGTTATTTAGGCGGAGGGTCCAACAAGTTTGCTTAATTTTGAACATTTTTGCAAAGTAATCGGGACGCAATATTATAACCAAATTAGTGCAAGGTTATATCAAAATAGGAATTGTAAATTTCAATTTAAGTTTAACAACCTTTATGAGCTTGTATAAACTTGCTAACAAATGGACAAACTCCTTGTTGTGTAAAAAAAAATAAATAAGCGTATTTCCTGACATAATGGGCGAAAACCAGTAGCTCTATATAGGAAATCATCAAGCAAATTAATCGTAACTAATTATAAGGGTAACCGTACATAATTCTTATTCTTATAGCTTAACAAGAACAACTGGGCTGCTGAAGACCGAATGCGCATTAGACAAATCGAATAAAAGAGCAGTATTGCTCACTTATCTGTAGATTTTTATCATCTTCGGCTCGAAGATTCTATTTGTGCGCGTGGGTTTACGGTAAAGGAAACGCCCCAGCACACTGCTAAGATGTACGAGAACATTTAGGAGAGGAAGGCAACCATCTAATTAAATTTTCATATGGAATCATGTTGGGAATTCAGAGGCTCCATGAGGCTAAATGATGAAGATGTCATCAACTTACATACCTGTCTGTACCAACACTTTGACTTAAGGTTGTGAGATAATAGGGCTTGTTTTTCAAACGCTCCCAAAAAGATATTGGCGCCGACAAGAGGCAGAGGAGATTCCATAGCTGCGCCTGAGACTTGTTCGTAGTGTTTACCATGCAACTGGCAGTAGGTAGAAGCAAGAGAAGCTTCAACCAAGTCAACCAGATCATCCAGTTGGCTATTGGAGATGAGAAAGTGTCTAATAATGGATACAGCATCCGGTGAACTTGGGTGAAGAAGGCTGACATCAAAGTTCTACCGTCAACTCTTTTAGTGGTTTGACGAATTTTGGATGAAAGAATCGCTGTGTCCGGCGTGAGGTTTTAGAAAATTTAGCGTGGCTTGTCCAGCTTATTTTGACTATTATTTATTTAAAAGTGCTCGGGATACATGGGAATAACATCAAATATTCCTGTTCCTTATACCGTTAGAAGCCTTTAGCAGAGCGGGTAATTAATACTACATTAAACGCGATTGGCCTTCGTTGAAATATAATTAATCCTGACAAAGAAAACTGGGTTGCCTTTCGTAATGTTGATGTTGCTAGTTTAGGTGAGTGAAGAATGGGAAAAAAGATTTTATGAAGACATTGACAGAACGTGGAAAGATAGTACCAGGGAAGGCGGGATGAAAACAAAATTGCTACAAATTCTACGTCACACAAATCTGTTTCTGTTGTACGGTTTTCCCTTCCGCTTCGTTGTGTGGGCATTTCACCAGCACAGATGTTTTTGACAAGCTACACTTGTCATTTACCGTCGTACAACGATCAGGGCTGGTAAATACACTTCCCGGGATGTTTTTTTTCTTGGCCGAATATTCTCTTATTTTTTCCCCATTGGTGGTAGTTGTTATTCCGAAGCGTTCAAATGACGATCATGCGGGCCATCAGTTATCATAAACGTCATAGAAATGCACCGCGGCAGCTATTCGATAGCAACGGAGCGGGTCCGCGCCTGGATTCGGCTCGTCCGTCGAAATGACATGTAGGACTTCATAAATATCGTCCAGGCCGCGAGAGCGCTGTCGCATTAATATGTATGTATGAATATTATTAGTGGAGTTGCGTGTGCGACATTCTATTACTCCCGTTTCCTGACGGATTATCGCCTGTCAAACGTCATAAAACTAATCGGAACAACGCGGCACGGTTGGCAGACAGCAATGGAATAAATTAAATGTCGTATCGTTCGATGCAGACATGCGGCTATGGGAAGAAGAAACGATAAATAGGTTATAAAAGGTATACGGGGTGTTTGATCGAAATCATTCGTCGAAAATATCGTGGTTTGTGGAAAAATTTTTTTTTTTTGGAAATTTGGACTTTAGCTGGTTGACTCGATGAAAACTTTTTCAATATGGTTGCTTTTCCGGTTATACCAGACGTCCACATCAACTCCTTTATTTTAAATAGAATTGTGCCTTGCTTATTACATATTTTAGGCGATCCTGCAATTATTTTTCACATTATTTCAGTTAGTTCCATGAAATCTGCTGTGCGAGATTTATGTATCTTACTATGCAACACAATATATTCAAAACAAAAATATAGAACAAATCTCTTTTCAATCAGAGCACTTAATCCTGCGGAGATAAGATCCACTGTTTGTTCAAAGCATTATTTGGACGGACGAGGCAAAATTTACTTGGAAAAATATAAATAAAATACATCGGTCTCTCACTGTAACAAAGTAATAAAAGTAAATGAAAAAATATCCTTCCTCTCCTTTTATATATAATCCACCTCCTTTGTCCCTTATCCAAAAACGCAATCGCAGAAGAGGGACCATCTTAATCAAACCCTTATCCCCGTGAAGATCTTCAAGCGAGGCGATGCGATAATATCGTTTTAATTCTATAACGCTCCGGGAAAAAGAGAAAACTCGCAAGAGTTGTTAAAACATCGTCCGCAAATACGTTTCCCAACGGCAATCTCTCAATTTTTCCCTTTCGCCGAGTTACTAGCGTAAAATATTCTTAAAGGACGGTTAAGGTATATTAAAAATACGGCCTCGGAGGGTCCCGTTTATGCGACAAACCCGCCGCAAAGTAGAACTTTCTCTTTTTGTAATTAGGAGGATGGTTAATTAAAACTTTCGCTAGAGGATTTTGCAGATTTTTTTCTTACTTTATGGAAATTACCTTCTTCTACGGCATTGACTGAAATCGAAGGAAATCTTTCTGTAAACTAGAGAGATTTTAAGGTTTTACAAAAAAAAAATTAAAGATTGGTGCGACTATGAAGATGGTATCCTCAAAACGTGGTTTTCGAAGGTTTGAGGTAATAAAATTCGCTAATCGTAACTTTTCGGGAAAAAAAAGAAACGGCTAAACGACAAATTAAGTGAATAGGAGCATTGAAGCATTAATTCTTTGGTCTCCTGGAAATATGTTGCAGCCGACATTGCTTTGACGCACGAATAATGATGCAACGCTGCTGGTTGATTTTCCATCGACGACTTCTTTAAACAAGCTTGCAGCAAGTCCAATACAACGAAAGAAGTAATTTTCTTTGACAGGAACTTCTTTTGTGCTTCGGCCAAATTATGCGAGATCCATTTTTTTCACACCTAAATATTCATGCAAAATCGAAAAATGTGCTGCTGTTTTCGATAAGTCTAAGGGGATACCTTGTGTTAAGGCACATGCCGATCCTCTTCGGCCGTATTGTGCATAGCATCGATGTATTTTGCAACAACAATCGATTACCTTTTCAGATGGTGCTTAATTACCAAAAATTGAACGAAGCTATTCGAGGCATTGTTGTCGTGTTAGGCCTTTACTACAATCGCAAAAAATATGAAAACTGCTTTCTTTAGCTCTATTCGTATGCTTCAGCAATAACACATGTAAAATTTTACATGTTCCTTCGTGTTTCCTTCACCCACACCCTTTCTTTTTACAGATGCCATTTGAATATATTATATTAGTACGCGTTCCATTCATTTCAAATTAACCGTACGTCTTTTGTTCGGGACCGTCAACGCCAACCGCTCACGTCATTATAATTTGACGCGTGCTTAAACAATTGAGTTTTCTTTTTTTTTTCAAAGAACAACCGCTCGCAAAGTTAATTGAAGGAGGTACAATGCGGTCCGTTTCGGGTCACCGTATGCCAGTTAAAGCTTTAGTTGGGTCTTATGGACGTTGAAAAAAAAAAGAATTACCCCCTCTTTTCTTTCATTTCTCTTTTTTTCCCGGTTCGTATTTGTTTGTCCGTTGGCATAGTTTGTTCCATCGTTTAATGCTTTAATTCCTATTAGGGGGTAAGTGGAATAAATGTTAAAACTTGGATTTTGTAGGAAATGGTTCTTGGGAAGTTCAATATCCGAAATTTAATATTTAATTTTACTTCTAATATTGGTTTGTAGTAACAAATACAGGGTGATTTTTTTAAATTTATTGCAATGTAATTTCGATAACCCGCATTATTCTTTCACCCTCAGTGTTAAATCAGGTGGTCAGCTCGGTACAATTGAATATAACCCATTTCACGGAACTGAGATTCCGCGTTGCTATTAATAGTGCTTGACGTATGACGTTGTACATGTATACCTTAGAAATAAATTATTCTCTAAATAAAGTCAAGGCAAGTAAGTCACGGCGTGTAGATCATTTAAACGGAGACAAAAGTAGTTCCTGCAATATTGGATGCATTCTAAACGGTAGAACGATTGCAACACAACGGCGCAAAATGTTACACGTAAATATTATGTGTATCTCTTACACGATCTGACTTTCACCGGTGCCTATAATGCGCGTATTTTTTTTTCAAGGTACCGCGGTTTTTGTGTATATAATGCTTTAAAAATAGAAATTTGTCGTTGCAAAATAAGTAGAAATTGAAGAGGAAGGGGATATAGTAAATGATGTCATATATACCGGCTGTCCGTTTAAGGATGGACAGCGGTTCTATCTCAATAATGGTAAGTTCTGCAGAAATCAACGATAAAAGTAACCAAGAGCATTTCATTAAAAAATTGAATTATTTTTAATGAAATGTTCTTGCTTAATTTTACAATTAAACTACCATTGCTGGGATGGAACTGCTATTCATGTTTAAGTGGACACACGGTATATATAGCGTATCTACCAGTTCGGCAAAAAACGTTTTTTTCCATTAATGTAAATTTTGTTTAAAGCAGAATGCTTCTTGCAAACACTTGAATTGAGTTTAATGCATACATTTGGACCACTAACAGCTAACAGCTTTACCATCCAGTTACGTTGGGGTAGCAGATAGAAAAGATATTTTATATTTAATTTCTTGCCTCCCTAAACTGCGCGGTGTAAGTACACGGAATTATCTAAAACAACACGCAGGTCTGCCCATTTCTCCCTCCCACGGATCCAAACACTAAAACATGCACTTCTTTCTTGAATATTTCATCTTCGATCAAGTTCCCCCGCTATGCGCATACAACCCGCTGCCCCGGTCCGATT
Source organism: Oryctes borbonicus (assembly GCA_902654985.2). NCBI lineage: Eukaryota > Metazoa > Arthropoda > Insecta > Coleoptera > Scarabaeidae > Oryctes > Oryctes borbonicus. The sequence continues at coordinate 5,486,764 of LR736871.1, read as the reverse complement.
CGATGAACCTAGAGGGCGGTAAATTAATATTTCATGCACGTCCTTACGCATGACGGGACCAATTTGCCGTATTTCAACGGCGATGCAGCGCGACTGGTTCGCGTTCCCCCTTGCGGACTCATCCTGTCCTCTCCAGCTCCTAACTCTCCGGAAAGAGGCAGCTGCACTTCAGATAAACCGGATCCGGCGGCTCCGGGGATCGACGTCCGGAATGGTACACGCTAGGAGGGCTGGCGGGGTTGAGTGCAGTCGATGCTAGCGCGATAACTCGCGATATATCCGAAGCCGCTAGAACGCTAATTAATATCGGGAGATTATGGTAATCGAGAATTGTGGGGGCGGTACACTGATACGAATTGGTTCGGGGGGGAATCAAAGGGGTCGAGAGGGTACTTACGTAGGAAATGCGGGTTGGTGTGTGGTATTGTCGTGGTATTGAGGGCTTTGGATGATCTGTAGTGGTGATAATTTATTTGGAAGGATTTGAAATTGTTTGGAAGATTACGCCTCTTTTGAAGTTCTTTTGAAGTTGAAAGCTATCATTTTAAAGATCACAAAACTTTGTGACCATCTCGAGCACCTCTCATGATTTAATAATATTAAAAGCGTGCAGATTTTCAATTATATTTGACAATGCTGTAACACGAAGAAGCAGATGCGTCCGAGAAGTGGCGGTTTGATATTCATTGAACGAACGTAAAGCTAAAATCAAGGCTAACTTTGTTCATAGTTTTATATGGTAAAAGCTCTCTTTTGAATTTTGTACGAAGTTCTGAATTAATTTTCATCAAAAGTTGCTCATATTATATCGAAATTTAATACGGCAATAAGTAAAAACGGATCTCCAATCGCTGTTCGATGTTGGCTAATTAAATCAGAGGTACCGTAAAAGTTAAATAAAATTGAAACCAACCACGTAGTACATACATATTTTTCAGAATATTCGCTACCCAACGCGTATATTTATTACCTTCACACATGTGAACTTATACACACTTGGGGCGCCAGCACTTCGTATGCAGATCGCACTCATAGAACAATGAGGGAAGATATATTGCATGACATGCGTTTGTATCTACGTTCGGTAACCGCGGTTGCTAGCAAATGACTCCATAAATACTGTCCCTTTGCAGGACGGCGACTTCTTTTTGCACTCTCCTCAGTGTACGCGCGTTAGAACCCGTGATTGGAGCCGGTTCTATGGTTCCCTTTTTGTCGTTATAATTGCGACGGTTTGTTCTTCTTTTGTTTTTTTTTTTTTTTTTTTTTTGGGAAAAGAGTTCGTTACACCTATACATTACACTATTTTAGATTTGATCCCTAAGAAGAAAGTTTTTACAATGCTGGGAATTAATCTTCCGTTGGATCCACCAGAAAAGTTACAAAGCGACAATATTCAACACTTCCCTCTTGTTCATTTCGCGTATTCACATTAGGATAATTAAAGACGGCCCCCACCACGGGCAATAACCGTGCCAGGGTGGAGGAGATGAGAATCTCATCTCCCACCGCCACCACTACCTTCGTGACTCCCGATTTCCAAAGATCTGAAGTTATTAAATTGTCACCCCGAAGTTGAACTCTACGCCCAGGCCTTGAGTTCCGGTCTTTATGAATAGAGAAATCGGTCGAGGCAGTTCGCCGTTTCATACTCGTTCTACCAACTTACCCTCCACCTTGGTCTCCATCCTCTTCCTACTCCTCAAAGGGTTGAATGGCGCGTTCTTGCTCACGTAGTCGACAAATTGGTCTTGCTTACGTCTCTGGTTGTAGTAAATCAATATTTAACGCGTTACGTTACTTATAATAATTGAAATTTTCCATTTCGATTATATTCAATAAAAGCCTCTAGTTGCAATTAATTGTTTTAATTTTAAACCAAAAACTTACAATGGAAAATAACACGGCTATAGAATCATCCAAACGTCGACATTCTATGTTAAATCCGGCTGCAAACAAACGAATGCACTCGCAGGCATAGGTATCCCAAAATAATACCCCTGTTGATGAACACAAAGCCGCCTAAGTTCGCAGTTGCCGACGCTCAAAATCGTGCTAATTTTAATTGTTGCTGGTACACGCTCGACGCACGACTTTCTCATTATCTACAGAAGCCGGGACGTCGCAGGCTTGCACGTATCTACATCCCTTTAGGGGCATTTAAAATAACTAATATCTGTGTTAAGACATACGTAACTCAGTCAAGCGAAATGTTGCTTTTACATGTGTACAGGGGCTGTCTTACGAGGAAACTGTACGAAAGAGAAAATTTGGATGTATTATTATTGGACTGAAATATTTGCAATTACGTAAGGCTTCCGGAAGTAGCTGCCAACCTTGTTACTTCGAATTCCTCTATTTAATCAGGAATAGGTTTGGTTGATAATAGCGACTATATTGCTATTTTACCCATATTTAATTATTAAAATTTTTTTGAAATTTGACGAGTGTATGTTTAATATGGAATATTGAAATTTTGCAGACAAAGGGTAGGATCCTCTTCCACCAGTAATTCTTGAATATCTTCAACATTCATGTCGTCAAAGGCTTTTCCTCCTAGAGACTCAGCAAGTTCTTTTATTGCATCCATTCTTCTTTCTGCTGGATCACTTTGAACTGCCCCTGACCATAGATCCTTCCAGCAAGCACTCAATGTTGACATTTATGGACGAAGTTATAATGTTAACACCCAAGTTCTCTTATTTGCAGTTAAATGCGCGCTCTGATTAGGATTTTTCACCGCACGAAGATTGAGGGATTTATAAATCAGCATGGATTTAAACGTGATCCCCCGAGGCATTACTGCACAACGCCGACACAACAATGGTTCTTAACATAAAATTTTTCACCTTAATTAATACTTAAATTTCACATCATTGTAACGCTGCTACCAACTTTACAGGTTAGAATTGTTTCTAATAACACCGACAAGTTCACATAAGTTTAGCCAATCGACCATTACGAATACAACGAACTCATTCACCAGCGCCTAAAGCAAGCTCTGCCATTTGATTCCGATCAATATTTCAGATCGCCGACCAACACCACGTTAATTACCTCACTTCCTTTCCATTATTTTCGCGTTGACCGGAAGTAAGTGCATCTCAATTAACGTCGCGCTATTACCCCTCGAGTATTAACGTCGTTGGGGACTTTCGCGTTTACAAAAAAAAAAGCACGCGCCGTGCAGAGGAACCTGTAGAGAGGGCTAATGGTTGAACATTTTATCGTTAATTGGGGCCAGCTGCACTTAGTAAGCGATATACGTAACATACGTCGGTACTGCGTATATACAGGGCTTTTTAGGTTGATATGTCCGTGGTGCTTGGTAAACACACTATACGGATACCTTTCGTATTGATTAATTTGTTAATTTCAACGGACATTTGATAGACTATTACGAAACGGTAGGTTCCGTTTAACTTAATGGTTCGATTTCGAGGGTGAACGGTTTGCCGCTTTAATGAAATTACACGTCTCTGTTTTGAAAAAGCGACGAGGGTATGTTACGGGCATTTATTATTGCTTAAAGTGGAACCATTTTTTTTTTTTAATTTGGATTACATGAACTAACAAATAATTGGCGATTCGAGCTATACTGCTGCAGATTTATTTATTAAGCTATAGATTCAAGCAGGATCATAAATCTATGTATCTAACAGCAACATGTTCATTCAGAGCTACCACTATCAGAGGGTCACCAAATCCAACGGCAACAAACCTCCAATTATCCGAACCAGACCAAATTCCATTAATACCATATTGAGAGTACTTCCAGGAAACAATAAATAGATCTCAGTTTTGAAAATAAACAATTGTTAAAGCTCGCAAAAATCCAAGATTTTTCATATTGGCTAGTGGTAAAGACCAACGAAGAAACGAATTGCGTAAAAATAAAAAAAAACAACCACGTTTCGTCGACTTTATATAACGTGCCAATTCGATTAGTAGATAGGCTAGGAGGCCACGGGCTCAGTTTTAAAGCCAATACTATACAGGTATGTTCCATAATTTTATGTACAATGTGGTGAAACCCCTTAACCTGCCAAATTCGATAAATTCCAAAGCAATCCCAAACCATTCCAATTTTTAACAATCTCGATTTGTTCTCCAATTAGACACCTAACAACGTTAGAAAACATGCAGGTCAAATTTTGATTCCTTTACGCAACTCATCGTTACTTTATCTTATGGGCGGTAGTGTATGTACATTACAACAATAAATAATTGAAGTGAACGGTATAGAATTTTTTACAGGGAATCTAATATAAAATCCGCATTAAATTTACTGGTTTACGGCTTACTTTCATCTAACGGGAACTTTTAGCGAATTCGAATTAGTTTCGCGAGAATTTTTTTACCAAATGTATGCAACAGAAGTGGTACAGCTACACACACATATACAGAAGGAAACGTATCGAGAATGTAATTTTTGTTTAGTTACGTGAACGTTTCAATGTTGAAAATCATGCAACGATAAAAAAAAATTATTTATACATCGCTACAAACAAATAAATTGTCTTTTACGATTAAGATACTCTACTGTACAACGTACTGAATGTAATGTCTTCAAGAAGCAAGCATTGTAACGGCCGGATGTTAGAGAAACGTGAATCTATGCGAAAAAAGATGCGTACATGACTTTGCATATTATAACTTCAATTGCTCAATGCTTTAGCAAAACTTCAAGGAAGAGTGGTGGATCCTGCATTCTTCTTGAAAATGAGGTTGAATCTAAAGGTTTGATGGAACGAACTGAAACAAAGCAGTCTAGAATCAATTATAGAGTGCAGTGCTGCATTACTAACTAAATGAGCGAAATAAGAGATCAATTAATGGCATAAAAATTACCTGCTAAGGCACTAATAGGATAAAGGGCCTCTTTTGTAATAAATTGGGGTAGTCTATAAATGGCATAACAATAACTTTAGCCATCTTAAGTACGTTAGAGAAAATGCTGAGAAAATCAAAAGAACGACTAATAAGGCATGTTAGTGGTTGGAGAATCAACTCTACGGCATGTTTTAAGATGTTAGAGCTGATTTTTGTTAATTTTTACGCTGTTTCAAATTTCTACATTATCAATAGCGCCGGAGACTTCATTTTCTTCAAACATCATCTTATCGTGTTTAGCATGAGAAACATCAAAAGCGTTGTAGCTAATTTGGGAGACATCTTTATCTACGATTCTGACAAAGATTTTATTCATATTAATTCGCCACTGCGCGTGAAAAATGAGACAAGTCAAAATATGCAAATCTGAAGAAATCAGTATTAAAAATTGGACAACAGAACCGAATTTAAAAGAATTCTCATTTCATTTTGCGATAGTTCTCATTCGCCCCTAAATAAACGAAACCATCCCCACCACATTTATATATTATTTATCTCTCTACAAAAAGCTTTATCACCCTCGTTCGACATCATTTTCTATATATATTAACGCCCCTTTCCACGAACGACTGATAACACCGCAGAAACACGACGAAATGTTTATTCGTAAATTATCGCTAGTCGAAAGAACACCGGCGAAAACACCCGTGTCTTCTCGTCTTCTACGTCCGCCCCTGTATCACTCACACCACGTATAGTCATCGCCTATTATTTATTTCTCGTTCGCGAATATCTGCGAGGCACCACCGAGCTAACCGTGCAGTGGAGCGTTCCGCCGACAAAAGACCGCGGGCGTTCACGGCCCGCTGGACCTATTGTGCGTCCGCATTATAAATGACGATCGAGAATAAACGATTGTCGATGCCGGGGAACGATGTCATACGCACCACGCGCGGCTCAAACCGTTGAGTTGTGCGCCCCGAGGCAGCGATTTCGCTTTCTAGATGCGAAAACTGTGCTTAATTTTGAATCAATGTTAATTATGAGGAATTTCGAGGTTTGAAGCGATAACATTAATAATAATAATAATGAGATGTAATATATCAGAATTTAAAAAAATCAGCATGTTTCTGGATGGTTTTATTAAAATTCAATTTATTTTGTTATTCAATTTTTTAAATTTTAATAATCTATGATGATTGTTAAACAAAACGTTTATGATCAGTAAACATTAAGAAGGAAAACAAGAATATAACAAACAATGACATTAACAGTTGCTATTAAAATGAATGGCAAGAAGAAACAGATTACTTGAGAAAATCAACAACCATTAGCGAAGTAACGAAGAACAAAAAGAAATTGATTTTTTTTTCAAAGATTTCAAATCCCAATGTTAAAAAAATGAAGAATAAAAATAACCTTCAAATACAAATAAATACGCACAAACACAAAGAAAAAAACAATGAATTCTCTCTTCGGACTCTCAATTTCTATCACGGCGTTAAGTACGTGTAGAATCCTCTCCCAACGCAAGCTATACGACAAAAACATGCAGAACACATTACTAGGAAACCCATCATCAGGCCTTTTCCTAAGTACCGGTGGCTGTGTAGAGGGAAAAAAAGAGGACGTGGCGCTTAACGATCACGCGAAAACCAGTTTCCACCTCTGCTTTCCATCTTTACGACTACTTTCCCCATACTCATCCACTAGCTTCTAGCCCTGGCTTTCTAGTGCTACCGAAAAAAACATAAAACTCGAGTAGGGCCTGTACACGCACCGAAACGAACCTTGTTCTGCCGGAAACGTCCATCGGGAGGAATTTCGAAAAGCCGTAGACTACTAGGAGATGTCTCCTCGCTCCCTCCCATCTCGCGCTAGCTGCTCCACCTTCCGGAAGTGGAGAACAACGAAGAGGAACGAGACTCGTTAGCACGCTACGGGTGTCCATGTCGTCTACATGCTTACCGCCACTGCGAAGGGTTTATGTGCGAAGCGTGCGCTATACTGTATAGATATAGACACTTTAGGGCTCGCTGTGGGTAGCCGAGGAGAGAAAGAAGGGAAGGAAAAAAAAAAACAGCAAGAAAACGCAAAAAGTTCGAGGGAAATGCAGGAAAGTGATCGTAACTGAGATGCTGGTGTTCTACGACGTAGAAAAGGAAGAAAATGGGGGGACGAGAGCGTGAGCGGGAGAACTAAACGGATGCGCGATTCGTAGTTACCGGGGTAGAAACATTTAACGGTTCAACTTTTGGATATTCGCTAATGGCGCAGTCGAAATAAATCATTCAGTGTGTGGTCGCCGCAAAGAAAAACGAGGATAACGATGTAAGTATGGAGAAAAAGGACGAACTAGGAGGAATAAGGAATGGAAAAAGCCCGGGGAAAGGCCAAGGAAACGAAATGTGCATTCTCCTTTAAAAAAGAACCTATGCAGAAATATATTAAAAAATCCCCTATATTAGAAGATGTGATTTTGACGCCTAGCTGATTAAATAAATCGTGCTTTTTCTTATTTTTGGTTCTTTTAATTAATGAATTATGCACAAAGACTTATGGAACAACCTGGTAGCATAAAGCGAGAAGGAATTATTTATTCGCCTATCAAGGAAACAACGAAATAAATAATTCCTAAAGCCTGTGAATTGACTTTTTCTATCGTAACGAACGAGCCAAACTTGCTACAACTCGGCTCGATCAAATAAATTAAATCGAGTTGCATGTCCAATTCGATTTGAAGTACTTTTAGTGCTTCATAACGTGGCCAGAAGAGGTTTTACGACCAATCTATTACATTGCATACAATTATTAGTTTATGCCAAGTACTTCAATTAGCGTTTATTTTGTAATTTTAAACCGCTAGAATGTTTTCCTAAAATGTTTACTAAAGATAAACCTGCAATAAGCATGCGTAGACATCTGTAAAGATCGATTATAGATAAACACTTAATGGAAATGTGTCGACAAACGGCCCCTTAGAAAATTACCGATAACTCGGAGATATTAAGCAACCAAATAAGATATTTACGATCGAACAATCATCGTCCACATCCGACTCGAAGCTCCAGCCCTATCCGATTCATCTTCAAACCGCAACTTGGACCCCAAATCCCGATCGTCGAAGCCGTAGAGGGACTCCTAACAGATGAGACGCGATTGTCAACATGTGGCCATAATTTTTACTGAATGAAGCCGGAAAATGAATGAAACGCTTTCGACACAATCATTTGTCAAATCGGATAGAAGAAGAACGGCGATAGCCTGTACTACGATTATCGTCTCTTTCTGTTCCGAAAACGCCAGAGTAAACGTAAACTAAAGTTAATAGCTTCGTTATACGCGCTTTATGTTTGTTTGTGTTTCGGTAATTTACATCTCGTGGCGCGTTGCTTTTCGAAAGAACCATTGAAGAGTTATCGTATAACTTTAATGCAGGGAGCTAAAAGCGTGAAAGGAAGACCTGCTTTCACTGTAGTACTTCTCGATTTTATATGATTTAACGTATCGTCTTGCGCATAAAATACTTTACTCGCAGTAGACGAATGTACAACTTAAGATTTTGTCCTGAATGTATTTCTGCGTGTGGGGAATCAAGACTTAGTCGCCGCACATGCGAAACTAGGGCAAATTAGTTTGAAGCAAAAATCCGTTCTCAAATATAAGAATATCCATATTCTGCGTGTAACCTACAGCAATCGCTTAATTTAAACGTTATAATTGACCCGCTTACTGCTTAAATTCAGTCGCCAGACGCAGAATATCATGGCGAAGAATAGATTTGTATAATAAGAACCTATTAAATTAATTGACGTCTCAATTTATCCCATCTACAAACATTACAACGTCTTACTCTATTAAATAGCCCACGATGAACATATATCATGACCCTATATACGAGGGCTGCTTTATTAACGATTCCTTTCAAAGAATTCAACAGAAAATCCACGAATTCGCACGTTTTAATACCGAACGAAGTAAAATTGGTCTCTCTACTTCTAAGACTCGCTAGTATTTGCGAAATTCTCGATAAACACGCGAGCAAAACAGAACAAAACGCGTCTTACGGTCGTCGCGATTGTTTGCGCGACGACAGCAACTAACTAGGATCCCGTAGACTTCCCGATAAAGAGGACAAGGGACGTCGTCACTATTCGCTACTTTCGGAATTAATCCGGAGGTTCCAGATTAGAACCTGGGACCAACGAGAAACAGTCGGACCCGTCGCTATTAATTAGAAAAGTTTCCCTTGTAATCAGTCACCTACAGCGTGGAGAGTTTGAGAGCTGCGGGAAAGGAAAGCGGTGGATCGGCGAAAGATGGCGAGAATGATAGAGGAATGCAGCTGCAAATACGTAAGTACAGTCAGAGGGAGTGCTTGAGGCATTCAGTGCAATGTTGAAGTTCGATTAGGTCAAATTATAGCGCCGTTTACACCAATACACACCATAAATTTTATGTGGCGAAGGTTGTAAGTAAAAGCTTTTCTCGTGCTTCCATTTAAGCCAGAGTAATCAGAGCTTCATCAATGTACAAATTACCAAAAAAAAATGAGGCTATAAGCAAAAGGAGTAACAATAACTATTTGAAGAAAGACTTACTAACACTTTAGTTCAACAATAAAAGGTGCGATCTTTGCTTTGAACAAAGCAGTAATAAATCTTGCTTCTTCCTATAAAGGCTACTCCAAACCTACCTTCGGCACAAGTTGGCTTCACTTCGAGTGTTGACGAGTTTTCTTTCAATCTTCATTTGGTTTCTGTAAATTTTCCTTTCCACCGTGCGACCGTCATATTTACCAACATGATCGGAGTAATATCCCTTAGCATATGCAATGATACGGAGGAAAATATAATAATGTGTTTCTTAGATAATTCATTAGTTTCACATAAAAATAATCGAAAATATCAAGTCGACTCCAGATGATTTTGACAAAATTTTCCGATGATTTCATCTTGAAAGAACCAAGTTTCATCAAAGAAACCAAACTGTCGGAAAATGCGCTCTTACAGCCTAGAAGATGATAATTTTCTCGACGATAAATATTTTGAACAATGCCAGGCTCGAGAAAATCCCCACAGCTTAATAATAAAACAAAAATATAAAGAAAAAGAAATGAATTATTTGGAGGTTAAATTGAATAAATGAGAAAAATAAGAAAACTTGATCAGAACAAAGAGTTTAATAATAGAAGCACGTAATGTTACAACTAACAATGCTAACAAAGTACCAAAACCACAGAAACATGCATATTCTTCAGAAGTATTTCCAGTCCACAAGACGCGTGTCATCAGGTCATCACCGTTGAATATAACAAGCGGATTTCGTCGCAGATTCTAATTCTGAACTAGGAGCTAAATATATTCACTGCACAAATTAACGCCTCACTGGCACTAAATATCCCGAAACCAGTGATCGTTAAAACCCGCCTAAATACTCTCTTTTTCTCAGCTGGGCGTTCCGCAAGGTCTGGTCGTCTTTCATCGGGTGTCTAAGGTTACCCGGGGACGATATACTATTATAGTCGCATTTCTGTCAGAATATCGGTGATATGTGCGTTACACCAAGCCGCCCAAAAAAGAAACCGTCTGTGCTGTTCGTCCGTAATCGGACACCACGGACATCTGCATTTGTGAAAAATCGTGTTTACCAACTTGAGGATAAATGAAATAAGGGAAAGGGTCTCACAAGATTTCCTAAATTATCAATTTATCAGGTTTCAATTTTTTTAATTGATCTGTATTATTTCTGGTATAAGTAAAACTTGCAGATGACGGGCGTAATTAAAATATCAATTTCAGGGTGTCAATTTTAGATGAATGATACGAAATTAGACGTCGACAAAAAAATCCCTTTTAATTTGCGTTTTTTCCTTCTTCCGATACTTCGCATGTAAAATGTTCGCAAAGTCATACGAAAGCAAATCTAGTTCTTTTTTTTTTTGTACTGTAACAGTCATTCTAGGAAGTCAACTTGCAAAACAACAATTTCTAGCTAACAACCTGCAATTTAAAACCAGAGTTTCACTTAACAAAGAGTATATAAAAAAAAAACATTCCGTAGAAATACGACTATTATGATTACGACACGACAATTTTAAATGTTTTAACACGTATATATGTGACCTTTCTCTCGCTTACTTGCAGCGATTTTAAACGGTAGATACTCGTCGAAAACACCTCGAACCGCAGCCATCGCTAACATATTCCGCTTTTATTCGTAATTCAAACGATGTGAAACTTACTTGCCGGCGTACTTTGAAATTTCAAAGTGCCACCGTTTAAAACTCACCCGTGGATGAAGAAAGAAGAACGATACTGCATGTGGAAAGTTCGCGAAGTAAGTCGTAGTTGTCGTTATTTGAACTTCTCTCGCTGAACGGTATAGTCGCTGGGATCTAAGGTTGGATGTTTGTCTTTCGTCACGGTTTCGATCCGACTTCCATTCTGACGAAGTTCTCTCGGGAGAAATGGGGTTTTGTAAGGAAAATATTATGGATAAACCGTGCGCGATACATTTAAGGTCTATTGTTTGGAATTCTGAACGTTGTTTCTTCTGCGGAGACAATGGAAAGTGTTACGAACTGCAATGGATATAAAGTGGTCTTCAATTGAAATGGGCCACTAATAAAAAATCGCTAAAAAGTAATAAAAAATATTATTAACTTATTTATTGCATAAAATCCAGCGTAAGCTTGATTATGTTTAGTTTGCATTGATTTTTTGATATTAGCTCACATCTCAGTTCGTTGCTGAGCTAAAACCATTTAAAGTGCTAAAAAAACTACCAACAAGATTGATATAAAATGGGTATTTGAACAGAGCAGTGGCTAGAATCTTTGATGCATCTCGCCAGAGCGGTAGTCTGAATCCGTAGAAGAGGTCCTGCATGAGATCAGCACTTCAGACTCCAGGTCCGGCGAAATGGCGTTCAATCGTCTAGGACGTTGAACAACAGTTTTCGTGCAGCGCCACAGGAATGGTTGTTTTTAATCTGACGATTCGAAGAAGGTTGCGCAAATTTAGTTCGAGGGCTAAAAGAAGGCCATATGTCAATTATTCATGAGGCGACACAAGATCGTTAGAAGGCAGTGGGCTACCTTGGCGGGCTCGTAATTGGGGAAGATACCTTTCCTCTGACGAATCCGGATTCACTCTATATCAGTCTGGTAGCAGAGTTTTAGTGTGGAGGAGGCCTGGAGAGTGGGTCCTTTCGAGAAATCAATCCATGCAGGCAGAGAGATAAGAGATACAGGGTCATTGTGAAATTTTGAAGCCTCACCGAGCCCGTATCGTGAACGACGTTGTGGTTACCAATAATATTAATAATAATCAATGATATGGCTCCCTAATTCTCCAGATTGCAATTGCATCCAGCATCTTTAGGGTAAACTTGATCGAAGATTTATCAATACGTTAATAGAAGACATGTTCGTACCACGCAGCTCCTTTTAAAAAATCCATTTTTAATTTCTACGATCAAAATCGAATTTATCCCCAAAAACGATTTCTCTTCAATTCCATTAAATTGCATGGCTATCGTATTATTTATACATCCCTCCGAAGACCTAAGCGCAATTAAAACAATTCGTATTCAAAAAGCATCGTCCCCAACGGACAAGACACACAGAGACAAACGTGAGAATGCAAAAAACTGCATCCATTCGCCACCACCGCAACTTGTAACAAGAGAATGCCCAAAATAAAACAACGATGACGAATTCTTCCACCATTACTAGCGTTACGGATGCGGTGCTTTTACAATCGCATTAATATGCATTGAAACACTGGCACTGCATCCTTTCAGAAATATGAAAGCCCAAGGCACACTGTCCTCGCCTGGTGAGCGCCTTTGACGCGCCAGTTTTGATACAATTTATTCATGCCGCTTTTCGCGGTAACTTCATAAGCGAAAAGGATAGGTACACGTTGTCAATATGAAATTTGTTCCGGAAAAATTCGAAAGTTATCAAGGAAGTTGAAGATGGTAGCTGGTTTCAATGGGAAGTTTATGCTATGATGTTATTTCAACGGTTATCATGATCTCACCTTTTCCTACTATTTTGCCGAACGTTTTTATCCTTTTTATTTCTCACGAAGCACACAGAGCAGGTTTATAATGAGCAAGCCATATTGTTTTTCTTTCCTTTTTTTTTTAGAAAACCAACCTCGCAGGCATACATACGTCGTTTGGGTCCATATTCGGAAAATATTTTGCAATATACAGGATGTTTCAAATCATCGTAGCATATAAACATTGTGTTCTTTTTTTAAATTATCATTTCAACCATTTTTTAAATTATTTTCTTGCTTTACATTTTTCTTTAAGATCCTTTTGTTTCTGTTTCTATGCTCAAATCTTCTGAAATGTTTGCAATTATGAGACTAAAAGAGAATTAAATACGTATGAATCAGTCGAAGTGACTTGCCTCTTAAGGCCTGCCTCAATTCATGTATTCCACCTGGTGGAGGATTCCATCGAGGTGTGGTCGAGGAGCAGCTTTCGACGTTCCTCGACCACACCTCGATGGAATCCTCCACCAGAAATCCACGAGAAACGGTTTAGCGGAGAATTCGTTCTGGGTTTTTCGGATTTGAAAATGCTCGAGGTGTGGTTGAGGAACGTTGAAAGGTGTGAGGTATGGTCGAATTTTTGAACGGAGGTTATTGGGGGTAATATTTGTTTAGTGTTCGGCGGTATGCGATGCGTTTGG
>LR736871.1:5419529-5473208 GCA_902654985.2 Oryctes borbonicus | reverse complement strand
TTGGGGGTAATATTTGTTTAGTGTTCGGCGGTATGCGATGCGTTTGGTGTAAAAAGGTTCGAGGTGTGGTCGAGGAACGTCGAAAGGTGGCGAGAAACGATTTAGTGGAGAATTCGTTTAGTTCATGAAAATTAAGATGCTAGAATGCAATAGGTTGTAGATCTATATCCAGACCGTTTGGATCTATAACCAGTTATTCGTGAGACACCTGTATATAAATTTATAATAATTTCTCGTACTAATTATTTGAAACTAATTTCATATTCAGCAGATTCACTCCGATGAATTCGTGACTTCCTATATCGTCCGACGGCGTTCAAAACCCATAAAATTCACGCGACAGCAGTCGATTTAAACCCCCTTAGTCTGTACCCACCCCCACAATGAAGCCAACGTAGAATTTTTATGCGAAATATAATTGAATAGCCGATAGAGCGTGAACTACATATCGAATTTGCGATTAAACACAATCCTTTTGTATCCAATAAATGGCGGATTTCTTTTCCGGTTGTAATATTGAAATTTCTTATAAAAATATCTCAATTGTTTTTCCTTGTTCATATTCGATTTTCCAATCGAGAATATCACAATTGTACTGGTTCTAAAGCGTACTTTAGATTTACCTCCATCGATCCATAAATATCCTTCTCCTAGCACACTCTAAACAATTTTTCTTCCCAGCGAAATTAAATGAAACCAATTAGGGGGGAATTGATGAAAATTTACGTCACGTGGGAAATTTGTAGTCAGCTATCGCGTGCCAACCTTCCTTCCGACCAGGTGTTTTTTTAATTGTAATCCATATACCTGGAGGAGAAACCCTATGCGTCAGTAGCAAATCGTTTTAGTTCCATTCATACAAGTATAGTACTACTGCCGTATCAATTCCTCTTTCTCTTCGGCCGATGTTAGCGTACGATGGAGTCAAAATCAATTAAACTAGATGGAAAGACCGCGGCGCTATTGTTGGGAATCACGCGACCTCCGACGGTAATAATTTTCAGCCGACCAATTAATAAAAGCTGAAATTCAATTTTCATTTGTGTACGCGGCTACGGTTACGGTTACTGCTGGCTATAACACTAATTGTAAGGCATACAGTCGAGGCAAACACTAGTTGGGTCATCATTATTTATCATTTCGTGGGAAGCAATCACGAGACGGCGTAATTCTTTTAATTCTTGCGCGCTGTAGAAGACTAGGCAATGATTGCGTGCTCAGCTAGGATGGATTGTATTAATGTTTCTGTTGGTTCTTTTTGAGAAGTAATTAGTTCTGTGATTAGGATTGTCTTTGATTAATTAAACACGAATAAGTTCTCAAATTTATTTTATTTCCGGTAGAAGCAAGAGATGTTAATATAAGTTGGGGTAAGCGCGACTTTGCCTTGCATTTATTTGTACGCTGGGGATATCCGCTCCCGGGGATAACGCTCAATATATGTTCTAAACCTTCTTGCGCGAACCTCAAATTTTTGTGGCAGTGACGTAGTTATCCTCAAAATTGATAATTTTGGAATTTTGAATAAATTCCAACATAAAACCAAGATATGAATTTCCCGTGTTTTACTCTAAATCGCTTTGAAGATTTTCAGCGCAATACAAAGGCTTCAGTTACATGTTTCTGAGTAGAATCGGACTCGGAGAATCGATTGCCGCCACCCTCATTTACCTATTTCGTTTTTTTTTTCGAATTATACCCCGAAAAAGGCTAAAGATACATAAAACAAACCATTTTTTCAAAATATTTTGCAAGAAAAACAGTTGAAAAAAAAAAAAACTAAGCACACGTCAATCAGCTAACGTGACTTAATTATTAACATCCTATTCCGTCTTCCAGTTCACCAAGATTATCAAGAATCCAGAATGCGATGTTTACAAATTTTATTCATTTTAATCATTTCTCAATCTGATATATTCTATAACAAGCCTACAAAGTTTCTAAACCGTACCATCAACATTCACGCTTTATTGCGACAAAACAGGACAAGTTACCGCGATTTCGAGAGACATCTCCGGCGCGTGAGTTTTGACACCCACTCCCCATCACCCGCCAAAATTTATCGTGTTTTCCTTTCCAACGCCGCCGACCTTGCTGGAAAACGGAGGTGAAATATGACTTCGTCCTTTGTAGCTCGCGAATTATAATAAAATATTCCGTAAAGGGGACGCCTTTGATATCCAACTTAATTTTCGGGAGTTCACACCGATAGGTCGGGGGAAAAGAATGAATCAGACGCGAGATTCTGGAGGTAGGAGGATGGAATGAATTCAAAGTCAAAACAATAACTCGTTCGTGTACCCTTCTTAAGTGTATTGAGAGGTGAAGGACGGGGGGACGATCCCGTCTCTTTCTAGGGGTAAAGAAATGATGTTGTGTGTTTCTTTTAACATGACTGGGTTGGTGTAAAGGTCGCGTTTGATAGACGAAGATGGATTTAGAGAAATTATCGAAATTACGAAAGTACAGGCTTCGTCGACTTCAAATTATTATTGCCGACGAACTTATTTCGCGGAAGTTCGTCAAAAACGGCTATATTGTTGGAATTCTTGATTGTTCCTTAGCTCTAATGAGTATACAAATTGTAAAGGGGGTTACTGCGATCGAGTTTAATAGAAATTAAAAACAGCGTAGATCCTGACTGATGAATTTAAAGTCTACCTGAACATTTTATAGAGAAGTAGCAAGAAGAGTCAATTGAATTATTAGGTGTTGTTCTATCTTTTCCTTACACGCTGATTACTTTATGCTTCTTTTCTAATAAATTTCTTAGGCTTCTTACTGAAGGATAATTTATTCTGGAATCCTAGGTTACTTTAGGGATGAATTGTATAAGTCGATCACGGGTCAACCTGTATTTCGATTATACGCTGATGTAAATTTCACGAATCGCAATGGAATTTGTCCTGTCGCCGTTGGGCAAGCCGAAAAAGCGGTAAACGGTACCATTAGCGTTGTTTCTAGCAACGTAAACAGTTCAAATTTTAAATTGCGATAATTTACGACCCCGCTGTAGACGTAACAACGAATGTTGAAAGTTTTTTAATCATTTCGCAAAGTGAAACGACTGTATTTTCGGCCGGGCTGACACACGGGCTGTTTACGGTGTAAAGCGAACACTTTACGACCTCGTACAATGCGGGTTCGTTCTGGTAAAAACGCGCGCAAAAAAACTTATCGTGTACATTGTGCGCGATTATTAAAAAAGGTGAATTTGCTAGCTTTGAAATAAAACTAAATACTAAAGAAATCCGTTAGTAATGCTGGTGATTATAATAATTAAGCTTGAATATTTGAATAGTGCTACTTCCGTTACAAATAATGTTTGCATAATTTAGCATAATTATATACAGCGAGGTCTTGAACGTTGTGATATTTTGTAAACTTTTATTCCGTAGTGTGAATAAATTATCAAATAGATTAGAATAATTTACATACAGACGAGATTTATAACAACTAAATCTTTTTAATCTGTCAGAGTCGCGTTGTACATTTTTTTTTGAAAACTATCATTAACCCTGAAATACCATGGCAGGGCCAAACATATATTTCCTATGAACCGAAGAAAAATCTGGCAGTTTTATTGGTTTTAATATTTGTTGGTTTAGAATGTTTATAAATAATTTAAGAATTGATACACGCGCCTAGATAATTTAGTCTTGTTGGCCGATAAAGTCTTGTTGGCCGATAAAGTCTTGTTGGCCGATAAACTGGTTTTGACCTTCTTTGGGGCCGGTTGACCACGAAGAACCCACTGTTTGGACTGTTCTTTGGTCTCTGAGGTGCAGTTAAGAATCGCTTTAACATCGCTAAATATTCATTTGAAGTTGGCCCACGTGCGTGTTTATGATTAATTGTGAGCAATCACGGCACCCATCTTACGGAAAACTTCCTCTGATCATTCGTTAGCGTGAATTTTTTATACTACTTCCGATGTGATGATTTTATTTAAACGACCTGGACCTTTTGCATCAAAAATGCTCGTACAGCTGTGAGAGAGTTGTCTGTTGTTAGGAGATCATTTGGCGATAATTCTCCTAAACGTTAGAAAAGTTCCTAAAAAAGTGCCCGTTATTGAGAGGTGGAGGTGCCCGTTATTGAGAGGTGCCCGTTAAGAGAGGCTTTATTATATTTCAATTCTAGTAGCGCCATCCATTGCCGAGGCCACGTAATTATCGAGCTCCTTTCATGTAAATAAAGTACAAAATTCATATAGCTCAGTTCCCTATACACTTAAATACGGATGTACATGAATTGCATGAAAAGACCTCCAACCCCTTATGCATATATCTACCCGAAGATATTACATACTTCCCTTAAAGAAAGGAAGTCTAAAGACGACGACGAGCTTCCGCTTTCTCAGCGCTTCCGGATTTAGCGGATGTTGGATTTTCGTGTAGCAAAGGGTCCTTACCAAATTTGCATTAGGTGTTCATATAAACATATTAACAGTGATGCCGGTACATGGGAACGGCGCTGGCTGTAAAATTTTTCAAAGGGAAATATATGAAGGGTATTTCACGAAATGAAGCTGATTGAATTCCTGTTAATTGCCTGCTTCCGATTTTGATAACATGTTGCTTAAATTTAAAAAATCAAGTCGTTTACTTCAAGGCTGGGTTCGACTTTGGCTGGATTCATCACTGTAGATAGATTCTTTTGGTGTGATTATTTTTTGTGCACAAACCTGTTCTAAGTTTAATATTCCGAATATTATGAATTTGGGCAGTACGTATGCATATCATATGATATAACAATATCATTAAACAAGTACCTTTATTCATATATTTTATCCGTAACATATCAACGGTCAAGATTTCGAAAATTCGACAAAGAAGTAAACAATTTAACTACAAACACTCTCCATTAACGGATATCGTCGAAAAATAAATGTACCGCCTACGCGCGCCAGACAGTTTGACAAACAAGCTAGTTTAGTTCATGTCTAGTTTATGTAACCGCTACCTAAATAGAGTGTAAGTTGTTCGGTCGACCATGGGCCGACCTGTCAACGGGTAAACTGTATGAAGTGTCGTGAGTGGCTTAATTTGATCGTGCTGACTTGCAGAATCTTTCCCTTGGATAGAGAATCTATCAAGTGTTTATTTACAAATACATATGTATCTACACAGAACACATCAGAAAATGCCTAGGAAAAATAACCAAAAAATATAATGCTAAGATAGCTTAGCTTCCTCGTGGTATTGATGGAATAATTCGCGGCAAACGCAACAAAAGGAGAGAAAAAAATTACACTAACACACGGACATGTTTCTGCCTACCCGGCGTCATCAGCGTGGTTTCGAGAGTAACTTTTTATCTCTACCTTCTACCGCTGTTGACTCACAGTTAGTGCCACAACTTTCAAAACGACGGCATTAACTGAGGCAACAGCGATAGAAGGTAGAGATAAAAAAATGCTCTCGAAACCACGCTGATGAGGCCAGGTAGGCAGAAACATGTCCGTGTGTTAGTGTTCTTTTGTTGCGTTTGCCGTGAATTAGAGGAATTGAGGAAGCTAAGCTATCTTGGCATTATATATTTTTTTTTGACATATGTATCTTATTATTTTGAATCTGTTGTACTTAAGTAGATAACAAATAAAGGATCTTGTACTGGTTTGGCTTCAAATCTTTTCTTTCTTTCGAGTTAATATTCATAAGCACTACTTTGAGCCATATCATGGCACCAGTTTCTCAAGAACAACGTATTGAAATAAGCAACCATTTCTAAATTTGGTAAAAAAAATTAAAAAATTGAATCCGTTGGCTACCAACACCAAAATCCGTTCGCTCCCAAAATATTGTATGGGAAAGTATCGGTAATAACTCAATAACATCAATCCCCTAAAGAATTAGGCATACAAAATTCAGTTAACCCAAGAACTGAAGGAGACAAATCATCGATCATCACAGAAATTTCATTACTTGGATGTTACACCAGAGAGCAACAATAATTTTCAGCAATAAAGCTCATCAAGACCAGATCCCATGAAATCACAAGCGATTGATCCTGGTTAGATGAAGAACATGTAAAGCAATGAATGTCGATAATTAAGCACTAAAAGCTGCTGAGTTTTCTGTTAACATCATTAGGCGCAACAAAAAAGAGGTTAATACCATCACCGGGTTGGTGTCTCGACACTGCTTCATCAGGAAGCAGCCGTATCGCATAGGTCGAGGAGGTAACGAATTTGTATGTAATCTGCGCATGTGATAAACTAGAAAAAGTACTCAATCAGAAGCATTCAAATATCTCCTGGGCAAGAGATAAAGCCCTTTATAGAAGATACTAAGCTGCTTGAGTGGAAATGAGAGTTTTTTTTTGGCGATGGTACAAGGAGCATTAAGCTTAGTTGCCTGGTGCCAACCTAATCAGTCGATGAAGGGTCATTTTTCGTTAAACAGGACTTTAATTAACAATACTATCACAGTTTATGGACAAAATTTTTAATTGTCCAGAGAGGGAGACGAATGGATATAGTCTAAATGGAATTAACATCGATAATGCTTATTCCCAGGAAGATGGTGTTACATGCCATCACAGTACGAGAAAACGTCGTATTATTACGTATAAAATACCTTGGATACGGCAAGATCTTGTGGCTTTTGTCATCAGCAAAGATTCATATTGTTAAATAAGTACAATTAATAGAAATCTTATCTGAAGAATGTAACTGAAGCTCAAATTATTTCACTTATCTCCAGCTATAAAACTGAACTGAAGACGCTAGCTTAGCTATTGAGACGTATCTAATGTCCATAAAGCGTTGAGGTAAGTGAAGGAATTGAAAGAATTTAACTTCAAATTCAAATGAATGATTTCGATATTTTTGGTTCTGGTACAGTGGCTGGTTTATATTTAGTCTCCGCTTGCAACGACTAAATATCGATACTATCTTCCGCGTGGCAAGGCCAAGTACTTAGACTCAGCAAATAAAAGCATAGAACCTTGTTTATCGGGAATACCCATCGTAAACTAACGAATTCCACCTGCGAAGATAAGCGCACGGCTAAGAGTGGTAGAAAGTATAGATACATCGTCTCAGGGGGAGATAAAACGTAAAAATGTCACTGTACATTTAGGTTTAGATAAGAATGTATATGGGAGAGTCTGTAGAACGAAGTATTGATATACAAAGCAAAGAAAAAAATTTTTTTTAACCTTTTAATGTTACCTCAATTTCTTCAAGCGCACATTTAATAAAGAAGATCCCATATTCATTCGACCGGGTCAATATATCCGTGGGATTTTCCACAATACGCACCTCGTTTCCATATACATTTTATTATTATGTGAGAATTACGTTTGAATACAAACTAAGCAAACGCCAAGTGAATTTTTTTTTCCGTTGTAAATATAGTCACTCTTATTAGAGATTCTACACGAATATCTAATATTAAGACGTAATGATATTTGTAAATAACTAGATTCCATTTTCATATTCACCGTTAGATCCGGAAACAAATGATTTATTCCTATCAGGTAGCATCGATAGCGCTGACCCGGTCTTCTAACTCCTTAACTCGTAAAAAAGGCGCCCGCGGTTTCTTGAAATGCGCAGTGTTTATCTTAGACCCTTCGAATCTGCCGATTTGTATTTTTAGGATGGTATTTGTTTTATGTAGGACGTGAAAATGTCCTATTTTCTATGTAAATCTCTATTAAATAGAGTGCCGATTTGTACGTGTAGAGGGGTAGTAACCTCAACATTTTTCCAACGTATAGTATTTCGGTTAGAATTTAAAATGAAGTTGTAAAAAATCGCGGAAGGGATCTGCGAGGCCGTACGTACGCTAACCGCAGCGACCACCACCACAGGGCACGCCAATTAATTACTCTGACCGAATTTCGGGCACTTTGATTAAAAGGAAAAATGTAAACACTGCTTTGGACCGTTCGTTCAACCCAACCCGTTGGTTCGCGTTTTGTTTGATCTGCGGCCATTTCTGAAGGTACTTTCAAGTTTTATTGTGTTTGGTGGAGAAGAAATGCGGCGTGCTTTTTGTTGTTGAGCTTTTTAAAAGAGTTTTTCTTTTTTTTAATTAAAAGCAAACAGGTTCTACAATATCCATGTTGTACGTTATGTAACCATGAAGAGGTTATTAATTACGACATTTCTCAACAATTGCTAACATTTTCTTAAACTTACAAACAATTCCACGACATTTTAAACAAAAAAACAATTGTACCTATTCAATCCCTTTTACATTTTACGATATGCTTTTGCAAGGCCTTCTGCTTCTGCTTCTAATTTGATTCTATGCTGTGATTTGATTGGATTATTTGGCATTGGAGTAAGCCATTAAAAGCAATACTAAAGTTAACCCATGCTTAGATAATGTTATTACATCGCCTGATAATACTCTTAGTACTTTTAGTAAAACAGCTACAGTTCGAAATTGTTTCAAATAAATAGAACCAATTCCGTTATGTTTCTTCTTGTTTCTCTACCCTCAGACACATACGATATCTAATATGGCTTCGGTCCCGTTGGGGACGCGCAGCTTTGGCCTTGCCCGTTCATCTTTCCTCGTTGTCCCACGATACGCATCTCGGCTAGCTAGCGAGCGAGCTTTGGGCCCGCATATTTGTAAAATTTATATAGCACTAACCTCAAGCTGGAATTTAATATAGATAAGATGGACGAATATATGTTTGGCGGTGGTGTATTTTTGGTAAGAGAAAAGGGAGAAGCGGAAAGAGGAGACGGTTAAAAAAGCGAAGACTTGTGTGTGTTGTGCGTACATAAATCGAGCTGGAGACTAACCTGGCGTATTGCGTACGTTTCGTACAATATGGGAGATATGTTGAAGAAATTTTTAAAAGATTTTATGCCAAAATAATGAAAACTATCGTAATCTTCATCATAAAAAAAAAATAACGTAATGGGGAGAGCCATGTTTTTTCCTATGTTGATTACGCGCTATACTTTATTGATCTGACTTAATCCGATGTTCTTTTATTAGAAGATAATTTTGATTACGTGAAAAGCAAGAGGAACATCTAATCGAGACAAATCCAATTCAGTATATCCGCGAAATCGGTGTATACAAAGATAAATAAATGGCTTCGCTCGTCTTGGAAGGACACAAAAATAATATCGCCAAATACTCTAGCAAAGCGTTCCAAAAGGGATTATATTTGTTCCCATTCAGAAAAAGACGTCGAGGAAGGAAAACGGAATATCTTAATACGCGATATACGTATTATCGAGGGAAGGAAAGAGAGATACAAGAACAAAGTGGAAAAAAAGAAAAAAAAACATCAGTAGCGAAACGGCGCAAAAGGCCTATGTGTATCTGTGCTTGTGTATTGTATAGTACATAAAACATATATCTGTTTTATCACCATCCACACACGTTCACGAAAAGAATATATATATATACCTTTCTCCCCTCATAAGAAAAAAGAAAAGAAAATCAATATAAGAAGTGGGAGTAGCGTCAGCTAACCGTCAGCTCAATCATACCCAGCGCTCCTTATCTTTAGATTTCGTCCGAGTCATTGTAGCCAATAGGCAACACTCCTTCTTCTGGATTTTCTCCCTTTTGTCCTCGATGGTGTTTCAAACGGTAAGGATTTTCACGACGGTCCCGTATCGGGACCCAGTTTTCGTTCTTTCCGCTATTCTTTTTGATGTTTTTATTGCTTTATTAAAATGGAAAAGGAAGAGAAACGAACTGTAACTATAACGCAAGCTTGTTGCAGAGAGGAACAATCTGAGAGTGGCAGAAGTTTCGGTAAGATGAAAAGGGACGGATAATGGAGATTCATGGCGTAATAAAAAGTATGCAGTTTTCAATAAGCTCGCCCGTTGTCGAAAATGTGTAGCTTTCACGCTATCCGTGCTTTTGTATTCCTCCTTTTTTTATTTTTGAAGGGAATTGAAGCGGTACCTCCGAAGGAAAGACCTTATGCGTGTCTATTTTTGATGATTTTTTCAATATGTGAGATGGAAGTTTATGCTGGAAAAATCTATTCCACCAACGTATTTTCTTAAATGTGCTAAAAAGAAAGAACTCAAGGGACGTCGTCCTGTTAATTCCTTAAAAAAAATAAGATTCAGAGCGAAGGATATAAATTTAGTTTTTCTTTGCGTGTAGTACAGTTTTACAGGAAATTTAAGGTTTAAATTCAGGAAACTTTGATAATCCTGTTCACCTGTTCAATCTAACTGATTAAGAAAATTCGAGTTTTCCTACTTTTCACTTCAAGGATCCTATGAAGGCTTTTCTACAATCAACAACTTCAACTTCAGTAGAGTGCTTGTTTATGAAAAAGAACTCGAAGAATCGATTTATTGAACTCAGCGCTAGGCATATGATCTCGAATAAAAACAAAGAACTTCAACGAACGCGCATTTTCGTATAATTTCTACGGATTTTTCAAAGGCGAAACGCTGCAATATGAAAGCTGTTAGCTTAGCTTTCTAGATGGCGTACATCAAATAAAAACCTTTTAAGCAAATAATATGAAATTAAAATCCGCAAGTCTATGCCGGTACACCCTACGAACATACAACTTTAACCTTCAGGTAGTTCCAGCGAACACCTAGGAACACCTGCACCCCTATTCCAAATTATTCGTTACGAACCAGCCGATAACCGCACGCGAAAAGGGATAAAAAATAACTCATTGCGAGTTCGCCGCGTGTCTGTTGGCGGTGGCGAACATAGCGATGGCCGACCATTAGTGATGCCGGCCAAGTCCGCAATTAAACACCGCTCGAATATTTAACTTACAGCAACAGCGCCGGCTGCACTGAGGTTTTTGAAGGGCACAGAGGAAGATATAAGCACGAAGGGCATAGAACGTGTTGTGTCAATTAAAATTAATCGTTTCATTTACGATCGTCAGTTCGAGAAGATCGTTTAGCGTGACCGTCGTAGTATGTTGGTAATTCTCGGTGGGCCAACAACGTGATTCTTAACGGCAACGCGCGATTACATATTACGAGAATATACCGGATTAATGGATCGGTTAGGACCGTATTTTATGGAATTCTTTGTTACTTTGGAATGGAATAAGCTGAAACTTTATTATTGCTGTTATTAGCATCCATTGAGGCTGCGTCCATGTAAGGTAGTGCGAAATTAGTGTAAGAAAAATGATAAATGGTACCAATTCTCCAGTAATCATGACATACAAATTGCAAGAAAGTATTGATGCAACATTGAGGTAGAGTTAAATTTGACTTGCGTAATCTGCATTAATTTCGCATCATCCTACGTGAACCTCATTTAAAGTTCTGCGGATCCATTTCGCTTCGTCAAATTCTAGTTTAATCCGGCCCTTACACGTTGGCAAATGAGCAGGTGAATCGTACAACAGCACAGGTTGCTAATTACATGTGCGAACGGTCGGTTTCCAGACGACCGCATACTAGCATCTCCATACAGACCGTAAGGCTTGTATTATTGTACAATGTACGAACCAAGCAACGACGCAGCGTATAGGGCCATAAACTCCCTACCCGGGCTCTAGCTACGGACCTCAACGCCTTTGTTAGGCAGGTCACGTATGCGTCTTCACCCCATACACGCGTTGCCGTAGCTTGTACATGCGTTGGACAACGAAGCGCATCTGGAACGATGTTTAGGTCCATGTTGTAATTAGGAACACAATTAGATGGTTTGTAAGGTGCTAAATAACAAGATTTAGAGATAATTTGAAACGATTAATTTATAATTCCCTAAGACCTCTCAAATAAAAAATATTCTGCGTAACAATAAAGCTCTTCAATAAATCTTTACGAGATACTATAAAATGTTATCTCTCGAAAGATATTCGTTAAAAATAAATATATTCCAAGTAGCCTTCATTTTCCAAAATCGTTTTTCAATGTTTTAAACTTTTAAGAAATGAAAATAAACACGGTAGTAACAATTTCGTCTCCGTCTTCGAAGATCCAAGATGTCTCGTATATTGCTTTTAGGATCTAAACGAAAACATCGTAAAATGGTTAAACAATCTGGTTTCTTAAGTAACGTACGAATAT
This sequence comes from Oryctes borbonicus, assembly GCA_902654985.2. Lineage (NCBI taxonomy): Eukaryota > Metazoa > Arthropoda > Insecta > Coleoptera > Scarabaeidae > Oryctes > Oryctes borbonicus. The sequence continues at coordinate 5,461,207 of LR736871.1, read as the reverse complement.
AGGACTTGCTTAATTCATTAAGCGTCATCATCATCATCAAATCTCCACACGGGAGTTTGTGTAGAAATTGGTATGGATGAAAGAGAAACGTAAAACATGTAAAATTAAATCGTTTACTTTGATCTTGGTCAGTTTTAAGCGTAAAGTTTGTATATAAATCATTAGTTCTGCATATAAATACTTAACGTGAATTCAACTTTTTTATACGTCGAAAGAAGCACAAATTGAATGCTGTTTTTTTTTCATAGATGAAGGTGTTATCGAAGAACTTACTTCGCGGTTACTGATCAAAGATAAAGCTGTGATCTGCGATTGACGAGCTTTTCCTGGAAGCGAACATCAAGGTTACTGACGATGAGTCTTGATTGTTATGTTTATCCGTATCCAAAGAATTTTTCGAAATAAAGCTGCTTAACTTGGTTTGGCTTTTCATCAGAGGCCAAGGTCCTAATATGTGCCCCATTTTATTTTTTTTTTTCGGAAAAATATTGTCAAATTTTGCATACGTGTTTGATGGAACATTTTGTGCTTCAAATGCGTTCAGTAACAAAAAAAAAATAGTGCAAAATTGAGTTTTTGAATCTAGATACGGATGTATCTGTCTTAATGTGCCAAAAGGCAATACATCAGACATTGAAACCACAATTCCCCCCTTCTGTCTTCCTCGAAGTGACCAGCACAGAACATGTATAGAGCAGCCATTATTACTAAGAATCCCATTAATGTCTTTCACGTCATTATCCTCATCAGCTGTTCGTTTTCTTATCAGTCGTTTTGCAAAAATCTCTATAATGTACATATCGGAACCTCAAAGGCTTTCGCAGCCGTTATTTCACGTATCCTGGTATTCCAACTATTTCCGACCAAATTTCTCAATCATTTTCGATTACGAACTATCAAGTTTCAATTTCGCAATAAAAAGAATCAATTCCCCCGTTGATTACTCATCGATTACATAAACAAACAATCAAACAAACGAAAAGCGTCACATCTACTACCGTTGCTGTACACACAAGTAAACAATCAACATCAATATCGACATTTGTTCGATTACCATAATCCCCCTTCTAATTCCGAACGTGGCGCCCCCTACCGGTCAAATTCGACACGTTTAATATTTATCGCCGTGGGAGGGGACTGCCCCGGCATTGTGCGTCTTTAATATTCACTAGACATAAATAAAAATGTAAGTTGCATAGTATACGATGTTTACTAAGGGTCCGATCGGCCTTAGGGCTAGGGTGCAAAACGGTGTTTTTTTTTTTTTAAGGAAAACACGTACGACAGCACGCTCCTTTTATTGTTCCTACAGCGTCGTACTTTCCTAATTCCTTTCTCGAGATGTGAATTATTCAAGCTGGTAAGGGTAGGATTGCAACGGAAGTGCGTCTGCTTCCAAGTTTCGCCCCCCAATAGAGAAGTATATCGTGCGAGAACGCTGCCGTGAATACAACTAGACCGGAAAAACCATAACTGTAAATCGTTATTCTACTCTTTTCGCTAGGTTTTGTTTTATTTTTGGGAAGCGTTGTTTTTTTTTGGAGTAGATATCTTTCAGTTCGGTTATTTATTTTTAATTCGGTATAAATTATTTAAGAATACGGAAGAATAAGGGAAAAAATGTTTTTGGTACGGATTCTATTTCTTCTTCAGCATCCGCTGAGAGATACTTTAAACGATTCTGTTGTTTAACAGCAACAATCTGCTACTCTATGTTTTGCTAGTTTCTGCCTCTAAACACCACACAAGCAATAACGGAAGCGCGTCATTATTTGATAAATAAATGGTAGACAACGCGCCGTCTCGGAATTCAGCGATCGCCATGGTAAAAATTCAGGAAATGCGAAGGAGTTGTCCTATTCGTTAGGTTTGACTCTTAGTTATTTTTTGTGTTTCTTAGACTTAGAAGACGGAGATTTTTCATTCATCGTTAGAAGGCAGGAATTTAACGCTACCGCGGACATATCTCTAAACGGGTCTCTTGTGTAACTTAGAAAAGAGAAATTTGTAAATAAACAACGTTAAAATAACTATCTTTACGTACAGCATAAAATAATAAAAGCAAAAAAGAAAGAAACGAATCTCCCGACGAAAATCCAATTTACGTTTTCATACGTTAACGCAAATCTCTTCGTACCGTTTCGAAAACGACGACGTCATTACACTAATCTAAATACACGGCATTCATCCGCTTTTCCTAGCAGATTTAGCGTATACCCGCGTAATACCACACGCTCTCTACCGTGCATACTCGTAAACACGTGTTTTCGAGCGTACATTATACAAGATACGTGTACGTCTACACGAGCATATAGATTCTCGTTTGATTCGGTCTCTAAGCGACCTTTTCTCGGAGCTTGCAGAGTGATTAAAATGCTATAAAGACAATTTCCCAACGAAGCTACAAGTTAAGCTTAAGTCGGTGAAATTTATACGATGTTAGTCGCAACCTTTTGCTTAGCTTTTCAAATTCGGTAGCTCATGAAGAGATAAATTGAAGTATAGAACAATCAGCGACTTATCTTATATCATTTATGCAGGAGAAACATTTTTTGGATTAGAGGGAGTTAGGGCAGAATGCGGTCTGGGGCGAAGTAATGTTGTTTTGTAATAGATATGTTTGTCAACAGACTGCGTGTTTTAGCTGCACTGCTGTGTTGCTTCTATGTGAATTTATTAGATATTTATTGTCTATTCCCCGTTAATTTGATCCAATACCATTTCATCATATTGCTTCTGAAGCGCAACAGAATGGGGCAGATTTTAATATGTTATGGTTTCATTAATTTGTCGTATTTCCTTTAGAGGAATCACCGAAGAAGACTATAGATCCTACCTAGAAAAGCCCGAACAAATCGACGGCAAAGCAAGTTGCAAAAAATGGCTTAACAAACTAAAATTCCAAAATCACAAGAAAGCTCAAGTTCTCAAGAGTAGGGATAGAACTGGCGCTCAGCTCTATTTTCAAAGTTCCTCGAGAGATAAAAATACAGCATTCAAAGAACGAATTAACAACAAAACCTAACATTTTGGGGGACCAAATGATTGGTCGATTATTTTTTAATGGCGAAACATATTTGGATGTGTTGGAAAATATCATCAATCCGCTAACTACTGACGCTTTCGAAAATTAACTGGATAGTGATGGAAATATTCTACTTGATGTGAAGGAATTACATTTTCAACAAGATGGAGCTCCTCCTTACTATGTTCTTCCAGTACGGCAGTGGTTTGACAATGTATTTCCAAACAAATGGATAGGACGGAGAGGACCCATAAACTGGTCAGCCAGATCGTCTGATTCGACGCCACTGGACTTTTTTCTAAGGGTCCGTCAGAGGATTACTGCAACCGTGTCGTGAAATTCAAAGAGATCTTTTTGTACCTCACAATTTTGAATAAAACAAACAAAAATAAAACATTTTAAGCAGTTAAAGTGTGTTTGCCTAAAACAAAGAAAAAAAAAAACAAACTAAATAAAAATTCCCCAATAAATCAAACAATTTCAAAAAATTAAACGCCAAAATGTACTGTACAAAAGACCATTAAAATAAGATATTGTCCGACATCCCTTTCCATTTGAGATTTTTAGAGGGGGCAGTTCCCGGAGGCAGCGGGTTTAAGTGGGTGAGTTAATTTTTGCATAAAATGTTTTCCCGCTCGTACTTCTTACACGTTTCAGGAAATTTTTCATAAATTTCCCGATTTCCAGAAATTTAGGGTGGATAGTTTTCAAATGAACATCCGGTATATCTAATGTATTTAGAATTTTTAGGCGAATTAAATGTCTGTAATTGAATTAATTTAATTTATAACATAAAAAAAGGCAAACAATCTAAAATATAATTAGGAAAAGGGAAAAAATTGTTTATTATTGGTGCTGCTCGTAACATACTAATTGTACCAATAAAAAACAAAAACACTAGCTTTGAACCCCCCACACATTTGTATACATACATCATATCACTTATTTATTAGGTCCGTTACAACTTCTACCAGAACTAAAACAATCCGCACCGACCGCACACGACATATATCACGCCCAAAGACTTCTGTATTCTTCCCAGCATCAAAGATTTATTCCACGTCTAAGTACGGAAGCCTAATGACCCCACCCCTTTCCTTCTAGCTGTCCGCCTGGGTTGAAATAGGAGCAGGTCACCGTGATAGATATTTTTTCACTTCGCAGAGGAGTAAATAATCGTTGATCCCCTAACCTAAATCTTTTTAACAAAGTAGTGGCCTTTGTTTGAGTCTTGTTCTACCTCCATGTCGTCTCGCGTTAGCGTTTTTGTATTTTAAGACGGCCGTGAAACAGACGAGCATCCATTTATAAATCGGAAACAAAAGAAAATGTAATATATTTAACGTTAGTGCTGGTAATGTTTTGTTTTCGTGTTTGTCTTGGTTTTTATTGTTTTGTTTCTTGGCGCTGCTCCTTTTAAGATATTTTCGACACCGACGCATTAATTTTAGGAGCCCGTGCTATAAATTAAGCTTAATTATATGTACGCCGAAGAGCGTATCAGATTCTTAACTTATCTTTCCCAAAACAAACTTTCTAAGATACATCATATTAGGATAATAAATTGATTCCTTAATCATTTCGCGAAAAATCGACGAAATTCAATATAACTCAATAATAACGAAGAATCTTCCGCATCATATTATATTAACTAACATAGGCTTGTCGTAGCTGGATGGCGCTGGCTTCTTACTTCATCTCAGAGTGGTAATTAATCTCGTCCTAATTATCCATTATCCGCTCGAATATTCACACAGCATTATTTGTCAATCAAGCGAAATTGATTACGCTTAGGAGTGGGCTGACTCTCGCCGTCTCATTAATAATCTGTAGATGACTTTCGAAAGAATCAGTTCCATTCTTCGGGGATGCTCCCTCTCTGTCGGTTAGTTAGGGGACGATCATCTTTTCTATTGTTTTACGTAATGTTGCGATTTGGATCGAAGTATAAAGGAAATCCTTCCATTTATCAAGCTCAAGCTAGAGATTTTCTACTGCCACATACCAGATGGTTGTTAAGAATGGTTATTTAATGTTTAGACTGGTTACATCAAGAGTGCTTAAGGTACGAATCACTTCGCCGAATGTTCTACATCAATATCAGTTAAATTGAAAGTTAACTTGTGCAGCAATCATAATTTTTACTTCTTCTCAAACATTCTTGTGGACGGATGTAAATTATATAATCGCTACATTCATGGAATACACAGAAAGTCAATCGTGTTCTTCTTTGTTTTGTAAAAAAATATAGATTCTCATCGAGCGACTTATTTTCGTTCCGACCATAAAATAAACACCTACTTCAAGCGCGTAGCACAACAAAATCAACACCATTACAACCTGTCCCGACTCACCCTCCTTGTTTACCATTCATTAAGTAAATTATACCCTTTAAACTATTAAAATAGTTTTTTTCTCTTCTCTAGGAGGAAACACTCCTCCTGTCGCGGAGGCAGAATTACCAAGGAAAGAAAAAAGTGTGACCATTTCTGTCGGACGCTTTCGGTAAGCGATACCCTATTTTTTTTTTTTTAAACTACGTCCCATTTCGTTTCTCCCTTACATCGGAGAGTCTCTTCCTTCGCCGTGAAAAAATAAACCTTTAGAATTTAAGTATCTGTACATTTCAAGTTCTTTAGCCTAAAGTAAGTAGTCGCTGAGGAGTTTGTTAACACTTGTTTGATGTTTATTTGATTCGAAACGGCTGTCTCGTCCCCTCGGCGTAGATGGGGAAATTAGGGAAAAGTATTCCCATAACATTTCAATATATACAAAATAAACATATCTATAAAATGTTATAAGTTAAACTAACAGATTGAATTCTCTGCACAATATGTGGTTATAGGTCTACAAATCAGCATACGAGGGGAATTCGATAATTACCTGGCCTGTCGCTACTAGAATTGAAATTCTTCGCAAAAGGAATCTTTGATAAGAATCCTGTCAAGTTTTCAAACGGATACGTCAGATACTTCGTGAATAGCGACCATTTAAAGTTAACAATTCTGAATAAATATTTGTTTTTGGAAAAAATAAACGAATAATGAGATAAAAGTAGAACTCAGTAAAATTTATGGAGAGAAGAATGTAATGAAGAACGTCCAAGTCGTCAAAATGAGGTCACCACATCGGAAGTTGTCGAAAAAATTCACGAATGATCGGAGGTTGAAATCGCTCACAATTGGCCATGAACACCTACTTCAAAAGAATGTTTGACGATGCTAAAGCGCGATCAGAATGATTTTTGGCGATAACTCGTAACTGCTAACGAAATGTGGATTCATCACAGCACACCAGAGACCAAAAAAACAGTTTAAACAGTGGTCAATCGGCGCCAAAGAAGACAAAAACCACTTTATCGGCGAATAAGGCCATAGCCACGATGTCTTGGAACGAACGCGGCATAATACCTTGAAAAAGGCAAAACGATTAATGGCGAGTATTATGTGAACTTATTGGATAGTTTCGACAATGTTATAAAAGGAAAACGTCCGCATTTGGCGAAGAAAGAATTTTGTATCATTAAGATGTGAACGCGTGCACACTTATGTCGTCGCCATGACGAAATTCCGTGTGTTAAGGTACGAATTGACCATTTTCGCCAGATTTAGCACCCAGCGATTGCTTCCGAATATGAAAAACTTACTCGGCAGAGAAAGATTTGGTTCAAACGGCAAGAAGCAGACGCGTGCAAGAAAAGAAATCGTAAATTACAAACAAAAATGTTTCTTTCTTGCCGAGGCCTCATACAACGAGGTGGCAGTTTTACAGTTTTTCTTTTTTCCTTCCAAAATTTCTTGACTTGAAACCTACTTTGCAGGATCGAAAAAAAAAACCCTTTTGAAAGCCAATTTTCGGCTAATATAATTGCAGAACGAAGAAAGATAGACGAAGTAATAAGTACCATATTTAAGGCGCCTTTAAAATACTAATATACAAGGTGTTCTTAAAATAAATATCACCGCATCTTCAGTTCTTTTGGATTCTTAAATTTCAGAAAAAAATCAAAACGCAAAAACACAGACGTATAAGGCTTCACTCCTCGTAATTTCGATAATTTCGACAGTCCAAAATTTTTAACTATAACTGCGGAACCGTTATAGAAAAACTAACAAAATAACGTGTTCAACATGTTAAAATCTACCCTAAAACACGTTCAGAAAGAAATGTTTATAATTCACAATACTGCTCCACATCCGTATCCTTACATATGACAACGTTATTTACACTTAGCCCAAAACGGGAAGGCATTACGCTATGGGGACTATTCTCGCGGGTAATTACCATAAATCTCACGCCTTAGAGGTTCGGGTGAATATACATATTCCGCAGAACAGTCGTATGTGGAGCGGGAAATAAAAAAAAAATCGATTAACGTATTCGGGTAAAAATTGAGGTAGGTACAATCTAAATGAAAACGCCGCTGCATTCTGTAGATGCATTTCGCGCAGAATTAAATTGAATCGGCGCCTTTTTTCCCTTTGGTTGTCTTGCTCTAGCGCTGATTTAGTGAGGGTATTGTGTGAGTTAATAACAAGCGGCTATGTGAGGCATTCTTTAAAAAAAAACTCAATATTTCGCCCTCACTAAACATATGTATTTCCCATTGGATAATGTAAGATGTTAAAGCTTGCTTTGGAATCAAATTCAATTTTTCCATCAAAAAATTTTACCCAACATTACGCAGATGATTTATTTATTCCATACGATCGAAATGTTTACCCAAGCCTTTATACCTCACCTCCACATATATCTTTTACACCGTATCCGTTTTCCTCCCCAGTTTTTTTCCTCACGCGTCACGTTTAACATGCTACCTCTTCATTTTCCGCGTCAAAATTCATCTAATATTGGCGTAAAACGCCCGAACATCCTGTGCCCCTTCCATCAAGAAAAAACCCGTCGGCTTCGGCGTGGCTATGCGGAATTCATTCGGGAAATTTCCGTTTTCCGCGACCTTCTATGAAAAATCGCATTTAACATCGCGCAACCACCGAAAATGACGTTTATAGCTCCGAGCCTCCTTCCCCATCTTTCTCAGTGTAAATAGAGGTGGATTCCCTGTAGGTTCCCTTACTCTTTTAACTCATGGGAAAGCGAACCGATAACATTGGATAACATCATCGCGCGCGACTCACGGGTTCCTTTTCCGGGGTGTGTTAGGTTTTACTTTCGGAAGAGGAAGAAAGGAGAACCCTTCCTTGGCGGCGGCCCTCGGGGAGAAGGACTTGTACGCTTAAAATACCTAATTTTACACATGAAATAATTCGAATGACTTCGGGCGAGAGGAGCTTAGGGGAAAAACGGAAACACGAAGGAATATTTACAAGACGACGAAGCTAATGTTTGAGGTTATGTTTTCAAATAATACGTTAAAGTAGGGATGATATTTTGGTAAATGGGATATTTTTTATATTTTAGTTAAATAAGAAAAAAGTCTTAATATAATGGACATTTTAAAACTTGTTAATGGGAAGCATTCAATTTTTTCTAACACTGCAACCAAACCAACTTGTTTAGGTTTAAATAGGTTATTTTTAAGAAGCAATTTTAGCATTGTTATTCCATTATTTATTAAATATCTTTTAATTTAAGAGGGTGGTTTGAAAAATTTCACAATTTCCTTGTAGCGATTCTGCTTTCTCCTAAATCCATTCAAATGGTGGTGGGACACCCTGTTCAACAAAATAAGCCTTTACGAATATGATGGCCTCCTCATTTGATAAAAATCTCTGTCCTCCGAGCGAAACATTCAACGAAGGAATTAGAAAAAAATATCGCCAGGGCCAGATTTGGTGAATGGGGTGGATGGTTTATTAATTTCACCATTGATACGGCGCGTTGGCTCAGTGGAATAAAAATTCCTTTGTCTTCAGGCAGTTTCTGCCTTCAGCCTTCAGCCTTGTCTGAAGGCAGTTTCTGCCTTCAGCTTCTTAGGTAATGGTGCATAATACGCCCCTGTTATTCCTGTTAATGTCCTGTTTCAAGAATAATTTTGGTTGTTTTCTGGCAATTTGGAAAAAAAAGTTAAAGAAAGGTTGAGCAGATAACATAATGGTTTAGCAAAAATATTTGCACAATCGTGCCTATCGGGATGTTCGTTGGGATTGAGCCAAATCACGACGTCTAGTTTCAGATCTTAGGAACCAGGTAAGAATCTCTTGGCATTACGATGAATCCAAAAGATTCCCCCAACTAGCCAGGCTACGCCCAGCGAAACGCTGCCTGCTCCCTTGCCTATATCTGCCTCCGCCACGCCCGCTACTCAATAGCCAATAAGAGATTAGGGACGAGTATAATTTCCACATAAATTCGACATATTGTTGCATTTCTTAAACCAATGAAAAAGCGCAGAGAAAAATTAGCGTGCATGTAACTCAATGAAAAATAAATAAATACGTTAACGCTTAAAACTTTTCACACTACCCTCGTCTTTTCATTACAAACCGTAGATACATCCTTACAACAAAACAAACTACCCGCAAACAACAACACGAACAATTATCAAGTATTTAACAATGATCATTAGGAACTGGAACGTCGACCGAACCGCCCGCTAGATGTCGTCGTTTTATTGCCGTTCGCCCAAAGCGAAACGTTCAATACAAGCATATGCAAGCGCGCCTCTGAACTTCTACCCGTCGAAAAACAAAACAGAAACGAGATCCGACATTCGTTAGGAGTTCTCCACACCTCCGCTAACTGCGTGCAATTCTCGTCTAACGACAAATTGTCAACTCCTGGGGGTACATCGTTTCAAACTAGTGTGACGCCGCCAAGCTCAGCGCTACATAACTACACAATGTGAGATATGGAAAAAGATGTCGGACAATGCGAGTGAAGTCCTCGAAACTCTACAATAACTACGTATACATCGCGTACAAAGCTATATAGTGGTTACTTCACTAATTATTGGGGTTTATTGGGGTTTTATTGGGGTTTTATTGGGGTGAGTTGGCTGTTCTTGAAGTCGTTTCTGGTGATTGTTTAGTCAACGTAAGCTTTATTTTTGCGACTGGATAACAGAGGAAGCTGCTAGCTGATTACCTTTGTTCGCCACATCCTTCTCAAAGCGTAAGTTTCATGCTCAAAACTCGCACGCAGCTTACTCACTGCAAATACTTTATATCCGAATAAATATTACTCGTAACACATACGAATTTAAAATCTACCCTCCCCCTTCCATAGAAGCGGCAAAATCGGAGCGTTAGGGGATGAAGATACCGCGCTAATAACTCGTAACTTTCCTTCCGCAATAACCCAACCCCACTAATGTGCCCGTCCCTCTTCACATCCCGCAGAATTCCCGAGATAACGAAATAATTAGCTAAACTGCGACTGTGTCAACAGAAGAAGCTCTGCGTGTTTTGGGGGGGCGGGGTGGTTAGGCAGGAAATTAGCGGAAGTGCGGCTTAGTACATACAACTAAGTATACCTTGGAGGATACCGACGATCTCGAGATAGACAGATAAGTGTAGTGGCGGCATCTTGCGACAGATACTTTAGTTTAGTTTATATACGACGTCGCGACGCTAAATGTGGAGCCATTATATCAAACCTGGGGATGTTTGGAATTGTTATAGTTAAAGTAAGAATCGTCTTAATAAGTTTTTCAGGCCCCTTTTCGTGGCAGCTGAAACGGAAATTGATATAACGAACAATGTTGAACCGCTCAACAATGATAATGTTGATTTGAATAGCTTATAGAATGGCCCTGCATGTGAGATGAAAGAAACTATTATCCTTCTGCTATGTGAACAATTATATTCTCTAGTCGTTTGCGTCAACTTTTCATATGGCACAAACTCCGACCTTAAAAGGGAAAATGTCAAACCGAAGACCTAAAGCAATTGGCTGTTTGGTTGTAACGTCATCTGCTTATGTACAACAATTCCTTGAAGCTTTAGAAAAAATCAAGCATAATAAAAATAAAGCTTCAAAGGTGAAGAAACAATTTCCAAGAGGTTAACAAGAGAAGCCATTAAGCTCAAATATAGTTCTGGACCAAATGTTGACCTGAAGGGGCTATTGAAGCCTTCAAGCCCCATGTTTTGGAGGTACTACCTTTAGAATGGAAAAAATTTTTCAAGAATTGGTTCGAACGCATGCAATGGTGCATGGCAATAATAAAATGTTCTTTATTTCCTTGAAAGTTTGTTTCGTCCACCCAAAATAAACGTTGCTCATCTATTCGATTCTACCAACTGCTTTTTAAATCGCCAAAGGAAATTAGATTAAATAAACACGGTTTTGTTTTATTAAATTGAATTATTTAAATATCTATTTTCGCGTAAAATCCGACAATTCACGTTGTTATCGAAACCGTAAAGTGACGGGTCAAGTTTCTCATTACCGCTCAACGTTCAATATCTAGTTCGATTCACTTGCTCCTGTTTAGAGTACCGTAAATTCCAATTTAATTGAGCGTACCGGCATAAAATGATGGCTTTTATTATGAATATATTCCGCTGCTTCGCTAAAATTTATAAATCATACAATATTGTTCCGTAAATATTAACCATGCGTGAATATATATTATCGAAATGTTCGATGATGTCCGTCCAGCGTTTGGAGGAATGTGTAATGCGTTTTTTTTATTTATTTATAAATCTTCCCATTAAGTTCGATATAATCTTAATAATAAAAAAAAAAATAGTAAAATTTTGATATTTTAAAATCTCAACCTGTCTAGCTGCCAACACAGACGGTTTTAATACGCTTTTTACGGGGTGTGGTTTTTAAAAAGCTTTTTCATGTTTGAATGTACCTCGCTACTATTTCGTCCTAATTTGCTATGCAACTGAAAAAAAAAAAAAACGTTTCGTTATTCAGTTTTTATGATGAATTGCGTTAGTTAATTCATTGTTTGCAAATGGTTCAGTAACACTCATTGTCAGTTCATAGCATAAGTTGCCCATTTAAAAACTTGAATTAATCAGACCATTATAACAATGATGAATAAACTATTTTGATTGTGGTGGTCTAATTTTTAATTTAAAATAAGTATTAAAATTAAAATAAAAAAAAAATTCCGTTGCTACAAAGACTAGAACAGCGCATTTAAAATTAAATTCAAAGGAATAATTTTTCCAGTTTACATATTACTCACATGTATAAATTATAAATATTTATTAATTTATTGGCTCGTATTGCACTGCACAAAGTAAAGAAAAATAATTCCTCCTTCGTTAATAAAGATATTTAGATGAAATTTTCGTAAACACCATTTTAAGACCTTCCAAAGTCAGTTGTGTAGCTAGGATTTTAATAAAAAAAATCGCTAATAAAATTCTTCTATTTTGGATCTCGAAAAATAATCTTTATGTGCCCTGAAAATTTAGACGAATCCTTCAAATTTTGTGTGGAGGTAGATTTATGAGCCTAAAAAGAAAACCGATAACTTAGTCTTATATTAATGCTTTATTTAACAATCTTATTCCAATTGTAATGTTATGAACGGCTTTCAGCTGGCCTGAGGATGATCTGTGCTTAACTCCAAATCGATAGCTATTTATTAAAGAGTTTCGTAAGATTTAGACCATCTTTTTTCCATTCATCTCATTATGAATTAACTCACAAAGAATCAACATGGATTATTTAATATTACCCGCTGCCAATTGTAAAAATTCCAAAATACGTCCACACGTCTTAAAACGCTATCTTTAGCTTCTTATAATCCTACTTTTAACTGCATCTCAGCCATCCTCTTTAACTGATCATGAACTCAGCGGTACGAAAATTTTAATTAACTGTAGAGCGCAACCCTTAGGAAAATAACTCGCAGCCCATTTCCGGTTACAACCAGCCAAGAACGAAAGGATAAGACGATGAAGAGGAAGACGAAGATGTAAAAGTAGAGGAATTTGTTTCGCGGAAGGATCAAAATGAACGATAGTCCGGCGGGACCCGGACGTCTTCTAATGAAGTTGTAAAAGAATAACTTTCCGCTTCGAGAATAATGGAATATCGAGAATATAAAACGGCGTACGAGAGGAAGCGTTGCCGATGCAGAAGGATTGAATGTTCTAATTGAATTGAAATATTAAATAAGTTCCGGGGAGGAAGAAATTTAATAAATAAAATAGTAATTTTAGAAGAACGCAAGGAAGGGAAAATAAACAGTGCATTTACATACCTCATCTAAGGAAAGCAGGCACCTTTCTTTGGTTTATAGTGTACGTGTTATGTGTACACAAACGATATTCGCTACCGCACCATTCGCTATGTTCACATATTTTTTCGAATCTTGTATTGTTTGTTAAAATCACACCCTGTACATTACAATTTACGGCTTTGAATTAATATCACACCCTATATATGAATATTTATGATTGTGAGTTAAAGTTACACTTACGCACAACAACAACGGGCCCTTCGATCTGTGTGGATCCAACGATTCTACGATTCAACGATTACAACGAAACGTCTACGAGGTTATAAACCATCAGCGCCACCCCCACATCTCTTCTTGGCCATTTTTTAATCTTATTTACGATAAATTAATGCTTTTTTTATACAATTATGTTCAAGAAAATCACATTATTTCATCCCTACGTAATTTCAATGCTCAGCACGTTGCAAGCTTCATCTGCCCCCATTACCAAATAACCTCTCAAATTATTACAAGAGAAGAATCGCGGATTATAGCCTACCTCGTCCTTATCGAATTCCAATACCTGTCAAGTCGGGCGTAAAATTTTAATTGAACCTCGTAAAAAAGCGCGTTTAACGACGAATTTCTGGAAGATTCGCTTTTCAATGTTTTGCCAGCGCGGAACAAGCCAACCTAGCGGCAGTTTTATGGCAGCTAATCAAGCTAAAAGGTACCGCGTAGTTTTGACCTATATGTGTTCATTGCGCTTATGGAAGGCGTATAAAGAGCATAAACAGGGTATTTTGGGCCGTTTAGGTTGGTAATAAAGCGGCGTAGAGACAATAGTTAAAGCGTTCGCTTTTTCATGATGAATTTACGTGATTAAGGGTTTTAATGACATGATTTACTGTTTGGATGTAAAAGAAGAGGGAAATTACAATTTTTATGAAAATAATTTGACGCATTTTTCCCGCTTTAAATGGCATTTTTATTAACGTTGTTAGCGATTATTTGGATCAAGGATAATGAACATATAAAACCCTGGAATTCAAATCTTCAGGCGCATGCGTTAAATGGGGACAAAATTTTTTGGAGAGACACTATTAAATGTGTTCAGGGAGGAATGGAACAGGGCGACAGATCAAAGAAAAAGTACAGATTTTAAAAAACTTTGTTACAAATGTTCATTAATCGTCGGTTTCAGGTTGAGTTCGAAGCATTGGGTCTTCATAGCCTTTTTTTATTAGTTTACAGCTATTTAGCCTTTTTAGAAATAGGAGTGTTGCCAAGTCAAATAGCGAGCTTTACTGCTAGAGTAGGTAAGACAGGTAGTGGCTCAGTGAGTTACAAGATGACCTGAAGAATAATAAATTTTTGGTCATTTAACTAATTGTCTTCTTCAGCTTAGTCGTCAGACGCAATATAAGCCTTACTTGAAAAGAATATTGAATCTTGTGCAATAAAGGCAAGAAGATTGGATATTGCTCTGATTTGGTCATCAACCACAAAGTTTCAGTAACTCCTCTAACGCATATTGAAATGTGAATTTTTTATAATTTATAATTTAGGCCAGAATCAGATAAAATTATCTCCAGGTTAGTTCCAGGTTTGGACCGTATCATGGTTAATTGTAAACTCGACGTTTCGCCTATAATCATGGGGGGCGTTCTTCAGGAAACGGGTGAAAGGGGGAAAAGGTGGTAAGCTGCAGCCTATCACCTTTTCCTTCCAGCACGGTAACTCAACGTGCCAGAGAAAAACAATAAAATGTTTTTTTTTTCTTAACAACAAACGTGTTTACTTTTAGCTTTTTTTTTTTTAGCTTTTTAGTAACAATAAAATAATACCAACTTAAATATTACTAACAATGTTTACGCAGCAGAATGTCCACTCTTTTCATCATTCCCTTCATTATTACCATAGATGAGCTCGACGGGAAATAACTGCATTACCGTGTCATCTTCATCGTCATCATCATTATTGCAATGATCAGAGGGCCTAATCCGAGTCCCTACGGGTATCATCATGAGCGTCCGGTACATATGCAGCACAGTACACACAAAAGGGATGCTAATGCATTTAGTTTAGGGTTACACATACGCTCCTATCTACATATATCTATACGCACATACGGGGAGTCCGCGAGATGAATATCCGTCCAAAATTCGCAAGGTCTAACGAACCGTCAATTCTCTGTCTTTATAATTGGATGAGTCAGAATCGTCCGCTTTGTGTGCGGGACCGTTGATTTCGTGTTACCGAATGCCGGCGCTGTTGCGGAGATCGCCGCCGTCCCCACTAGGGTGAAGCGGAAGGTCGGTAGCTTTGTTGCGAGCGAGTTCGGAAAGTATAAAACGCTAGGGATTAAGAGTAATAGTGAAATATCTCTTAATGCAAGAACGGCTTCTCGATCTATAGATAATGATGATGAATAAGCGGGGCGCAATGGAATAAAATGGAAGAGGTGGCGTCGATAAGATCTGTAAAAAAAAAAAAAACATCAATGCGAAATAAATATTTAAAGTACGTTCTGCGGAGCCCGAAAGGTTTCGAAACCATAAATTCTTTCAAGAATTAGGAATCAATGAATTGTTGCGCTGATAATTCTTCATCGTGTCTTTGTAAAAGTTTAATCCTTCCGTTACTGCTTCGCTGTCGAGAGAATCTTTTAAAAAATTATCGGTCTCCGGCTAGAGCGTTTAATAGAATGGAGTTCATTACAGTAAACCATCCGCAACGAATATTTTCAATAGCATGTTTCATGTTAAAAGCTTTCTAAAATGAACGCACATTATCTTGTATGCGCGACGTTCCATGGACTAATTGTTCCATAGTTTTACGTCAATAAATGATGCTCCGATCGATCGGCTGTAAAAGTGGAGTTAAGATACTTTTTTTTTGCATTTTTTTTTGCAATTTGCATCAAATGGTGCAAATTACCCATGAAACCATCTACTTCGTCATCGATGCGTTTCTGTGATTATTACATCGCCATCAGCTTTGTTGTCTAGCAGCAATGTTATGGGATCTTTGCGGGGTTTAAAACCGGATGTATTTTTTCCATTAAACCCATTTCATCGTTATAATTGAATATTTGTATACAGCTTTAAATGTTTCACCGAATATTCTCACTTCTTATTATTTAAGTTGAATCTATTTTGAAATTCCTAAAACCAATCGCGATTAAATCGATGATGAGGTTCCTTTTAATTAATCAGACCATTATAACAATAATGAATAAACTATTTTGATTGTGGTGGGCTAATTTTTAATTTAAAATAAGTATTAAAATTAAAATAAAAAAAAAATTCCGTTGCTACAAAGACTAGAACAGCGCATTTAAAATTAAATTGAAAAGAATAATTTTTCCAGTTTACATATTACTCATATGTATAAATTATAAATATTTATTAATTTATTGGCTGGTATTGCACTGCAAAGTAAAGAAAAATAATTCCTCCTTCATTAATAAAGATATTTAGATGAAATTTTCGTAAAGACCATTTTAAGACCTTCCAAAGTCAGTTGTGTAGCTAGGTTTTTAATTTAAAAAATCGCTAATAAAATTCTGCTATTTTGGATCTCGAAAAATAATCATTGTGCGCCTTGAAAATTTAGACGAATCTCCGAAATTTTGTGTGGAGGTAGATTTAAGCCTAAAAAGAAAACCGATAGCTTAGTCTTACATTAATGCTTTATTTAACAATCTTATTCCAATTGTAACGTTATGGTTACGGGTTTCAGCTGGCCTGAGGATGATCTGTGCATAACTCTAAATCGATAGCTATTTATTAAAGAGTTTCGTGAGATTTAGACCATCTTTTCTCCATTCAGCTCATTATAAATTAACTCACACAGAATCAACATGCTTTGCCATTCGAAAAGCCTTATTACGTCGGGGCAACAGAGCAAAACGGCTACAGTGGGCCCGTTCTCATCTAGATTGGTCGTTAGATGATTGGAAACACGTGCTTTGGAGTGACGAGTCAAGGTTTGAGGTTTTTAGGCAAAATCGACGAGTTTATGTCCGAAGATCTAAAACCGAAAAGTGATCCCGAACTGCATTGTGCCAACAGTGAAGCAAGGGCGTAGTTCTGTGTTAGTGTGGGGATGTTTCTCCTTTGCCGGGACGGGAGATTTATGCAGAGTGGAGGGTGTAATGAGGAAGGAAAATTATTTTGCAATACTCCAGAATCATGCAGTGCCATCAGGATTCATGCATGACAACGACCCAAAACACACTGCGTTAGTGTGTAAGAACTATCTAAAGGAGCAAGAAGAACAGCACATCCTGAAAATAGTGACATGTCCCCCACAAAGCCCAGATTTGAACCCGATAGAGTTGTTGTGGGATGAACTGGACAGGAGGATCCGAAAAATATGCCCAACTTCACAAGAACATTTACGGAATATTCCGCAACATGAATGGATTAATATTCCACAATCCATTTTAACAAAACTTATCGAAAGAATGCCTAGAATAGTTCGAGTGGTGATTAACAGCAAAGGAGGTTTTTTCGATGAAAAAAAAATAATGTTATATTGGGCCAGAATAACTTTTTATTTATTTATTTTTTTCTTTTTTACCTGTACATACAATAAAATTGCATTTTGTTTTTAGTTTCGTTTGTTTCTGTAACCTTTTCATGTATTTTACCAACCGACCGAACTTCTCTGAACGGCAGTGTACAGTAACAGACGAGTCGACCAGGAGTTTGAATCTCTCTGTGTTTGGTTTAGTTTTTGTTGAAGAATTTTTCGCATTTTCCAATAAACACTTTGTATAAACATGCTTTGTTTGTTTTAATAACCGTTACATATTAACGTAACACATCGCTACGTCGTTATCATATCCTCCAAGTTCATAAACATCTAAAGACCGCACCTAATTATAGCGATCGTAGTAAACGCCTTATAATATGAAACGGACAATGTAGAGGTCATCAACATCTACAATTTTATCGACATGTTTGTCTCTTAAAAGAATCTAGAACAAACACCAGCGTATCATAAACACAATCGTAACAATTCTAGCATTTTTAGCACTAAAAGAGATAATCAGTCCTACTCGATTTAATCGAATTTTATCGATATCGCAAAAGAATATTCAAGCGAAAATTTCCACAAACTACCTGCATGAAGTTGAAGTGAATATAAATAAAAAGAAGCTAGAGTTAGTCAAATATTGTTATAAAATAATAATTTCTCTGTTTGTGTAACGATATCGATAATAATTTTAATAAAAAAAAAATTGCGATAATTACGAATTTTCAAAGGCTATAATTTCACGGAATATCCACATCATTCCATTTGACGTTTTATTTTAATCGGAAAATCCTGAAATTGTGAAAAGCCGCTGTAAAAACATACGCGTAGAGATATCAATGGAAAATATATTGCCGCGTCAAATTCTAGATTCATTTACAGGATGCCAATTTGGAACGCTATCCGATAGATTAGATTAGCGATGGCGGGCATTTCAATAGTTTTACCTCGAAAATTATTTAATATCGCGCTGATCGTACGCATACACGTCCTATTTGTGTTTTCGTACACTATCGCTCATAAGTTTAACTTATTTTAAGTCAAATCGCTAGCTTCGTATCTAATCTAGGGCAAAACGTTCGCTTTGTTTACATTTATGTTGCATTACTATTTCGTAACTTATCACTTCCAGTTTTCCGCGATTGCGAACTTTATTATTATTTATTGAATGCGTTAAAGTTTAAATGATGCTAAATATGGAATATATAAATTTATACAACGCAAAACAAAAGAAACATTCAATTTATCATAAAATAGACACGAACAAAATATTACTTTCAAATAAATAAAAATGGTTACATTTATAAAATAAAATAAAACAAAAAATAAAATGTTAAGTCCTTAACAATGAGGATGACGAGAATCAATCATCTGCAGTTGCCGAGAAGACAATCCCCCTTTTAACATTAGAAATGATATTTATTGCAACAACTCATCGTTCAAATAAATTTTATTTCGTGGTTATTACTTTTTCCTATAATTTATTAATTTGAGATATGGAGGCTTGATGAATTACAAGATCCATCCGAAGGAATTTATTATCCATCCATCAATTGGATTGTCCTCTTCAATTTGGTCGTCATATTTTGCCAATTCCACCATTTAACATCGATTCGTGAAAATAAATTATGTTAATATCTGTATGTTTTGATACTTGGAACAATATATCAATCGTGCTATTTATTATTTATTATCACAATGTAACTTTCAGTAGCTGCTCCAGCCCTTATTAAATTATGGATTTATAATTAATTTAATTAATAATTAATTTATAATTAATTTCTTAAATAATAAACAATGTAATTGGATAACCTTCCTATTGGAAGCCTGGCAACAACACAAAAACAATTTTTCGTTCTCAACGTGAAACCGGTTATAAATGCTAGTGTTATTTGAGGCAAAGGGTGATTACTCCCTATAACCCTACTTATAAAATAAAATATCTTTTAGTATCGGCACACTCCGCATCGCACAAGTTTAATTAATTAATCCGGGACAGCTGTTTCGAGGATGCGTCGATTCTTATTATCAACCGTTCCGAATGATATAATTAACTTATCAATTCCTCACAATTGCCGCGTTATGAGCCGGTGCATCGCGTTGTTCCCACCGATGTAGTTGATTTAATGGAATATTGTTGTTCGAGGACTGCGAAGAATAGGTCATATGAAACGATTTCCCAAACATTTAGTTCAAAACCTCATCCTTGCCCTATTTTTTTCTGGGATTCTACATTAACCAATAGTTTTTGGTTTTCCTATTAAAGCTTGGTAAATTTTGATTCATCTGGCCAGGTGCTTCAATTTAAAAAAAAAATCATCTTCTAATCCTCTCACTAGCTAGTTGCAATATTCCAATCGTCTTAAATTATCACTGTGGCTAACATGAATTTTGTACGATTTAAATTTAATTCGAATTTGAGACGAAGTTGGCACAAAAAGTGACCTCGAGAATATCTTTGTAGTTCTTCTCTGCAAGGCCAAATAAAGGTGCTACGGGCAAAAGAATTTTGAATGCCATTTGTCACATGTCCATTGTCGCTTCTAGTTAATAAGAAACACAAATTTCAGCAACACTGTCAATTTTCAATAAATTAAGAAGTCCCCATGGTAAATATTAGAAATGAACCAACCTGTATATAAGTTGGATTTTGAATCCTTCCAAATTAATTAGTGGCAACATTGTTTACATTCAATATTTGCAGTAACAATCGAGCAATCGGAATTTGTGAAAATACTTATGAGCGACAGTGTATAGATACTATCACTACACCAAACTATATACAATAGAGTCGGAATAAATTGCATTGTGCGCATAGCGGTGTGAAACGTCCGCTGAACAAACGAGCTCCCAACCCGCAATCATTAAATCTAAATTAGCTGGTTTCAATTAAACAAATCGTACAAATTTATTGTTGCCGTTAAATTAATGCAATACGATTAAAATAACAATCCAATTCAACCGTAATATTAGCGCTGCGCCGTAGATATGCGGCGACATCTATTGCCGCTGATGGAAATTGCATGCACTAACGTAACAAGCGACTCTCCTCGTCGCTAGATGGCGCTCCAACAAGATGGAGTGTAGGAATATGCTTTTAAATCTTTTTGCTTTTAGGGAAAAAACAATGGTTCGAATTATTTGTTTTCCTCAATTAAATGAAGAGCATAACAATGTTTTACAATTTAGTAGAAAGTACGAGTTCGTTGAAACGATGTTTTTAAAAATCGATAGTTCTTTTACGTTAGTTACGTCATCTTTTGGCGGATTCTTAGATTATAACATGTGTGAATCGGCAGAAACCTGGAAGAAGTTAAATGTGGCCGTCCGTAAGCTTTGAGTGTTGGTTAAGAGATGGCGGCAGTCGTCTGTAGAAAATAATATATTCCTTAATATAAAATAAATTACATTTTACATATTATTTATGGATTAAATTTGTTCATTGCATACATCAAATATTACAGAACAAATTGCCCATTTTTTATACCTTCTCATCCATATTTACCGCATTTTTTCGTTTTTAATAAACTATTTATGAAAAAAGCCGAGCGAACCCCAAGCAATGTTAACGTTATTTACATGCAAGGGGTGGCGCCCGCTTCAAGAGGAATACTTGATAAACACCGTGCAGTCACGTAAGACATCCAATTTTAGGAAAATTACGGTTTTTATATTGGAAGTAGGTGAACGTGACGTGGTATCTTAAGGGGAACTTAAGGCAAGACGATGTTAGACATCGACATCGCAAAATAAGAAAAAAAAGCCTCTAATTTTGACGAGTTGATACGTTAAAAATTGCACGGGATCACCTTCGCTTTAGACCGCTTAAAACGTCGAGATTGAGGATTTGAGGAGTTAAACGTGGATTTTACTCGGAAACAGGTTTTAATTAATTTTAGTGGAAAACTGTGTTCATTCAGAGAGTTAAGACGGGGAGGTAATCTTACGTGAAAGAGGTGTATATATATATATATATATATATATATATGTTTCGTTTTGCTTTGAATGCTGGTTTTAAGCGGGATGGGACGTGAATTGAATGTTAAGTGAACGCGTTGGAATGAGCAGCTTTTTTGCATTAATAAGTCTAAAGCATGCTTTAGAAATGTGACATTTAGGAGTTGGATTACACGATACAAAGTGGAACTTTATTCTAGACATTAACTTATCACATTTCTTGTTGATTTCTCTCTTATGAAAATGACGCTCCAGAAAATTAAAAAATACAAAGCAAGGGACTTTTTTTTCCAGGCGTTATGCTACTCGAAGTATTGAGTCTTTCGATATTTTCTCCCACGCATCTTCGAAACGGCTCTTCCGAATTGATTAATTAAACTTGTGTGGTGCGGAGTGTGCCGGTACTTGATTATTGTTTGCTGTACTACCCCACAATCTTTATTGTCATTATTGATCATGGTTCTTCAGTCCAAGGAATGGAACCATTTTGGTAATCTGAGCACTAAAATTAATTTAATACGAACTGATATCTTGTTTTTTAAACATTGTAAAAAACGTAATGGCTTTCCAAAATTCCAGTAATTGCAAGAAACCACCAAACTTCATCAATCACGCTAAAAAGCAATGGTGAGACTTCCAAAGGGGCTCAATTGGATACTTGTAAATATTTTTCCTTTTTGAGAAAGAAGAGAATAGAGATAAAACACGTATGTGTTGGTGGTTGATAATGGGGATCCACGCATTTTCGAAACAGCTGTTCCGAATCAATTAATTAAATTTGTGTGGTGCGGAGTGTGCCGGTACTTTATTATTGTTTGCTATGTTATCCTGCAGTCTTTGCTATCATTACTTATGTGCCTAATTTTGGACTTGCACGTATGTATGTATGTAGAAAATCCATCAAACGCAACTCGTGCAAATGTTTGTTCAAAACAATGAGTTAAATTGCGTACGGTTGAAAGTTGAAACGCTTAACTAATTTTAGCACTTAAATATCCTGCTGAATTCTGAAAATATACAACTGTTCAATGTTGAAAATGTTGATAGCTACTTTTAAAATCAGTTAAAGTAATGCTTTTTTGAGGATTTTAAAGACTTTGTAAGATCTTCAATTTTAACATTAACATTAACATCGTCGCTTGTCGCTTTACATTTAAAGAAGAGTTCCCAAAGAGATATCACGATAAAAAATTAAAATAACGACATTACTATTGAAGAAATCCCCCCAAAAAGTCTATTTAGCCGAATCACAACTTTTTCCCCTAAAAGCGATAACAATAACCGCTCCCGAAGGACTCTAACTCCCACTAATAAATAATATGGCCAATTTGTACTCAATACACTGCGTTAGACAATCGCCGAACGATATATTTTCCTCTACTAATTCATCGCCAAACGAATCCTACCCCCGCATTGTGCCGGGCATCCGCTTGCCGAATCCGTCCCTCGAAAAGGTCCTTTATCTGCAGCCCGAACGGGACAATTCCGGACTGGCCAAATTGATAATGGCACCTCCCATTCCGCTTGTCTTTTTTACGAAATGGAACGCTGCATGATCCGCTTGGGGGAAGGACGAGGGAAGAAGGAAATGAGGGGAATTTGGGGTAATGCTTTTGCGTTTAACAACACACTATTTTACATGCATAAGAGACGAACGATCAAAAAGCTAACGCCGAAGGGGTAGCGTGGAGGGTGGCAATGTTGGTTGGGAGGTGTCAGTAATGATTATAATCGATTTTCAAAGCATTGGGCGTGGGAACATTTTGTGTGTTGATAATGAAGAAGGATGGTGGAAATGGTTAATTGGTGATTGCGTGATTTCAGTGTATTTTAGGAGCTTCATTAGAAATCAAGGTTAAGCAGTTTCCGGAAAAAAATATTTGCTATAGTTTAATGGAAGAAACTAAAATTGCTCGGCCTTTTGCTTGCGGCAGATTGATATATTCTGGAGCTGCCTAGTTCTTCTTCTAAAGTATTTATATTGTAAGAATTTTGAAATAAATCCTCTCCAACCTCCAGATAATCTAAGATGAAGTATTTTAAAGGAACTGGAGGAAGGGAGGAGGAAGGAGGGGGAAGGAGGAGGAAAGGAGGAAGAACTGGAGGAGGAACTGTTCTATCACAACCTATTCTCTCGATAGACCATGCAAAGTTAGTTCGGATTGGTAATAATGACGATGATGACGATGAATCTTGGAATAAAGACCTTCTCTTAAACAATCTTCAATCTTCATTCTTTTCATTCAATTCAATCTTCATATATTAAATATGACTGTAGGAAAAGAAGAGCAAGTTGTATATTGCACTGCACAAATTATGGTAATAATAACCACGGCAAAGATTTTGCTCTGGCGATGAATTTAAAGCTCAACCATATCCTTTAACAATCACCATTTGAACAATCTAACTTATTACATTTGATGGTCCCAAATATTTGACAAATCAACCGTAATATCTCCAAAAGGGGGACCGAGTTAGGCGTTACCGATAACTAGAAAGTGTAACGTAGCACTCACTCCACCCCCAACCACCCTTCGATTTCGGACGCTCGTAAATAAATCGGATTAATTCGGGGGAAAACGCTCAAAAACGACCGCTTTATTTATGTCCTCCGTATTCGATTGAGCAATAATCCGTGATTTATCAAGCCTATTAATTATTCGATTTGCAACGACAATGCTGCGTGAATGGAGGTATGGGAGCTTTAGGAGGAGGGGACGTATGTATTACACTGCTGACATCTAGGGTAAAAAAAAAGATATAGGATTTATCCAGTTTTTAAGGAGGAAAATCAAAGCAAATTGTCGTATATAAAATTTCAATTCATTTCAAATTAACAAGTTTCAGAAGAAGTTGAAATTCTCTGCTGCTGGACCTATTGATAAGAAAGGAAACGGAGATGGAGTGAATTTTCTATGATTAATACAAACGAATGTTGTCTTGTCTTGTTGAATGTTATCTTCAACACTATTAAATTAAATTGAGGAAAATTCTTTTTTAACCCCATTAAATTATCACAATATACGGTAAAATGTATATAATGGATCAGATATTTTTTTAAACAAAAGCTCGTTAAAAAAATACATATATACACGGCTGACCCCTTTTGCCTATAGCCTAAAGGGTCCCGAAACATGATAGCACATACACGCAATAAAACACCAACTAAAAGATAAGATTAAACACGCCACCCCCGACCGTCTCTACCTCACACCGTCCGCACCATCCGCAACGAACGAACTTTTACAAAGGCAATAGCTCTTTTTTTTAACAAAAATAACCGTGCAAAAACGCCCCAGGCCAGCATGGCCGTTGTATGTACTACAATCTAGGTTTCTGGTATTTGTTCAACGGCGATCGCGCTCCGGTAATGAAATAAATCGTGCGGAACTAATGCGCAAAAGGGTATTGGGTATATCGTGAGTTTGGAAAGCTTTCGAAAAGCGACGGTACAAAGTACGAAGTTTTTATTAAAATTTAAACGAATAGTAGATTGGATGGAGCTTTTTTTTTTGAGTTGAAGAACAGATTAAAATCCGTATGGATACGTAGAAAAAAAAAACAATTTCTTTATATGTCTGGGTTGTTTTTATTTTAAGTGACAATTCAAACGCTGACAATAATTTTTGAGTGTATGAAATAATTTTTTTTTCATTTTATTATTGCAAGCAATTTTCAAAAAATTCTATAGTTATTACCAAGGATGTATTTCGACATAAAGTCTACAATTTTCCTACATTTTTTTACTTTTTTTCTTACAATTTTTGATGGAAAACGTCTCGTCGAAAGATGTTGATTATTTCACGAGATATTCTAACCAATTATGTCTGAAATTGTAAATAAAACAATAAATACTTCTAGTTTTGTACAGAACAGTAAAACTAGAATATGGAACAATGCTACAACCAATAAAATAAAGTAGGTGGCTGGAGATCGAAACATCCGTTTGCCATAAAATTTTCTTCAAAATTTATAATTTGAAATGGATTTTTCCAGCTACCAAGATATTATATAGTCATCTGAAAATTGTCATTTATGGAAAATTAGGAACTTCGAGCAAAATTTAACCGAAATATCTTCAGTTTCTTCTTTTTTTTTAAGTGATTATTGATGAATCCTATTTTATTCATGGAAAGATTTACATTTACCTTTCGTGAGGCATGAATTTCGAATAAAAAATAAAAACCAGAAATTATAAAAATTATAAAATTATAAAAATGGAAATTTATGAAATGGAAGGTACGTACATAACAGACATTTTTAAATCTCATGCTTCTTTGAGTTTCTTGTGTTAGTAATAAATTCAAATCAATTTTTTTGATTATTATAATCAGTTTATTATGAAGCCCAAAATAGGGATAAAAGCAGCATTGTAGCTTGTAATAAACAACTTAAACTCTGAATAATACAGTAACCCTTAACCTTTTTTAGTAACCAGTTTTAGTTCATCGAACAAGGCACGCTTTTTAAAAAAACTTTCATTACACATCCAATGCGTCTGTAATAATACCAGCCGGGGTGATGTAGCCAGCTTTACACCCTGTAACGCGCCGGATGCAGCTTTTAGCAAATAAAAACCATCCACAGTTGCATAAATTCGGATTCAACGGTGTATACGGGTCCAGATTAAAATTAATGCCGTTCGCCGCGTAGCTGTGACCGTGTAATAGCATCCCTCCCACCCTTCCATAGTCGCAACGGTTTTATATCCGCACTATTACCTACCGCTGCGCTTTTCCCAATTGTTACTGGACATAACGCGCTATTTTCCTAATTTTCCGAGCGTCTAAACGCGGAGGTGGAGCACCTTCATGGTGCGTTTACGTGCGCGACAAAATAGAAAAAAGAGAAGAAACTCGTCCCCCTTTCCCCTCAACAGAAAAAATAGACATGGGTGGACATACGTAAAGTGACTTGAATTGCAAATATTTACATTCGAGTTAATAGAATTTTCGCCTGCGGTAGAAATGGTAGTTTTTGTACTTTCACGTTGCTGACATTGCTAGGGTTTTTAAATGAGCAAAAGCACTATATTCTATTAGCCGAATGTACTCGTTATTTGCATGTTCTTTATGGTATTTATTTAGATTTGTAACGTTGTCTCTGGAAATGTGAGCATGCAAAGGATTTTTCTGAAAAGTTATTACGATGCTGAAAGAAGTGAATAAATAGTATTAGCCTTCGTGTGATCCACAATTAGAAGAAAAGAAGTATAAAAAGAACCTTCATAACTTATCAGTTGACCCCCAGATCCCAGGGTGGGTCACATTGGAATTCCAAGTGTGCAGACTTTTTCACAGCTACCAGAAATATTCTAAATTAGGCGAAATTTACGAATAAGTAACTGAAAATAACAAACCCCGAAGAAGTCTTGAAGGAGGCAGGTGACTTATTTACAAAAGCACGTTTTAAGCGCCTTCAAAACTTTCCCACCCCATTCCAAAAAAAAACAAAGTCATCCTCAACGTATACAACTCCCTATAGCTATAAAGCGAGGCTTTAAAGTTTCGAAATGGCAGGATTTACGGGCGATAAAGCAACTTTTTAGATTCGGTCCCACTTAGCCCGGTTTATGGGAGAATACGCGAGGACCTTGAGGTGGAAAAGGAAGAAGTTGAAGTTTCACGGAGATGGGCGAATTGCTGCTTATAAGTAGGTAATTGTCGCCCGGGCAGGATGTAATAATAAAGTTTATCGGCGTTTTAGATGAGAATGCCCCCTCCGTCGGCGGGGTTGGATCGTTTTAGCGGTCTTAAACGATACTTTTAAGAGGTTCGAGTTAAAATAAACGGTTTTAGTGAAGGTACGTGCTAGGAAACCTCGACTGTTTAAAGCGGTTAAATCGTGAAAGCATCAAAATATCTTTTGTTAGGTTTTTGTACAAATACATAAGACCTACTAATTTCTCCAAGTTAATAAAGCTCTAGTCCTGTACATCTTCAAGTTCCAAAAACTCTTGCATTGCTCATCTCGTTCGACGAGAGTTAAATTTTAATCAGCTCGCTAGCGGCACATAGCTTTATAATCGAATGCATGCATGAGGAAAGGATTATCGAACTCCGGTCGAAATTAAACTTCGTCCGAAGAAGTTAAACGAGAAAGTCTGTGAAGTTAAGAAGACGCGATTCGAGCCCCGTCTGTCCATTCGCAGCGTTGAAAATTGAATTCTGCGGGGTTGCAGATGCTTTCCGTTCTTGGTTTGTAATTAGGGAATCTTATATACAGCATGTCCACCTAACCATCTGCTTTGAAATTCATTTCCGTTGCCCACGATACAAATCAAATGTTTTAAATGGGATTTCTCTCGATCTTCGATTCCAATTGTATAGAGCTATGTTTGCAGACGAGTGTATGTGAGCAACGAGCAAGCTCCACAGTTGGTTGCTTTTAAGTAACACATGAAGAATTTAGCTCGAAGTACATTGGGGAAGATGCGAGGGAAAAAGTTAAGCCAAAAGATCGTATTAATTGTAAAGATTATAAGAATCCAAGGAACATCACAAAATTCGAAGAGTAGAAGACTGTAATAAGAAAATTCCCAACATTCATCTGTGAGATTGAGCAACAGAAACGTAGAGGTAGAATGAGCAAAAATGGCGCTTAAAAATAACAAGAATTTACAGTAATGAGTGCTTAGCGACGTACACTGCCGTTCAATGAAGTTCGGTCATACAATAAAAATCTATTATATCACACTGTATACAATTATTAATACATAAAATTAGAAAAATATTAAGCACACACTCTTTTCTAAGGGATTAAAGCCATAAATTATTATGTAAAGTAGAAATATTGCGACGACCACAATAAAGTCCCTTTTATTATCATTCTAAAAATTTCTCGGAAGTGCCGATCTTTTGAAACGGGTCGTTTGGGGATTATTAATGAACATTACATTTAGGAAATATAGCGCAGTATCGCTCTTGTTTATTTATCACGGGCGTAAAGATATAAATTTGCTTCGTTTTACTGTTAAACGTGTGTTGGTGTGCATCTGTCGTTTTGGCGCGAAAGTTTTAAGAAAATTTACTTCAAAATGGCACGTGGCAAGCCCACCAGTGTAGAAAACGTTCACGCATCATTACGCTGTTTGAAGAAGGGTATTCGGGGCGGCAAATTGCTGAAAAAATAAATATGAGAAGTTCAACAGTAAATGACATCATAAAGCGATATCGGACAACTGGAACTATAGAAAATCGTGTTCGTCCTGGAGCATCTAGGAAAACAACAAAAGCTGAAGATTTGAGAATTGTATTATTAAGCAAACGCAATAGAAAATTAACAGCGCCACAAATAGCAGCCGAAGTCAATCGCGGCCGTGAAGAACAAGTTTCGGCGGGTACCGTAAAACGTCGACTTCAACAAGCGGACCTTCATGGACGCATTGCCATTCGAAAACCCTTATTACGTCGGGGCAACAGAGCAAAACGGCTACAGTGGGCCCGTTCTCATCTAGATTGGTCGTTAGATGATTGGAAACACGTGCTTTGGAGTGACGAGTCAAAGTTTGAGGTTTCTGGGCAAAATCGACGAGTTTATGTCCGAAGATCTAAAACCGAAAAGTGATCCCGGACTGCATTGTGCCAACAGTGAAGCAAGGGCGTAGCTCTGTGTTAGTGTGGGGATGTTTCTCCTTTGCTGGGACGGGAGATTTATGCAGAGTGCAGGGTGTAATGAGGAAGGAAAATTATTTTGCAGTACTCCAGAATCATGCAGTGCCATCAGGATTGCGTATAAGAGGCCGTAACTTTACATTCATGCATGACAACGACCCAAAACGCACTGCGTTAGTGTGTAAGAACTATCTAAAGGAGCAAGAAGAACAGCACACCCTGAGAGTAATGACATGGCCCCCACAAAGCCCAGATTTGAACCCGATATAGTTGTTGTGGGATGAACTGGACAGGAGGATTCGAAAAATATGCCCAACTTCACAAGAACATTTACGGAATATTCTGCAACATGAATGGATTAATATTCCACAATCCGTTAATTTTAACAAAACTTATCGAAAGAATGCCTAAAATAGTTCGAACGGTGATTAACAGCAAAGGAGGTTTTTTCGATGAAAAAGAAAAATAATGTTCAGTATGTTATATTAGGCCAGAATAACTTTTTATTTATTTATTTTTGTCTTTTTTACCTGTACATCCGATAAAATTGCATTTTGTTTTTAGTTTCGTTTGTTTCTGTAACCTTTTCATGTTTTTTTTTTACCAACCGACCGAACTTCTCTGAACAGCAGTGTATATGTCGTAACTATGGCGCAATACCACTTTTTAACTTTCTTTCGTGACCTACTTTTCTGGGTAGTTTGGTTTTCCTATAGCCAACAAATCAATTCCGTTGTATAGAAATAGATGAATACTAATTAAAATAATGCTTAGCATGGGCGTCCCGATACACGTTCATCTTGCATATTTTTTTACAATCTGATAGACACGTCTAATTTTTTTTATAAACATTTCGCCGTCCCGAGACTTTTCGCGCACGTCTGATATTCATCATCTTTTTGGTTGATTATTAACATTTTCCATTACGAAAACAACAAAGAAATGGCTGATTGTCAACCAGTCTATG
Organism: Oryctes borbonicus; assembly: GCA_902654985.2. Taxonomy (NCBI): domain Eukaryota; kingdom Metazoa; phylum Arthropoda; class Insecta; order Coleoptera; family Scarabaeidae; genus Oryctes; species Oryctes borbonicus. The sequence continues at coordinate 5,431,007 of LR736871.1, read as the reverse complement.
CCACCAGTTAAATACTTTGTATACTTTCATAATGATTACTTTTTCATCTGCGAAATTCTTTACTCCATTTATTTGTATAAACTCCATAAGAAAATTAACCATGGTTATAATTAAAGGAGAACGAGAAATGTCCCCGTTCTCAATACCTTTCTCGGTGTTATCGAAGCCTCAAAGAACCAGACTGAAAAATAAACCAAAATAAAAGAACATAAAGAGAACTCCTTTCACGTCATATCGAAAATTCCGAATTACTTCTCTCCTTCAAAGTACTTCGGTTTTTGTTAACGAGCTGCAATCGGCCGCGATGCCAGTCTCCCAACGATCATTAGGGAATAGAGCATAGTTGGCCGATGCCGTCGTGTATACTTTACTTACTACGGCATTCCGTGGACGCGCTTCGGACGAGTTCTAACTTTTTAATTTAGCTCCGACGTAGTGCCGTTAAGCAGGCAGTGAAATATTTATAGAACTGAGGATTGAATGGTGAAGTGGAGCCAGCGCAAATTTCTACCGCAAGCAGAAGAGGTACCTATTTAGAGGTTGGTTTCTCTTCGACAAGCGGACATGTAAAGGACGTAACTAGAGCTGTAGACGCATTAGAGTTGCCTCCGCAGATGCTCCCGCGGGGGAAATATTGAAAAAGTTTTACGCCGCGCTTTCTTTTGCACCTTTTCCAATAGTTGCATTTTTATAAACCGTGACATGCAGAACTTGATGAGGAAACTTAATATTAACGCCAGTACCGCAATTGCAGGATTTTATTTCTGAAAACATGGGATTTTGTTTGTTTGCTTAAGTTGAGTTTTCTTTAAATTAAAAATATTTGTACAACTATTCCCACCTCTCCGATTTCCTTCGATTTATTTATTTCTTATTTGGGAAAATGCCAAATCCACCGATATCAGACACTCGCCCTTCAAAACAACAACATATTGTTCGTAGCTTTAACCATTTCAACGAACTCAATTTCCTTTTTCAAATATTTGAAATAAATCCACATTTGTCGATAGATGGCAGAGTACTTACCTTAATGCTGCTATTGCCGTCATAATTTGTAGATTGTGGGATTAGGAATCTTACCTGTAACAAACATAATTATTGTTTAACAAGAATGTTATTTAAACCCACAAATAAATAAATTTATATTCATTATTTGGCTCTTATCTTATTGATTATCTTTGTTAACTCGTCACATCTAGACGCAGAAGAAGAATATTCATATGCAAAAAAAATTTTTTGAGTGCGTTACTTTATTGGAGGAGTGTTTTCTCTTGAATTTAAAATGTTGGCTTAATCTAGGAGAATTAACAAATTTCATGGAAGACATTGACTAAACATAAACTCAAACGAGTCCAATTCGAATTTTCAAATTGGATGTTCAACCCGAATCAGCAAATTAAAATATTCGACTCGTTACACCAGTACCCCTTTTATTACTTCTTGAATAAAATGAACCCTTAAAAGAAACAAAAAAAAAAAAAAACAGCAGCACTTTTTTAGCTTTAGCTTTCAGGATCCATTAATACCTATAATATTGATATATTTTACGATGCAAATGCTTCATATTAAATCGAACTTTATGGGTACCGCCTTATTGCCATACTCTAAACACGTAAACTTCCTCATAAATAACTTCAATACTTCATAATTTTCCTTTACTCGTGTCCTTACGAAATACCCAGAATTTATCGCTTCCAGGTTTTCAACCGGCTAAACGACCCTGTAAAAAACGACCTTCCTTCGCTGCTAATGCTAAAATGTATAGGGTAACCCAGTTTCCCCGCGTTGGAGCAGATGTTAATGCTAGCTTTTCATTTTTTCTTGTGAACTACCTTCATAACGGAAGGTCGCAAATTTGCTGAAATATGAGGGTTCGTTTCTTTTTCCATTTTATGGTTAAGAGGCAAATCAATCGTGTATTTTGTTCTTTGTTCTTTTTGTTCTTTAAGTTGCGTGGATAAGGGCCATGAAGTACTGCTAGGAAATAACTCGAATATACAGCCCAATGTTAAAATTTTATTTTTTTTTTAACACAACTTCACTTTCTTATCAAATTGCTCTTACAAGAAAAACAATGTCATATTCATTACGCATCCGGAATGGATATTAATACGGATTGAAAGGGCGAATCACCGGAAGTTATTTAATTTTTTTCGAAAATAAAGTGCTTTTACTATTCGAAAGGATACAGTTTAAACCTCTTAGGTCCCGTATCCATACCATATACACGCTGGCCTAAATTCTCCATTAAAGCTCCTCTAACACGTTAAATATAGACGGAATCCACTTAAACCCTTAACAAGGTTAGGACAAGTAATTCCTGCACGTTTTAAGCCATTTATCGAAGTTTAAACGGGGCCCTCTAGCCGAAACCGTTTTAAACAACCACGCGTAGACCACCATTTTCCATAAAATCCATTAATATTTGCCTCGTCTCTCATCTGCATATTGGGTACCTACTGGCTTCTCCCTATGAACGTCTTAATGCGATCCTGCCCATTCCAGGTCTAAAATACGGCCTAAATTCCTGCTAAGCGGAACGCTTTCACTTTGTCCCGGATCAGGAGGTTTTAGTGGATTGGTTAGAGAATTTTCTTTATTGGAAATACTTTTACGTGTGAACCTTTTGGTTTATTTAAGAACCCGAGTATCGTTTGAGATGATTTAAATATGTTTAAAAAAAATAATAATAAATAGGTCAAATGAGAAGTTGATATCTCAGCTTACTTATTTATTTGACCCAGCGTAAGTGTAATTTAAATAGGAGGAGTAGAAATTAAGAAAGATCCTTTCTTACAAAATGCTGTCCTTTAAAAATAGTTTAAGTGGCCGACTCGAGAATAAAAAGTGTTGGAGGAAGAATAGTCACCAGTATTTTTATCTTCAACCTGTACGCCCTAAAAATAGGCCCAAATATAAATATATTCAGCGATAGTCTGGCAGTTTTAAAGCTTATTAAAGGCCACATATTTGAATCTGGCCTGATTCACGGATTAAGACAACTGAGACGCGGGTCCTAAGCCACCAAGAGGTCGAAAGAAATGAAAAAGCAAATAAGCTAGTCAAAGAAGCAGCAAACATGCCTTTCATTGGTTCCAACCCTTTTTGTGATGTCTAAAAGAGGCATATAAAGCAAACAACGAAGTAATGGAAGAAGAATAAAAAGGCCTCGTTATGGGAAAGTGTCCCAGGACAAAAACATGCGAAAGATAGCAAAAATAGTGTAAGGAGACCTTAAGTTACTGGCAAAATTTCTGACAGGTCATGACAGCCCTAAAACATTACTTATTTAAATACTAGGAAAGGCTGAAGACCAAATCTTTGATCTGTCTGGAGACGCGAATGTGTTGCCATCAGTCGCGTATGACGCCAACATTTCAGTAAGCAATTTCTTGCATCTTCTGAATTATTCTAGAGTAGTATTAAGGCTCATTAAAAGCCTCCATCTATTCACCTTACAGCACCTTAGAGCATTTTGTTACAATAGATTGAGCACGCAGTGATTAAAGATATCTGTGCCATGGCCTAATTACAATAATAATAATAATAAATAAATAAATAAGCTTGCAAAAACACGATAAGGACCCCCATCTTCTCTTTAAAATTCTACATTGTAACACGTCTTCAAAACAAACCCGCTCGATTCAATACGAAACCGCCGAAACTCCAAACAAATTCAATTAGGGCGACTTTACGGTTCAATCGTCGCTGTATCCATATCCAGACCGGAATAACCCGCCGTTTCGGCCGCGCTTTTACGACTCCAACCGTAACATTGAAGGTTACCCCCTTGAATGACAAATTCAAGGTTACGGACGCGAGCTGCGGAAGTAAAATTTTTATTTTTATCGTATCTTCCGGTTCTACCTTCTCCCTTTCTCGGCCTCGAAGTATCGGCGGACTTTTTCGCATCGAGTCGGTTCTGGAAATTACCACGGAGAGTTTTCCCGTAATGTTTACTACCGTGCAAGTTGCTTTGGCTGGAAATTCTGCATCAGACGCGTCTAACAGCGCCATCTAAGGTTTTTATCGCTTCGATAGTCGATTTTAAATTGTTTTCCGGGTCGAAACGAAGGGAATCGTTTTATATCCTTAGAAGATGAAGACGTTGGTTACAAAGGAGCAATTTAAAGAATATTTTGAGGTTAAGTCTTTATTTCTAGTTTAGAGATAATTTTGCAATACATTCCAATATGTACAACATCATCAATCTTGTCACTTTGTGTATCCCCAAAATACATTCGCAAAGACAACAGATTGCTGGTGTAATACCCATTACGCCTCTCTCATCCAATGGGGAGGTCTAGTCGAATAAACAATAAACAGAATCGGTCTCCAGATGTCCGAATATAATAGGCGATTATGGTTACTTCGGTAGTTGGGAGGGTTACGACACAATACGTTGCGATATGGCAGCTTATTCGGTTGAATTTCGTACAACCCCAAAGATTGGGGTTGAGTGGGTGGTATCGAGATGCGATTGTTTAATCTTGACATCTGTTATTGTATTCTGCCAGGATATTGTTGCCTGTGTTTCCTAGATGGAGGTATGGAGGCTAATATGGACGGATTTTTTTACCTAAATTGTTGGGAAATGATGTAATTATTTGTTGTGGTTGGAGTAGATTTAAATTGAAAATTATTATTTAATTGTAATATACAAAATATAAAATTATTCACTTTATTTTATTGTTAGCGGCCGGCCATTTTACTTTAAGCACTTCCTTATCCCCACTGCAGGTAAGCCAGTATGTATGTGGTGCAGCTCATCCCACCAACGAAAAGGATATGTGGTGGGGTATGATGGGCGTAGAAAACGTAAAATAGGCAGGCATTTATTGTTTAAAAAAAAATCACATTTCCAAATAATATCTAGCGATTTGTGCATGTGACTGGTTATTTAAAGTCCCTCCTACTTAAGTATGCGTGGCCGACTTTGTGGGTTAGTGCTTGACTTACGTTACCCGACAAAAACATAGAGGCCGTATCGTTTTTATTTACCAAACAAAGTTTATTGCCTTTTTATAAAATGTAAATGAGGATTATCAATACTTGTTATGTAAATAGTCCATTTATAGATATTTCTGGGTATTTATTGCTTTATGCGGGGTAATTGAGATTTTCCCAGATCAAAATAAGAATTTTAAATGCGACAAAAATTTAGACCCCGTGCATTTATTACATTAATATAAGCAAAAATGTTTTAATTTGATACTTCTCTTTATATGCAGCGGTTGTGCTGGTAAAGTGTACACATTTCACCACGAGAAATTATATTTTATAAAGTGTTTGCAATATGGGTAGAAAAAAACAATTATCCTTAATAGAAAGGGGTAAAGTTCTAGCCTGGCACCATGATGGTGTTAGTAAAAAGCAAATTGCTCGTCGGTTACGAAGAAGCGATCATTCCGTTAGAAATTTCCTAAAAGATCCGGAAAATTACGGCAAACCAAAAGGCCAGGGGCGACCGAAAGCTATAAGTAAGCGGGATAAACGCATGATATTGCGGTGTGCATCCAATTCTTCTGCGTCGGCGAGAGTTATTGCAGAACAGGCGGGGGTACAAACGCACGTGCGTAATGTTCAAAGGATTTTAAAGGCGTCACCGGTAATATCACGGAAGAAAATGTTGAGAAAACCGCCACTTTCGGCGAAACACAAAGAAGCGAGGTTGAGATTTGCGGAAGAACACTTATCCTGGAAGAAACAATGGGAAAAAGTTATATTTTCCGATGAGAAACGTTTTAATTTGGACGGACCGGATGGGTACTCGCATTATTATCATGATCTGAGAAAGGAACCAAAAGTGAAAATGACCAGACAATTAGGGGGTGGATCTGTGATGATATGGGCAGCGATTGGATTTCGCGATAAAAGTGGGATAGTGTTTTGCACAAACAAAATGACATCTGCGACGTATAAAGACTTATTGCGTGACAATCTTCTACGTTTTGGAAATCAATGGGTCGGGCGCAATTTTGTTTTTCAACAAGATAACGCGCCAATTCATAAAGCAAAAACCATTACTGAATGGTTTAAAGAGAGAAAAATTAAAACTTTACAGCGGCCGGCACGGTCACCAGACTTAAACATTATTGAAAACATGTGGGGTGAATTGGCACGTCGCGTTTATGGCGGAGGCCGTCAATATTTCACGGTACAGGAACTGAAAACTTCAATAGTGACTGAATGGCAGAATATCCCTCAAAATTATGTGTTAAATTTATATAAATCTATTAATAACAGACTATTGGAAGTGATTAAGAACAATGGAGGATCTACGCATTACTGATTACTCATTTGTTTATTTTTGTTTTACATTTGCAACAGAGCGTCTAAATTTTTGTCGCAGAAATTGTTTAAACATTGGAGTAATAATTTCTTATTTAGTTCATATATTACTGGAGGAGATATTTTTAAGTTTATTTTACTTTTACGAATAAAAACTTAATTAGATATCTTGCTAGTTTCGCAAAGAAATGTTGTAACCCTTAAAACCCTTAAAACATCTTACCACGTCTAAGTCTTTGTTGGAGAGTGTACTTACCTTTTTAAGGCATTTGCAAAGACACGCCTTTTTAGAAGTGATTCATGGGTTATAGTTCCTTGAATGCTTTAATACAGTTATTGTTAGATGAGGTATACTACATTATTATGGAATTCTTTTCATTTAACCTCAAAATCAGACACATTGGAAGAGATTGCTTTATTACTTCGGGGATAAATAGCCATAGTGTGTTCTGGATGCTTTTAAGTAATGTGAAAGACAAAAGTAAGTGAAAAAGCATGGTGTGACTAGGTACAACTGTTGATGAGCAGAAATCCGGATGTTACTTTAAAAAGGTCAGAAGGAGTTTCCTTCGCTAGAAGTCAGGCAACGAACAAGCTAGAAGTTAATGCTTACTTCAAACTTTTAGAAAAAAGACCAGGTTGTGTCTTTAATATGGGCGAAGCAGACATATACACACATAGTTAAACATTCGAGCCGGCTACGTCCCACGCTCAGACAAATATCTATTACATCAAGAAGTTTCCTGAATTAGGCTGCACATCAAAGGCTCTACAAGTAATTAGTAACACTGACGAAATGACGCCTACAAAAATATTGAAAAAAAAAAATATCTCCGCTTCCGCAGAAGCTTGACGAAACAAATTGGTACACTTTTAATATTTATTGTTTAATCCGAAAAAGATGTAGAAATGCGAAAAACAAAGGAAGAAGTTAAAGCAATCAAAGAACAAAGAAGCCAAATAAAAAAAAAAACAACAAAACATTGACAAAACAAGATTAAAAAAATGATAATAATGCAAAAGTGGGAAAATACCAGAAGATTGGGTGCAGTGCCGGGTCTGCAAGCTGTGGGTGCATGGGAACTGCATTGAATGTGGATAGAAAAAGAAAATGTAAAGAGGGAAGCCGAAATCAAGGGAAAAAGAAAGACCATCTGACTATCAATCGAGATATTCCGGAAGAGATGAACAAAAGTATTTTTTTAATTGTAATTTCAATAATTTTATCTACCATTCTACGGAGCTTTTGGAAATTTTGGCAATTTACCCGGATTTACCCTAATTACCCTGTTAAGTTTGCACTTTATTAATTTAAATCCGATAGGCTAATACAAGCTTTCGTTTAAATCTAAACATTCAAATGAAAAATGTAGTTCTTTATTCAGTTGACTACGTTGTATGAATGTTAACTCAAATCACTCACAATTAGTAGAAAAGAAGGGTTATGTTACAGTCAATTTACCTTGTGCCTAAACCATCAGTGTTCGCGATGAAGCAAATTAACCTAATTACCAAACGTAATTTTAAGCGGCACGAATGTGGACGAACTTGAGGCAAGCGCATTAAACATAGGAACGTCATGTGAAGCCCGAATAAATCATCTTTGTTTTGCAATTCCTCCGTTACCATCGCGGTGCCTATAATTAGATTTAATAACGACGGCGTTTCCATATACACACGGTTCGAATGCTACCGCCGGGGCGGCCACCATTAACAAACAGCGAGGTCGAAGTATTATCCAGTTTCCCGAGCATGGCGTCCGCGATATCGACTAACAAGTTCTTTAATTAAAAATATGACCATACGCCGTTGATGTGAAAATAGAGAAACAGAAGCATTAGGTGGTGTATTAGATTAAAAAAATTCTAATTTAAATTTAAAAATCGGGACATTTGATATTTGATACTGTGTACTTATATGATACAAATTTTAGCGTTTTACTCCGCTCAACGTTTCGGAAGAGAAAGTCCCATCATCCTGCACCACAACAACCGTTACATCGAGAGACACACTTATCCTTCTTGGCACGTAACAACCAGATTTTACACTGCATAAAAGCGCTGCAGTAAATCCTGCGATGATGCAGATGAACAAAACACGGATACAAGTCCAAAAATATACATGAAAAAAACAAAGAAAAGAAAAGCACGAAAGTACACATCGTACATACGGTATTTTACATGGACTAGAAACGCATATTTCTCTGACAGCTCAACCATATAACACCGCCGACGAAAATATGGCTTTATTACGTGCGAAGACGTCGAAATATCCAACTTACATTCCGGCTATTTTAAAGTCAGATTTAACGTTTATAAATGTGTAAATATTTAATGTTGGATGGATTGTACACAGCGGATGAATGTCTCTACAGGCATCCAACGAAGAATGCCGTCACCACGCCGCTATTCCCGCTTTAAATGAGTTGGACACGCGACGTCTATTGAAATCTTACACTCGCGTTTCACGACTATATAATTTGTAAAACCTGGCATCGGCTTTTGATGTCGTAATTTTGCGTTATCTACGAACAAATTTAGGCCTATTATTTTATGATTTTTTATTTTGAAATTTATACTTTGGTGTGATTTTATCATGGTTTGCGTTTAATGTTATGATGTTATGTCATGAGAGGAGTTAAGCTAAGAATGCTATACACTGTTTGTTGTGTGTTATATTTAATGCCCCACCGTGTTTAATTATGTAAAATTATCTTTAATTTCGAAATAATAAATTGTAGAAATGTACAGAGTCCTCAATTTTAACCTATAATAGTTGTTCTTAGATATAGGTTAAACACTCCGTAATGGTTGACGTGATTATTGCATTTGAGAGGTGGTATGCTTACCCAAATTTAAGCCTGATTTCGGGGACTCTGCTCTATCATTTGCCACAGTGAAATTTTGGCCATGTGCGTTGAAACGTAGTCAAGCCCAGTTTGGTTCAAAATAAGTGTCTGGGACCAACTAAATGGTGCTAGATGAACGTTAGGGAGAGATAGCAGGAGCTGGGGGTGTCTCGAAAGAACTTGTTTCTCATACACTCCCCGACAAAAACTTGTTGTTTTACGGGTTTTAAGGGTTACAACATTTCTTTGCGAAACTAGCAAAGATATCTAATTAAGTTTTTATTCGTAAAAGTAAAATAAACTTAAAAATATCTCCTCCAGTAATATATGAACCAAATAATAAATTATTACTCCAATGTTTAAACAATTTCTGCGACAAAAATTTAGACGCTCTGTTGCAAATGTAAAACAAAAATAAACAAATGAGTGATCAGTAATGCGTAGATCCTCCATTGTTATTAATCACTTCCAATAGTCTGTTATTAATAGATTTATATAAATTTAACGCATAATTTTGAGGGATATTCTGCCATTCGGTCACTATTGAGGTTTTCAATTCCTGTACCGTGAAATATTGACGACCTCCGCCATAAACGCGACGCCCATTCACCCCGCATGTTTTCAATAATGTTTAAGTCTGGTGAACACTGTAAAGTTTTAATCTTTTTCCCTTTAAACCATTCAGTAAGGGTTTTTGCTTTATGAATCGGCGCGTTATCTTGCTGAAAAACAAAATTGCGCCCGGCCCATTGGTTTCCAAAACGTAGAAGATTGTCACGCAATAAGTCTTTATACGTCGCAGATGTCATTTTGTTTGTGCAAAACACTATCCCACTTTTATCGCGAAATCCAATCGCTACCCATATCATCACAGATCCACCCCCTAATGTCTGGTCATTTTCACTTTTGGTTCCTTTCTCAGATCATGATAATAATGCGAGTACCCATCCGGTCCGTCCAAATTAAAACGTTTCTCATCGAAAAACTTTTTCCCATTGTTTCTTCCAGGATACGTGTTCTTCGGCAAATCTCAACCTCGCTTCTTTGTGTTTCGCCGAAAGTGGCGGTTTTCTCAGCATTTTCTTCCGTGATATTACCGGTGACGCCTTTAAAATCCTTTGAAAATTACGCACGTGCGTTTGTACCCCCGCCTGTTCTGCAATAACTCTCGCAGACGCAGAAGAATTGGATGCACAACGCAATATCATACATTTATCCCGCTCACTTACAGCTTTCGGTCGCCGCTGGCCTTTTGGTTTGGCGTAATTTTCCGGATCTTTTAGGAAATTTCTAACGGAATGATCGCTTCTTCGTAACCGACGAGCAATTTCTTTCTTACTAACACCATCCTGGTGCCAGGCTAGAACTTTACCCCTTTCTATCGAGGATAATTGCTTTTTTCTACCCATATTGCAAACACTTTATAAAATATACTTTCTCGCGGTGAAATGTGTACACTTTACCAGCGCAACCGCTGCATATAAAGAGAAGTATCAAATTAAACCATTTTCGCTTATATTAATGTAATAAATGCGCAGGGTCTAAATTTTTGTCGCATTTAAAATTCCTATTTTGATCTGGGAAAATCTGTGGGTATATTGACTGATGATTTTTTTTCGTGAAAAGCGGCAATGTTTGTTTAATGCTTGCTTGGGGTAAGCTTACCTTATTGACCCATAGATTTTCTTCTGCAAACCACGATAACCAAAAATCAAAACACAAATTTAAAAAAAATAATTTGAAAAAAAAAATAAACATGAATAACGATGAGACTTCAATCAAAATCTTTCCATTAAGATATTAAAAAGCAACATCAAATTAGTTGCCTTGTTAGCCAAATTATAAAACACAAGTTATTGTTCCAAAAAAACCTGAATTTGCTTTCGCAACCTTGTCGCTTCTCATTGTGTAAAGAGGCAAATGCTTGTTTCATCGGTATTGAGCAATTTTCGTTACTACAGCCTGCGCCGAGCAGACGACGTTTTCCCGAAACAAAAGACCAACGAACGGCAACCTTCGGGCAAAAACTTCTAGTAATAGGGCGCTACAAAAGATCTACTTACTTCGGATAGGAAACAACATCTGTCTTTTGTCCCATTCACGTTTTCCTCTACGACTCTTAGAAAGCATTGAAAGGAACAGTGGTGGTTCGTCCGAAGGGCCAAGGAGGCTAAGCTTTTATTATAAGTTGAAATAATGCTTAAGCGTGGACTATATGTACTAAAACGAAGCAATTTTTAGGAAGAATTTATTTAAAAAAATAGAAAAAATCACGACCCGTCACTGTTTCACATATCTCGCAAGATATGCTGATGCTTCGCAAGAAATACATAATTAAC
>LR736871.1:5397680-5409529 GCA_902654985.2 Oryctes borbonicus | reverse complement strand
CCAACCAAAAGCAAATTGTTGATAATTTAAATTACCTCCGATTGATATAATCTCTCGTTGCTGCATGTCCCGCCGCGCAAGCTAATTCGGTAACTTGTTACCGCGCTGGTTCGATTGATATGTGGCGTAAAACATGTGTGCGCGCCCTGCAGTTGCAAAACTGATATTCCCGAAACGCTCTGGATGCCCGGTTCCATAAACGAATTAGAAGTTTGGCGCGTATGCGGTGAATATTTATTGCGGCTATCGATAGATCGTTGGTGCATGGCTGCAATCGAGACCTCGGCGTCGTTGCAGCATGCGATATTCGGGGTCAAAATTATCGTTTTGGGTTTGCGTTGCTGTGCCGTTTGGGCGTTCGTCTAAAGCGTTCGGTAGCGTACATGGGAACATTGCAATTAATACGTCGAACCTAGATATATTTTGGCGGAAAATTGGGGGATGTGATTTTTAATGATTACGTATGCTGTTTTTGGGCATGTAAGTGAGGTTATGCTTATGCTTAGCCGCTATAATAGATAATTCGACGGGAAAAATTTCGTCTGGTGGTTAATTGACCGGTCATCGGTTGAGAATGAGAATCCCTTGCATCTTCAACACGGCCATCCCCGATTGATTAATTTATTAAAATTGTGTGGTGCGGAGTGTGCCGATACTTTTGTGTTGTTTGGCAGTATACTAAAAATTTACGGTGCTACTGAACTAAAATAGTTTCAATAATCGAAGGCTTCCGGTTATACCGGAAGTAGCTGTCAACTTTGTTATTTTAAATGGAAATGTTTTTTTTAAATTAATTCAATTTCTGGTCCTACCCTTACGGTCAATGGTAATAACTCAATTTTCCAAGTCCAATTTTGACTTTACATAAACTATTTGTAAACAATTAAAATAAAAATATTGCTGAATTTAGTGGATAATACGGAACCAAACTTATATAAAACCAAAATATTCTTTCTAGCTTAAAATGCATTCATATCATTTCAAATTTATTCCGTTCCGTCTAACATCACCGGCCAAAAATCCATCAAATCTCATGAAAGATACATGAGAGCGCGGTACTCTATCCAAATACGCGAAGTTTCCCTTACCGGACTGACCCTTGCCCCAATCCAGCATCCCAAGTACCGCTCCACGCTCGCCACGTGGAAACTTATAAATTTTCCCAGTCCGGCGCTGGAATATCGAAAGTGAAACACTTGAATTCCTCGTCAAACGTTGCAGACGGAATCTTCGACGGGCGGAGTAAAAAATGCGCACTTTCAGGCGTTTCTCTTCGTGATTCCATCATCCTATTCCCATTCCGTAGCCAAGTCAATGGGAAGGGAGAAAAGGAGGTTTGGGGTGAGATGAAATGAAAAAAAATTGAACCGGATATTTGAAAACGGGCCGTTTCGCACGCCGTACTTCGAAAAAAAAAAGTAGAAAAGGAAAGGAGACGATATAAACAAAGCGAAATCGCGATAGAAAAAGAACGGAATTATCTCCAGTTCTTTCTTTCGCATTTGTTCTGTCCTCCTTTACTTTTACAGATTCGTAAAAGTAATCACAATGATAGGACCGCGTGGCGCATTACCCTTTTGTCTTCCCATTTCTCCTCCTTAGACCGTTGTCGAAGCGCTTTTAATGCTTTCTTTCGAGGTTAGGTTATGGGAGGTTGTGGCGGGGTTCTTTTTTTTGACCTCCAGCTTTGGGTATTGGCAAAATTTGCATGTTAGAGGACCCCTCATCTTCAACTTTTTTTGCTACTTTTCCTCGCTTTTTGAGGAACGAAATGAGAAAGTTGGAAATTGTAGGAGAAACAAAAGAAGCTCTCTTGGTCCTGAATTAACTGGAAAAATTACTTGCGGGTAATTACGGAATCGGTGTCTTTTCAGATTGCGAATTCTCCACCAATCTCTTTTCTTGTTCTTTTTTGGGAGGACAGCGAGAGATTTTAGTACAGTGCTATAAAATAATTAGTTTTCAATGAAACTACCATTTAATTACATTCTTTTTGTTTATTTTTATTGTTCAATTAATTAAAAAGAATATATAAGCACTTGTCGGCATGGTAAGGCCAATCGATTCATGATGCCCTCAATTTAATTAATACGACGAACATAATTTTTTACCATCTTATTTTATCTCTAATGGAATTAAAAACAGCCGCAAGGCACTCGACTGGAGAGCAGTAGACATAGGTAATCGAATCAAACTTTGTTATTGTTCGGAATTATCCAATGTTACTTCAGCAACTTCCGTTCTTCTTTTATTTATCATCCCCTTCGTCTGGAAGTCGAGTTATTTATTAATTTTCGCAGACTAAATTACATTTACGGAACAAAAAATCCTCTCGTTTTAATTCCTGTACCTCAAAGGTGTTAATTCGAGACATCATCTACTTTAAGAGGTACCTTTTAGGAGGAGCGTGATATTCATTACGTTATAATTTATTAAATTACCCGTACTCCGGGTCTAACAGCGTCTTTTAGAGGGCTTTTAAAGTGAGTTTCTGGGATGTAGGAGCTTTAATAACCGCTACACGGATATTTTTTTACCTTCCTTTGTACAGGAGGTAAAAAAAGAAGGAAACATAACTTACCTTCGATCTTTCTCCCTTATCCGAGGGTAAGCCACAGCGTTCATTTTTATACCTTTCCTGCCCCAGGCAATCGGGAGAATTTTATAGAGGAAAGACCTGTGGAGAAAGTGCTCACAAAAGGTTGGCGGCGAACCACATAATTGTCAAGTGTGTGAGTTATGAGGAGAAGTGCGTTGTAGAAGCTGTTCTTCCGTTGTTCGTATTGATTGGAAATGGGGTGAAATTGTATGTTGTAAAATGATTCGCTTCGACTTTGTTTTGAATGTCACGAAAGCTGAGAATTTCTTTCATCGAGTCCAAGGTTACCGATACTAAAACCAACCCTTCTAACTTCCCCATCTCTCTGCGATTTTCTCGTTCCTCAATACCTCCACCTCCTCACCGCCGGCGCGGTTTAGGCTTTCGGTTTGACGAAAAGTTTTCGTAACTTCATTAGATATTAAAACGGATAAACCCGGAGAGGAAACGGAATATTTATTAGTTGCTGAAGTGCGAAGGAATACGCTAGCGACGACATCTGCCGGATTCCGCGGTAATTACACTTCAAGCCGCGCAAAAATTGTTTATCGGAAATCATATATTAGTTTCGCGAACTTCTCACGAGATTACCGCATGCGATGGTATTTCCGCATGCGATCATTGGATACCAGATGAAGATGTTGTTGGAAAAGTTAGATAACATATTAATGTCTACTGGGGATGGAATACACGCGAGATAAATAAAAATGGGGGAAAAGGAAGACTTTTGCTTTAAAAAAAGATTATTATGAAGCATGTAGGCGTATAATAAATAAATAATTTTGTAGGAGGATGCAGTCGCTAATACGACCAATGTAATAAAGCTCTACCAGATCGTCTAGTTGGCGTATAATCCATGTTACCTTCTAGGTTGGCGAAAAAGTTCGAACCTAAGGTGAGAGTCCGCAGGTTTACCTAAATGCGAGGGCATCTATGAGATAGATGTAAGAAGTTACAAATAGTCTGCGTGGCTTTTAATCGAAATCCTTAGCAGCCATATTCTTGACTTCATCAAGATGAGAAATGTTCTACGTGTCTGTGAGAGTAGAATACAGTCCTGCTATTTGCAGAATAAATTTTTTTTGTTTCATGACGTTAGAGACTCTGAAGGAGTGGACCTGCCTAGAATTCGCCAGATATTCATGACATACAAATTCACAAACAAATGTAGCAACAATTGGCGCAGTGTTAAAGTTCAACGTGTTAATAACTACTCTAATTCTTAATTCTGCACTACACCGCTACGTGAACTGTGATATTGATTTGCATTATGTAAACTTTCGCGCTGCACATTAATTGTTGACACCTTCCTTATAGTCGTAAATTCCTGCAAAAAGCAGCAGTAGTTCCAACGACGACAACCGGTAAATTTGATTAAAGTGATGGACGTATAATTGCCGACGCAACCGTTCATTTCAGCTAATTAAGATAGATTAAAAGGCGGCGTTGGGACGTTCGACGTCCGAACGGCTGCGTAATTATTAGAAAAGGACGGATTTCAAACTCTCGTTGATGATACTTTCCAATGCTAGCGCCATCAGATGGTTTTTTTCTTTCTGGCGGAGTCCAGTCGATTTCCCTCGAGAACATCCGGAGCATCCGGAGAGAGAAGTGTTTTTCGTTTTCGCTGGACGCGGAAGAGCAGCAGGGAAGATCAATCTTCTCTTTTTCATTGGAATCTGCAGAGTAATAATATGAAGCTAAGGTGTGCTTATCTGCTTTGGAACAATTGAGAGTAGCATTTCTCGTTGCGTTTGTGTTATTTCTAAAGGCGGGGACGTCAGTTTCTAGGGACAAATAGGGATTTAGACTCTGTCATCACGTATTGCTTTATGGAGTCGTTTCTGTTCAAGATATAAAACTGGAGGTTGTTAAATTTTTCCAATGTTGCAGACTTGTTAGGAGAAAGTGAGGCAGAGGAGACTTATTACGCAATATGTGTATTTTAATAACAAATCCTAGAAATGATATATTTGAAAGATAGTGTTTAATTAGGGATTGGCTTAAGAGAAAAAAAATTCTTAATATCCCCAGTGATTTAATGATAGGATGTACGACAACGTTATAGACCTATTTGTATTTATTTGGAGGTTAACACGCCCTCATAGATTAAGTTTCATTAGCAATTCTCTAACCATACATTACAACTTCCCAAAAACAAATAAACTCGCTCTCCAACAACACATAAGTACCTTAACCCTTAATTTACACAAATAAAGCCCTACTCTAAAATCCAAGTGGGTGCAGGGAGAAGAGGAAATATAATCGTACCAAAACAAACAGGACGAGCCGGTTTAACAATTAAGGAATGTACGTGGCAGTTTATTAACTTGTCACATTTAAACCGCTTAATGGGACATCAGCAAATTTACAACTGAAACTTGGTAACGCCACCTCGTAGACCATACACCGCGGATTCCTCGCGACGTGGCGCCTTGGACCTTAAAATAGAGACGCTTAAAAATAAAACGAACACCTTATATCGTCTAAGAATACACCGGCCGTAAAAAAAATTAATTTTGAGCGAATTTTAATCGCCCGGGAAAGGCGCAATTTTTTAATGTATCTTTTACGTCTTTTCCCAGAGGTAAAGGAGCGGGGTTTAGAGGGGAAAACGTTAGGTTATTAATTAAAAACGTTAATTTTAAAAGTGCTAAGGTTCCCGGAGTTTTTCACTTCTCTTTCATCTACTACGGTCCTCACTTACTGCAGGTAGAGCTCAGTTTTCCAATAACGGTCCGCTGGAGTCTTTCGAACTTGGCAAGCTCCCGACTTTATATCTTCATAAACGTCAAAGTTTGTTTCTCGGAAGGATTTATAGTCATATAAGGGTTTATGATCTTGGTGCTCATTTGGTTAGCGCTAATAATACGTCTGGCGTGATAAATTAGAAAAAAGCTACTGCAAGACCGTGCTTGTTCAGTTTATGAAAGCTGTACGTATAAAAATTTCCGCGAAATTGAAGATTGAAACCTGCAATGGTGTGCTAAGACTCTTAACAAGGGTTGGTCTTACTTCTAAAATTAATTGAAATCGCGACTAAAATAAAAAGATATTAAAAGGCCATATTCGATTTTAAAGCCATTACGCAGCACGTAACAAACAGAATATAATCATACGGAAGTAACCTTTTTTCAATTTTTACATTTTTTTACATCAAACTCTGAACATGACATGACGTGAAGCTAACAGATAACAGTAGATAACAGATCAATTGAAAATACGAACTAACTATTTTTTTCACGACGACAGAGCGAACGCATTAAACAATTGTGTTGCAGCGTGACGTCGTTGAATGTTGTTCGAGGCGTACGCGCAGTCTGTTGTATCCAGTGGACTTATCTGTATGCGGATCTAGCGTGCCGCGTGCGGAAATGAAAAATTGAAACAATTTTCTCGCTTATCCATCCGGAAAGACAAAAACAAATCGCGTACAAATAGAGAAGAACTAGCTGAGCGTCATTAGATTGTGTCAAAGCCCCCTGGATTCGATCCTGCGTGCTTTTCGCGAAAATAAAAAGTAAAATAAAAGTAAATATTACGTTACTTTGGCTAGAGTTCGTATTGCATAGTTCGCTGAAGTGCAGGTCTTAAGCCGATAGGTATGAATTGAATTTGATGATATAAGCGAGATGTGAGACTTTTTAAGTAACTCCGCAAGAAGTAATCAAGCGGGCTTTAGGGAGGAGATCTCGCTGGGCACTCGATTTACCTTCTCCTGTCCATCCATCGATTTGGAAACGCGACATCAAGATAGTGACGTAGGTACATCTCTTATATACAGCTTCAGCTATCCAGTGTTAAAGGTAGCCTCGTTGAAAAATAAGAAATTTTGAATAAAATTCGGGTCGTTGTCACATCGGGATTATTTCTTCACAAAGCTGTAAACATCGATCGAAATCGTTTTCGTACATCTCGTGTACCGAACGGACTTGTAGAGGTCGTACTTGATTTTGCGAAGAACTCATCTAAATAATCTCCAAAACCAACCATCATAAATATTTCGAAATTTTTTTTTTTTTCTGTTGAGCTCGTTGTTCATAATTTCGAAAGTAATAATGAAGAAGTACATATCTTTATACGCAACCTACACACTAAATCCCTGGCAACTTAGAAATATGACAAACACCCATTGGAAGACGAAGAAAAATATAATGATGTCAAGCGGCAGTTATTAAAAGCCATATAGGAAATTGCACACAACGCACCCTACGCGAAAACCGTCACTCTAACCGCCTCGCGCAAAACTCAGCGCTTGTGGAAGGAAACGAAATGATAAGGGAAAAGAAAAAAGCATCTCGAAGGCGAATATTGGCAAAGGAAAAGGTCTGGAGGCGCCGCGGTTGATTTTCTTATTTATTTCGGGGCGTCGAACTAATTGAATTGAAGCTGCGGCAATGGAAATGGTTCAATTTCTACCACTCCGAATGATGTTTACTTTGCGTATGGAAGTTGTTGTTTTGACGGAGGTCGAATTTCACTTGTTCCGGGGATGTGGGATGAGAGAGGACGAGGATAATGGTGGGGGTGGAGTGTGGTTCTGGAGAGGATGCGAATGAATTGTTTTAATAACTTTAATAACGCCATTAGAAAATTTGAAAGCAATAATGAATTTTTGGAAAAGCATTGGTCGGTGCTAATTTACAAGATAATTCTAGAGCTGGTAAGAATTTTGTGGTTGCCGCGCTATGGCTTATCTCACAAAAAGTTCAGTGGATGATAAGCATGAGATTTAAGAAGCCCAAATCAATATTTCAATGTCATTTGCATATCCTTATCCTGCTGGAAAACCCATTGTTGACTAACAATACGACTTCCAGATGGGATTATTTTGCAAGAAGTTCCAGAATTCTTTCTCTTTTATGGTTACTTAAAACCTGTTTCAAATTTACTAAAATTTTACACTAATTTACACTAATCTATAGATATAGATACATTCTGTGACTCCGAGCAATACCGGTCCTCTCTGATAGGAGGCGATAACGTCACCCCTACGCGCCCTATCAATTACGCTAGCACTGCCACTACCATCACTATGCCGTTGTACACAGAGCGCTGTGGTGAAGTGCTACGCTGCGCAAAATAGCCGTGAATGTCGAAAATTATCGTTCGCTAATACAATATTGAACGGTCACGCGATATTCCCACAGTTCGGCCGATGATATTTCCCCTCGTTCCCCCTTACCGCAAGCTAACCTCTCCGCTTTGGCCCCTATTATCATGTATGCCAGCGATAATTACGTTTATTAAATATTTATTGCCGATTGCCGTGTTTCGTGGGAAGGGGAAAACGCACAAACAAAAGAGAAAATCGAAATTGATCGACAATGATAGCCAGCCCCATTGATGGTGGAAATTAATAAACGCGAACTTGGAAGGCTGTGGAATTTGTTTTGCTCCGTATCCATTGTGTGTAACTTTATTTTCGACATATCCTTTTCTTTTTGAATAGCTCGTGTAGTATTAAAATACATAAATCAAGGGCCAGACTACAGAAAAAAGCGGTAACGCCACCCCAATACCGTTCTCCTCAATTTCCTTAGATTTCCAAAACATATCGATTATCAATGTTTTCTCCGTCTCGTTCTAACCTTTTCACGTAAAGGGCAATATCAACCTCAAACCGTACAATAGCAGTCAAGTTGAAACCATCCCATTCGCGATAGCAATCCTGAAAGATGTTGTGGCGCAGTACAGCAGGATACCGCGGCATTATTCCGTTGTCAGTTCGCATTAAATATGACTTTCGGAGGGCGATAAGGATAAGGATTAGTTTCCCGAATACGGGGAGCGCTTGAACATTTCAATTTCGCCGAAACGGCGTTAGAAAAAAGAGGAGGAAAACAGCACCTACGGTGTCATAGCCGTGAGGGAATGTAGCGAACGCTAAAATCCCCAGTATACGGGATTGGTTTTTGCCGTTGGCAAGTTTGTTTGTGTTACGGAGTAAAGGCGCCCTCTTCATTACATTAAATGGTTATCGTGTTGCTTGTTTTCTTCCGCTGTCGCTTTATGACGTTTCCGCCTTGTTTATGAGAGCAGATGGAACAATTTAATTTTCTACCAGTTTGGGATAGGAAAACGTTGAATACGATAGCTTGTTCTTCTGAGGGGCGTTGGAAAAGCGCGAATGTGAAACGCAAGTAGCAAAGATGATATTTTCAACCGAGAAGTATGAACAAATTAAACGAGTTTAAAGCGCCGCATCAGTACAACACAATAAATATACCAGAGGCACAATTTTAGCATTGCATGAGAAATCTCCCTTTTTCACGTGGGCAACGTTATATAATAAATTACCGGATACGATCTATCGATCAATCCATGATATTCGGTAGAAGTAGTTATTCGTAAATATCGGATAGCGAACACCTAAATTGATAGAAAAGAAATAGAACAATATACAACATCCTACAACAATTCTCGTATTTTTTCGCTCCCCTCGATAGCGAGAAACACGTTTCCTTCCCAGACCATACACGGCCATCTCTCGGCTAATCGAATATGGTTCGATTCATCTCTCCTAAGTCCCCAATCGTCCCAAAACGACCGCAGCAATAAAACACCCCCCTTCCTTTCCATCCCAAGTCCGTTTTCCTACTTTCCCCAAAACCTTCCGCCCAATAAAACTCACCTCTACGCAATTCTAAGGGAAGAGATATATATAAATTGTCATCTAACAGATGGTTCTGCGGAATTTCTAGCCATAGGATCGGATCTAACGGGGTCGGTAGTTAGCGACGAAGGATCATCTCTCTGATAGGTTTAATTTAGCGCAATGACGTCGTCCACCGTTACAGCCATCCATCTAGGCTGTCGATTTTCCCTCTTCAACCCCCTCGCACCTTCGGCGCTCCTCTTAGGTTAAGAAATCGTCGCAGTCACCTCTTTGCTGGAGAAGCCCGTTCGTAATTTCAGCGAGACATCGAAGATGGTAATGGCGATGATGAAGGGAGGGTGTGGGGGTTTGCGTGGAGTAAACGGGAATGAAAAGTTGGGGATGTCGCGTGAGGCACTGGGAATCCGCAGGAACGGTCGCTCAAAACCCATAATTGCGAGCGTCCAATTTGGACGATCGAGTATTTGCATGCTAGCAAGGCTAGCTGGTAGTTAGGCAAGGCTGTGCAGTGGTATCCAAGTCTGATGTTGGAAATATTATATCGGTATTTACCTAGCTCTTTGCGGCTCTCGCAGATCGTGATGCCAGGGAAGCCTGGTCGGATTAGACTGTGGCCTCGTCAACGTATAAATAACGAGATTTTCGACATCAGCCTTGAACGTCGCTGTTAACCTTTTTCGCTAACAGAAACTGAGAAGTAGAGGGCAACACTTAATGAGGGAGATGCCATTCTATGAAATCTGTCAGCCGTATAAATGTAATAATCAGGAATTCAAGCTAGATGGGTTAATGAACGCGAGATCTGGATATGTTGGATGAATATATTGACAATGGTTTTAAGTTAGAGAGTTGTAAAAGTTCCAAAATAATATACGATGAAGGTGTGTGGGTTCTGCTCCCGAATACGCCAATTTTTTTAAAGTTGGTTAAAAAATGTTTTTATTTTATTGTCAAAATATCTTTGCCAAAAGTTTAGATAATATTTTTCTTCGTTCCGAAATGCATTACCTCTTTTACATTCCATCTAAACGCGTGAAAAACCAACCCAAATACAACGCCAGAAAAAAACATACGTTCTCTAGATCTTGATTACCATCGAAAAACAACGCGGAGCCCCCTACGGACGCATCCGTTAAAACGGCCATGCGAACCGGGCACCTGACATTATTTTGATTGCATCGCAGGCTTAACGATACTTTGCATTTTATTGTACCCTTAAGCTAACCTCCGCCACTGCCACCCCACAGAAGTGAAATCCGCACAAAGCCGTGTACAATAGTTGCCCAAACACCATTAGGATTAAGGAAATCATCATGTATATGTTTGGAATAGGGTGCATCGAAGCAGAGATATCTATTTCGCATTTGGAGATAAGTTTTATCGGTGAGCTAAAAGCCTTTACAAGATATTTCAATTAATATCTGATCCGGTGCAATTTTGGCTTGAAGAAGGCTTATTGGAAAGTAGCTTCGTCACAAGACACAAAATCCATAAGATCCATAATAGAAATGTCTTTCGGGTGATGTCGCTTAGTTAATATTTTACTCCACGTGTTGCTGATCTTGTATCAGACTTCGAAGACAGATACAAGATCAGCAGCACGGAGTCGTCATACAACGAACGACGCGATTCAGAGGAACGAAACGGTTATGGATCAGCAAAGCGGAACAGAAATGGGATATATAACGAGGAGCAAGAGACAACAACACCAGTCTTTAGAAATCTTCTGAAGAAGCTAAGAGCATCAGTCAGCGAAACGTCTAGTAAAATATTAACTACACGGCATCACCCGAAAGACATTTCTACTATGGATTACGGTCGTGAAAGCCTGCACTCATCCATAAGATGAGTAAATGAGATTTTTTAGATAAAGAAATGATCACAAGTGCATACTTCAAGAGCATATCCTTTGTTTTGTTATTTTCTCTTGTTAATAAATCAATTTCATCAACGAATGTAATAATTTCACGTTTGTCCCTGTTTCCATTCCAACGGCGACGTGACCATTAATTTTCTGTAATACCGTTTTAAGCTCTCGTTTGTAATCTAGGCCACTGTCGACGTATGTTACCTGTACAACTAGAAAAATAGTTAAATAAATCAATTCGGCGAATGCAGGACTAGTTGTTCGATACGTATGTGATATATTACTGCAGATGCGTTTTTTCTTGTTTACCTGGAACCTGGTGCGGTAATATATTGATTTTAAAGTGTTCCAAATGAAATGCCATAATTGTACAATTCGTAATACTTAGAATGGTCCGAAGTCCGATAATTTGAGTACGTGTTTTCTTGAATTTTTATATTTGCGAGCAATTCAATGTATACATGTTGGGGATGTTGGTTTTATTGTGAAATTTATACGTTGCAATATTCGAATTAACCAAGAGGCAGGTATATACCGAGGAAATGTGTGATCCTAGTATTAAATGCTTACATCCGAGCTGAGAATTGTTTTAGGGTATTGGAGGGGTTGGGGCGCCAAAATCGTAAAATTTCCTTTATTCCGAACTACATTTATCACCCAATTAGCAGTTAGCTTTTTCATGCCCAGACCAATATATGACAAACATGTTCTTTCGAGCACATCAGAAAATGCCTAGAAACAATAACCAAAAAATATAATGCTAA
>LR736871.1:5378728-5397280 GCA_902654985.2 Oryctes borbonicus | reverse complement strand
TTAGCATTATATTTTTTGGTTATTGTTTCTAGGCATTTTCTGATGTGTTCTGTTTGTGTTCTTTCGAGATGCCCACAGTCTCTGCTATTTCTTTAACGAAAAGTGAATTTTCCCTATGTTGTCAAAGAATCATCGTCAATTAAGCTAGCACGATCACGTTTAAATTCAGTTGGCCATAATTTCACGGTACAGAGTTCTCGTACACAGCGTTTATCTCGTCTCTAATTTGTCTAGACGCAGTGCCTTTCAATTGCATTAATTTAATGACAGAAACATTAACTGTTAAGCAACAACTGAGCGTCCAACATGGCTGAAATTTACCAAAGCATATTAGTAATGCCGTCTTCGTTTTGATGCTTGAAACTTTTCAGACTTTCCTCGTACTACGTAACAGACTTCAGAAGGCTTCCTGTTTGGATCGTCAATGAGCGTTTTCTAGTCAAAATCATTTTCAATATACAGACCCAGAAGTTCTGCATTTATAACCTGCTCAATAAAATATCGGCTAATTATCGATTTTTCGTAGGTGGAAGATATATGAACGCTATCTTGTCTATATTAAGCTGCAGGTAGGTTGTTTAAATTATTATTAATTTAATTATTTATTATTTTTATTTTTTTTTTATTTTAATTATTTATTATTAATTTTAAATTAATTAATCATCCTTTGCTTACTTATACTGAGTTAGTTTGTACGAGAATTAAAATCTACGTAGCTACTATCATCTCTTTCGTTGCATGTTATTAATAAAAAGGCAAAGAAATCTATTTAAGGTAACTTCTCTTTGATAAATCAATTTCTTACATTATCAAAGAACTATTCTCAAGTCAAAACAAAGAAGTTTCCGTCGATTTAACAGCGGTCCTTCTCTATGTGCGATTAAAATATTAGAGAAATAAACCGTTTTCAGAAACTACACCCATGCATACAATTTTCCAGGAACACGGCGATAAATCATGCTGGAAAGGGCGCGATGCTTATTTCTAACAGTAGCCAGCACCATGTTAACATTAATTTAGTCGTTTCCTTTAGTTGCTAGAGTCATACAGTCATAGTTTACCCAATTACTTTGCAAGAATAAACATAATGTCAATCCGTTGTCTTTTGTACTGAGTCGCTCGTACAGTGTTGTACGTTGTTAGAGAAATGTTCAAGATTTCGTTAAGGTATGTACGTACTTCTCTCCGTTGTATTCCGTGCGCCTGAGGCAGCGTCATCTATCATTGTCTAACGAAGGCAAAGTACAGAGAAACGCGGGTAAAAATACCGTGCACAAGGAAAATAGCGTAAAACGAAGAATTATCTTCGGTTGCTTTATGATTTTGTAAGGTCTTTTGCTAACGTCTTCCGTTAGACGCGACAACATTGTAAAATTTACACTTCTCATCAAGTTTAGCATATTGGAAGTTCTATTTGCGTTATTCACCCTTTATTATTAAATGTTTGAGTAGGTCTCCTAGATACGCTGAATAACAAGAGAAGAGAGAAGAACATCAGAATAGAAATAAACCTAATAAGCACGAATTAAACAAATTTAAATTGTGTAACAAGGAAAACTGCTGTTTCTATTACGTCAACTCCCGCTGCGTAACATTGAAGACATTCTCAGATGCATACCGTCGGAATAATTCCATTTAAACAATCGTAATTCGCATCATTAAGCCTCCACCTGCAACGTAAGCCCCGCCATCTCGACACGAGTCACAATCCAAGTACAAACGCTAACTGGATCGGATCGGATCGAGTCGCATCTGAGACAAGTTTATATGAAGGATGGAATCGAGGCAAGCGAAGGTTGCCGCGGATAGACAGTCGCGTGACGTGCTGGGGGATTCTCTCCAGATCCGAGTCGATTCGTTATCTAAGGGAGAAAGCGTGCAGTTCTAGCTGCGAAGGTTCGCTCGGATTATATTGAAGATATTTGTAGGAGATAATTCGGGGGAAACGTTATCGAGGGGGGATTCGATCGGAACAATTGATGTTTCCGTCTCCGGTAATGAGCGAGACGATGCAAATAGATGAAGGCAGAGGAATGATTGCGCCGAATTTTAAATGATATTTTACATAGAAAGCGTATTATTTACCTAGCCGCATTGATTTTTATACAGCGGTGTTGCAGTATCAACCTTCATTGATTTTTGGCTCC
Source organism: Oryctes borbonicus (assembly GCA_902654985.2). Classification (NCBI taxonomy): domain Eukaryota; kingdom Metazoa; phylum Arthropoda; class Insecta; order Coleoptera; family Scarabaeidae; genus Oryctes; species Oryctes borbonicus. Next base: position 5,395,133 of record LR736871.1, on the reverse strand, counting down.
AAACTAAACGTCATTAAGAGCTTTGTTTTTAAAGTGTTAAGGTCAACTACGCTTTTTAACGATCTAAGTTTAAAAATTAACTTCTTTAATTTAGTTGCCGATAACCAACAATGATCTTCCGAATTCAGAGTGAATGTTGCCGAATCGATTGAATTAATACAAAAATTTATACACTGAGGGTGTGGTGTAAATCAGCAGTTGCCCTTCTCTCCAGTGAAATTTTCCATTAAAATTTACGCGTAATTCCTCCTACGTGTAATAAACTTAAGTGTATTACTTTTTGTCTACTCGAAATGATTTACTTACTCAAAGTATAATACCTTTAATGGCGCAAATAATGTTCGAGATGCTTACATGAAATAAAAACACCATTAACAAAAACTTTCTATGTTCTATTCTTGTTGCGTTTAGGGAATTCAATCCATGTAATGTTCGGGTGGCGTGCTATCTTGCAATTAGTCGTCTACCCTTCGTCAAATTCGAATTGGTCCGACATAATCCGGTTTTAGGGGTTCAATGGGGGGTCGATGCAAGCTATTTGTTTTACAGGAAAAAAAAGACGATGTATCCAAAGCTTTAAGACCTAGAGCTCTTAAAATTTTCTTTCTTTTCTTTGAGAATTTCAATAGCGAAAGAAATCAGGTATATTATCCTCTTTTAGAATTACAAATTGCGGCAAACTTCTCCGTTTTCTTTTCTATTTCGCTATTATTTTTTCCACTGCTTTCTCAGCGAGAAAGTTCGCAACTTTCGCGGAGATTCGCGATTTAATTTAAAGTTAAATTGGTTGGAGTTTGGCGTGAGTTCAAGAAGTATTAGTGAGTCACTTATATCCCCTCTACCTCATCCCGCGCCTCGCATTCGCGAAAGAATCGCGAACTTACTCTTTTTCCGACGTAGTTGTTGCGAGTGTCTATGTTTTGAAACGTTACGCGGGTCGAAATAGGAAAAGGAAGTGATAGGCTAGAATTTGTTACTTTTTTTAGTCGAAATACCATAGATCATAAGAAACTGTGCTTTTTAAACTGATTTTTCTTATTAAAAAAAAAAAACAGTAAGCCTTGAATCTCACAAATAAATCGAGAGAATTGCAATTAATGGCACTTAAATTCTTCTAACTCCACATCAATTATTAAAATTTGGTCTTAGAGCTGCACGTATGTATGCTATGTAGCAAATCTTCAATATTCTTCTTCATCCCAAAAAAAAAGCCATTCCCTAAAAGAAGATAACAGCCACCGAAAAGCCGAACAACTCACTTTTCATTTTCTCGCGCGCTACTTCCACACCATCCTTTGCTCTTAGACACTAACCCTCTTTTACATATTCTCGTGCATCCTCTCATCGATTCCTTCCTCCACCAATTTCGATTTTGCACAATCATCACGCGCGACATTCCGTTTAGAAGAGTCGCTTCCAAAGTTTCGCGAAATCGACAAGGCGCCCTGAACGAATTGAGAAATCGTAGCTGAGACGACACGGTCTAGCGATCGAGGCGGGTTCGTCCGCATCGAGCAGGAAAATATAGAGCGAAAGTCTAAGTGAACACCTGTTGTTATTGTTATTAAATTTAGGGAGGGATGCTGCCGAATAGATTGAAGCGGTATGGGCAAGGTTAAAACGGAATCGTGCGATCTGCAATCGATTTATTTCGTTGGATAATACGAGCGTTGGAGATTCTGGGTTTTTGCGGGAAGTAATTTGATATGGAACTGATTCTTTTACAATTGGAAAGGTTGCAGATTTATTTTTATGATTTCAGATATTTAATTTATTGTGTTTTTCAAGCAAAGGTTAGCAAAACCTTGAAGTTATAGTACTTCGTTGATGAGGATTTCATCGAAGAACCACCTCCGTTATAGAAATTTCCTTTTAACAACTTTCCTCAAACTTCGCTAATTCCATAATTTTCATTAGGAGGCGCAGGTAGTGCGTCAAAATTGAAAACTTCCACCCTCAAACTTATGAGACAAATTGGAAAAGAGAATTAAGGAGACAAAGTTGCCGAACAGTAAGCAGCACTGCTAATCATTAATCTCTCGAAATTTAGCGAGGTAGCTGCTGTATTGAGAATTCGCAATGGGTACGATCTGGAAAGTTATTCGGAGAAAATTGTATAAAATGAAAACGCGATTGATCCATCTTTTACGGTTGGCGAATTATAACCAACTTACTTCCCACTTAGCTATTGATTCTTATCGGATTAGGGAGAGGGAATGAGATAATACGGTGGTGAGTTAAAATTTGGATGGGAGAAAGTAGACGAAAATTACGTAAAAGGATTCTTAATTAAAAGGGAAGGAAAGTCCCAAAGTAAAGGTATTTTAAAACGAACTTTTGCACTCTTTCGATGTCTAGTTCTTGAAATTGACTGCAAGGATAGATATGGCTCGCAAAAGACAATGATGGGTCGAATAATTTATCTTGCCCAATCTGGAGATCAGGGCGTGAACATTAATGTAAGGAAGATCAACAATGTAAAGGATAAACAACAGAGTATCCTCGATATCGCTTGCCGCATTTCTAACATATCAAAGTAATGAGCCTGGACTTCATAAAGAAGGCTGTGAGGTCGGAAGACCTTGGAAACTAAGTAATAGAACCACCACGATCAATCTAATGCCCTGGAAGCCTTGAATTTAAATATTCCTTGACTTGACCTCCATCTTGATGCCAAATACATTAAAATTTTTATGTTTAGGTGAACATCCTCTAGTAATCTTTGTAATTTATTTTAATAAAAACAAGTACTGGTTTCCTGTGAGGCGAAGCGCCAAAATGTCTCTTTATTTCTTTTTTTTTTTTCTTTTATAGCCAAATACTACATAATCTAGCATTCTAGATCGTCGATTCCATGATTATTTAAATTAAAACTATTTTCCCGAAACCAAATTTTTGTCTCGGAACTTCTCGGAAATGATTTATAATTAGAAAAGCACCCAATTAAAAGAATTAATTTTCAATCTTTACTTTTTCAACGTCATGCGCGTACACGATTCGCTGGACCCTGTCCATCCTTTCCTGCAAATCCTCTCGTCCAATTAAAGTCGAATTAAAGCATCCCTCCCTCTAGCTTCGCCCTAAACGAGGAACGTCTTCAACTCGCAATAGTACTTTAATTAACTTCTCGAAACAACAATTTCGTTTCCTTTTCCTCGCCCAAAATCGCTTATTAAATGCCCCTGTTACTCTCTCATCCAAGAGCCGCGGTATACAGCAGCAACACCAGCTAGTAACTTCCCGCTTCCTACCCCCCACGCATCCCTCTTCCACTTTGAAATATTTAGGCGGTGATATATGTGTCTGGTCCTCTACGACGCTCCTGCCTACGCCGTCTAAAAACTACCATTTATCTCGCTTCATCTTATATTTCGGGCGCTCTACTGGGTGGAGAATTGGGCGCGTGATGGGTGGTTAGATTAGGAATTGGGGGGGTTGGTAAAGGGGATAGGTGCGTGCGTGTGACGTTGTATGAAAATCAAGGCCGGTTAGGTGGCTGGGTATGGTGGCGTTGGGCTTGTGGGTAGTAAATTATAACGTGAGTGTAACCGATTGTTTCACGTGGTCATGAATATTAAACAGCTGACTACTGCTACTAGTAGCAATTTCGATGGGCCTTTCTAGTGGTGGCGGCGGCTTCTGCGAGGAACGTGATCGATGGAGGGCCTTGTCGATAACGTACGAGCTGTTGAACTTTATATATTCAACGTTGGTGTGGATTTAGGTCTCTAGGAGCGTGTGGTGGACTTGTAAAGCTGTTTGTCATGGGTAACTATGTCGCGCGTAACATACAAAAGGTTTCAACGCAAAATTAGTTGATTAATGTTGTTGTCTCCGATAACGGAAGCTTCCAACGCCAGAGGCTATAATAACTTGTAAGTTACAATTGTGAATTGCTTTATTGCTTATATCACGAGATCCGTGAAGATTGCCTGAAAAATATCGTCTTGCTCAAAATGTTCAACATTTAAAGAGATTTCTCAAGACGTCACATAATATTGTTATTAAATTATTTGGCTTTTGTTTTTTTTTTTTTCAAGGCAAAATAATGAAATGCGACGTAAATGTTCAAAATAAAACCAACATATCGTTTTAGTTCAATTCCTCAATTTTGTGATTCGTCTTAAAATAATAGAAAAATATTCGCCAGAACTGGAGTCAGTAATGCACAAGTTCTTCCGCTAATAATTTTTTTTATTCCAAGCTTGTCCCCTTTGAATTTTACTTCAACGGCGCCGATGCGTTCATCTAACATCATTTTAATTCGAAGCACATCTTCGTACCTAAATCGTGCAATATTAACATCTCATCTATTTCAAAACGTAGCGGAGACGAGAGACAAATACTCTTCGCCATTCTATAGCGAAATTAAAACAAATGGCGGACGTAATGCCTCGCGGTATCCGCCAAGACAGGGACGCACCGGCCATAAAACGTCTTCGTCTCGAACTAAAGTATTCAAACGACACCTGCACGTTTCGACTCATTTAACTCTTACGTGCCCTATTAATATTAATGACGATGATGAAGTTCGGGCGCTAGAGTTCTACGTTCCACCTAGCGGATGGCTAGGTTTACGGCCACAGATGCAACGCCAGTTAAGATTGATTCGTAAGCTGAAGGACGAGGAAAAGATGTTGATTTTTGGAGAACGTGTTGCTGCTGATGCAGTAAAATTGGCACCTGATGTACATACTTCAGTAGCCTAATTGCGTGTTTATGAGTAATTATTACGCAAGGAAAATGTTGAGACTGTTTCATAAAAATGTTAAGTGAGGAGTACTTCAAGGTTTCTACTTGGGCCCGTTACTCTTCCTTATTTTCGTTAATTTACATAATTAAATTCTGGTGCAAACTTGTGAAGAGCTCCAAACCGTTAAAAAAAACAGGGAATTGCTTAGGTATGACCATGAATTACAACTATTTTTTTTTCATTTTTCCCTCTTCTTTAACTCCACTAATAGGACTTATTAATTAGTTTACCTCTTCACAAATTTGATAAAAATTAAGTCTCTAGCCTAAAAATTTAAACTATTTGTCTCCTGATTTTTTTATATTGACGTTTTTACGGCATACAGAGATCTCGTTCTGATATTGCTGCCTCCATCTCCGTTAGAAACCCTCTTTCAATTATCTTAATGGCCTTTTATTAATACTTTTTGTAACGAGTTGCATGCTGTTTCCAATCTTTTAAAAATCACGAGGGTTCATGTTAACTAAACGATACGCAGCCTATCCACAAAAAGTTTGTTTTTCTTATATTTTTAATGGGTGCGCCATGTGCAAGGTTAAAGTGAGAATGTTAAGGTCAAACAATAGTTATATGTTGTATTTACAAAATTTTTTCATAGGCGTGAACGAACACTTGGGACATGGTAAAGCAATAAAAGTTTTAATCTAATAATTATTTAACGAATATAAAGCCCCCCTCGGTAAATAAATTACAATTCCAGAGTATTATAAGCTAATATTTACACTTAACCATGATGCCTTAGGTTATACTATCTTCTCCTGACAAAACAGCTCCGTATCCCGCGTCCTAAACGACACCCCTTCGTCCCCTGAGGCTAAAAGGAACCCGGTAGCAATTCCAATCGACAAACCCCAACACTTCTTGCAATTAATGGAGTATGCCTTCTTTTGTCTTATGGTGTTTGCGTATATGGAGCGGTAAATAAGCCAATTCCTTACCTTAATTGCGAAACTTCTTTTTTCTATGGGGATCGCGAGATTATGAACTTATGTACTTACAATCTAAAATGAATTAATTAATCTGACGCGCTTAATTAGATGTTTGTTAGTTGCAGTTCCTCTAGAGATGCAGTATTTAGTTGGGAATCCTGTTGATGAGTATAAAACTTTCAGCGTTTAGATTTGGAATCGACTGCTTGGCTGATCCGCTTTATCCCTAATTTAAACAGCTCCAGATTAAGTTAACCGAGTGTTGATTTATATCCTCTCCGCGCGAAGAGAAACGAATTAAACCGTTTTCTTTTGTTTTTTTCCCCGAATCGCAAGGGGATGGTTATCCTCTAAGGGATTGAAGTCTTTCGCAAAGTTACATTTTAAGTCTCTCAAGTACTGGGGGGGAAAAATTTCGAAAGGAAGGCTGGGTTTTAAATCTGCGATAGGTTCGGGAATTAAGCACCTGTTCTTAGTGTTCGCGATTCTCTCGAAAATCATCGAGGTACCAATTAATTCGCTTCTGGAGTCCATATCTATTAATTATGGGCTACAAACAAGCCGCCATCTAATCGATATACACCTACACTAATTAACTACGTATCTCTACACTACGCGGAGCACAGCTGATGCTCCTTATGAGGATAATTAATACACGATAATGTATAACACGGCGCCCTGCCTCCGTTAGCGCCACCTAGGATCGTGACTAGGTAGTTTAATTGTCCCCCTGTACGTAGTATTATCTTTTGAGTGGCATAGATTATGACCCTTTGAGGTGAGAAATATAGAATTGTTAATCTGGAATAATTGAACAGATGATCAAATTTTTCTGATTCGCAGAACGTATCAAACTCAAACAATTCAGAAGACGACAAGGGAAATAGGATAAGGGAAAAAGAGAATAGAATAAAATAGACACCGCCTAGCACTTTTCCCGAGTTCGATAAATCTTTTCTTTTCATTTCTTTAAGCCGCACATCCCTAACCTCTCACCCTCCACCTCAGCCGGCGCAGGAAAATACGACAGCTTGTTTTTTTGCACCGCTCTACGTTGCACCGGTCTTGATGGAAATTGACACGTGTCTTTCATATGGAGATAAATAGATTTTTTCACCCGCTAGAGGGCATTGGTGGTGGTGTTCGCTTACTGGGATCTCCTTATGCGTGTATGTGCGCAATATGGTACGGCGATCTTCGACGTTTTACGCGATATGCTGCAGAAAATTTGTTTTAAAGGGGATATATAAAGGAAGAGTCAGTATCAACAGTATGAATAGCTCTATTTATAAATTACTGAAGTGTTTTTCCAATTTTCTAAAATCTTACGCTTGATGGCAAAATTGCCAACATTTCGTCAAAGGCCTGACAGATCCTGGTCAGTTTTTATCTTGAATCCTTATTTACCAAAGTTCCCATACTGGATACAGTACCCATTGTTAGAGAGTTCTTCATTGTCAATGACCAACAGGATGATCTGGCTGACTCAGTTGAAGCTTGTCTTTACGAGCAAGCGCCAGGCGCAGCTATGGGATCTCCCTCGTCTCCTGTCGTCGCTAATATCCTTGTGGAAGCGTTTGAAAAATAAGCCATATCATCTCACAACCTTAACCCAAGGTGTTGGTACAGATATGTTGATCTGACAGCATGGACACGAACCTTTAAACAATTTCCTACATTTTCTGAACGCTTCACCGTGGAGATCGAATTAGACAGACCTTCAAGAATGAGCGTGAAACTTCGGAAGCCAAGAGTATAATATTTAGAAGTTTTACGATCTTATTTTATATTCTATTTACATATGTATTCCACTAGCTCGCCATATGAAATTGACGCCTGCTTACCAGACAGGCAAACAAAAGTTCTGGGGTAAGTTCGACAAACCATCCCCCTTCTTCCATAGACATTGAAAGTTTTCTAGTGGTGGCGCTGCTATACAAACTCTAAACTTACATTTCCATCATATCTCTCCGCTGTATCCGAACTAAAATTGGTAACTCGCATATTTGCCTCTGTAAGTGTACGTATCCGGTATCGAGACAAATAATTATGCATATCAACCCAGGACGGATTTCTTAAAGTATCAACTCCCCTCTATTTTGCTGTCTATCTGGATATATTAGGTACATGTTCGAAGTTTGAGTTCGAGAAGTTTTCATACGCGGTGCTTGCCGATATGAAGCGTATTGGTTTGACGTAGGTTCAAATTTTTCAGATTGCCACACAGACTGTAGCGTAAAAAATAAAAGAAGAAAAGAATTTGCAACTTTTTCAATTTCTAATTTAATATTATTCCCGATTCTATCCTTCCATATCTATAGTACTTAATGTGCTCATGTGGTGCTAGCCAGAATAAGCTTTTTTTACTATTTGCAAACGCGTCACTTTAAAGGTTTTATTTGCTAAACGTCCATAAGTTCCATGATGCAGCATTTCACCCTCGAAGAACTCAATTGTACCGTAACTTAGGAGACTTGGAACCTTTTTATCTCCATACGCTATAAGTTTTCATTGAACTTTAAATTATTTTATCGCCGCTTTCCCTAATAGATAAAATCGACAATAACGATTTTTTTAAATATAGAACAAAGGATGTAATGTCGAATAATACAAGTCGTCCAGAAGGAACAACTTTAAGATCTTTCAGATTGTTTCCAAATTAAAGGAACTTTTGATGCTCATATTAAAGAGACGCCGAACATTGTTGGGAAAAGCGTGTAGACTTACAAGAGACCATGTTGAGAGATAAAACTGAATTTGTTGAAGTTACCGTGTTAGGTTGGAAACTTTTCAGTGTACCCTGGCATAAATTGCTATTTATAGAATGCGCGAGAAGGAAGATAATGATGTTAAAATTTAACTTTGCATTTGTCAGAATTTTTAGGAAAAAATTTAGTTTGTATTTAAGAGGATTATGTAAAAAATCCATAATATACAGAGTATTCCATTTGAAATAAGATGTAATCTAAATTTTCATGAAATTGAAAATATTTCCAAGAAATAGATCTTTATCCATCCATCTACCAACCTTACGAAGAGATATTCCAATTATTTTCAGAGATGCGCCGCGAGTGGTCCCGTATATTAAACTTGCATTCAAATTTCCAGCCTATGTAGGGAAACGAATGCATGGCCGTGACTATAAAATGAAAGAGGCGGTAGACTCCCAATAGACAGACTGGAAGAGGAATAAAACGAAATTAAATTGCCCTGCCGAAACAAAAGTTCCGTTAATTAATTTTATCAATTGTACAGCATAGTGACAGTCAGCCAGTTTACGTTAATTGCGCGCCAGCGCTCTTTGTTATAGCACAAACTGAACAAACACCATTTTATTTCAATAGATTCCAATAAATCTGTGATTATATGCAATATACATGTGAGTTATGAAATATTAATGCGTGTATATGCGAGGTCATCAATTTATATTGGAAATTCAGCATTTTGGATGTTATAGCTGTTTGGAGAAATTTTTGCCCTGTTTTCTGTTTAAGAGGAGGAAAGTCACATTCACCAATTTTAGGGGGTAAATTTGAAAAAAGTAATGATAAAATATAAATTTCTAGAAAATTATTTAATTACAATTATTTTGGGGTACCCAGTTCCGCACTAATTATATTTTTATTTTCTGACAAGTTAAAATGTAAAAATTAAAAAAAAATGTAAGTCTGCAATACACCGACGTAGTTCTTACTTACTAAGTTAATCAGAAGAACTGGGGATTGTTTTGTGTAAACAATGAATTTTGTAGCTTAAAAATCCTAATTCTCAGAAATCTCTCGCTTGTGGCTTCCCAAAACCTTGACCAACTTCTCCAATCATAATTCAGCTCGCAGGAACGCACGTGTACAACGACAAATTCTGCGAGAGTACTAGGATCACATCTATCTTAAGATCACCAATCTCCACTAGATCTAGAAGGCGGAAGTCTTCTCTCAAAATGAGGAAAAATGTGTTAAATGTTTACATCGAAGTGGATTTAAACCTTTCCTAAAAGATCGGAGATCACCAAAAAGTAAGTCAACAAATGCCCGAAATAGAAATAAAAAGAAACTTAGAAAGTCAATTAACGCAGAAAAGCACACAAGGACTACTTTAATCTTGAGTCACTGCTACGCATAATAAACGTAACATCTGATTAATTTTTGCTGGTACTTTACGACGAGCAATTATTTCTGTAAATTTGCTTTGTGCGATAGACAAAATCTTCCTTTTACAGAAAACAAAGTGTAAGACTTAACGCTAATATGACTCAATCAGTTCATTAAGGAAATATGGCCGTCCATAACAAAGAATATCGTTATAACTTGTCATTTTCAAGCATCTTCAGATGGATCGTTTTGTACTCTAAGAAGCGTCCCAAGTCCCCTAGAAACATCAGCATTACGTCTTTCAAATCGAAGCGACGAGGACATCCATTGTTTTCAACATTTTAATAACGAATCTTGTCGAAGGCAAGCGGGAGTTTCTCGAGACGATCCCACTTCTCGACGAGAGAAAGTTGGATGATTGGAGTAAACGAAGAGTAGCATTAAGAGGTGCAAAGTGGTTCGAAAAGCGTACAATTCATTAAATACCGCGTGCCGAATCGAGGCCTTCGGATTCAGAAAAAGATGATGTAGGGTTGAAACGTTTCTCATTCGAAAATAATTGACTTCCGCCTCCGCGTTCTTACAAAACGTCTATACAAGCATCGTTGTCAATTAGACAAGACACTAAGCATCGGGAGGTCGTGGCAGGCTCCCCAGTTCGTCGAGTTACAGATATCTCGCCGAGATGGCGTCGCTACCGTTGTATACGCGACGTCCACGACAAATGGCCCAATTATGCCAGGTAGATGTTCGCTACTTGTAACTGTCACCCCCGTCGAAAAGGGTTCTCCGGGTCCGTCGGTCTGAATTAAAACGTTCAGCCTCTCCAGCTACCGCGAAATTGCGGAATTGTGATGCCCTAGCTACCTGTGCCAGGTCTGCAAACCTTAGCGGTAGGATATTCTGAAGAGAAATTGGGAATATGGTCGGTAGGAGAAGGTTAAAATTGAAACAGAGGGGGAGGATGTTTAGTAAAGCGATTTGTTACTTGGAGAATTGAGTTAATTAATCTGCACGTTTTTTTTATTTCTAAGAAGAATTGTGATTAATGCGTTGGGATTTGGGAATTTTAAATTATATGGATTGTTGGTAACCCTTGTTTCGCTGGCAGTTTTATTATTTGCCTGTTACATCATCCGAATATACGAGAGGTCGTTTTTATATTCTCAGACTTAATAACATGTTTGACCATTTATAATAAAAATGAAAAAACTCGAACATCGAGCGGCTATAAAGAAGGAAAATCTCCAAAAATTATTCGCGAAGAAATGGTGGCTGTGTACGTGGATGATTCTCCTTCAAAGTCGAGTATTTGCGAATGGTCAAAATTGTTTAAACATTGTCCACGTCGGCCTGAAGACGTGATCACTTCATTCAAAAGCCTGCTGATTTATGAAGTTCATAAAAAATATCGCTATAATACTATTTTACTAATCCATCTCCCATCCTAACCTCCAGGAAGAAGTAATATAGACAAATCCTCGATTAAATCCAGATTTCATCCTTTTAATAACCTCCCCCGGTTTTCATACCGAAAAAAAAAACTCTCTTTCTTCCCATGAACAGAAGACTTATCTACTTTTAGTTTTCGATCTATCCTACTAAGCTCATTCGAATCCATTGTAGACGGAATGCAACTACCGAAGCACTGAATCCTGCAACTTCCATTATTTTAATTAAGATCCCCCAGTTAGGGGGCGCGAGACTTCGGCAATGAAGGTACCGAGAAGGGAGAGGACTTCTTAAATTAATACGAAACGACTGACCACGGATTCTCAAGGGTAGCTTTCATTATGCGGAATTGTTTGCAGCGAGAAGGCGGTAAACTGGAGACTTCGCATTTCGGGGTAGCAAGGGATTGCTTGGGTGTTTCGGGGGATGAGGGGATCTCGAAAAGGGTGAGGAGTGTTGAATTTGCGCGAGTGATATTGTTTTTGCGGGAAAAAATCGAGTATTCTTCTAAATAAAATTCTCTCTGATTGGATACAATTGCATGGATTAGCGAGGATGCCATCTGGTGATAATACACGCATATCATGCCAGAACGCGTTGTTTTAACACGGATTTTTGTAAATGCCTAGGGCAATAAATATATATATCGAGTCGGCTATTTAATGTGTGCGTTATGTTTTTGTTTTGGGAACAAATAACCACTCTATTTGTCCTTTTCATCCCAAATTAATTTTAGTTGGTAAAAAAATCTTTTGTCGATGTGCTACAAATATTTTTTTAATATGGTGGAATGAGAAAAATTGAAGCACATTGACAAACAAATTTTACCTCGTTATCTTGAAAACTCTACCAATTTGCTTGGATCGAATTGGGCTAATTCCAATTCCAATTGAGCTACAGCAATTTCTCCCGTTAATTACTGAATTACCCTCGTATGTTCACAGGATCTTTTTTTTACGTACTACACCTGATAAATTAAGAAAATCAAATACTTAAGTACCTTCTTCAGGATATTAATAACAACATGACTACATCATCATAATCGGCTTTTCTTCCCCCGTTTTCTTCTAAAACATTCCACTCCTTCCTCTATATTAAAGAATTGTTCTCGCCCTCGAGAAAAAAAAGAAAAAAACAACGAGAAACAAAACACAAAAGCGGCGGACAACCTTATTTATATAAAGGAGAAAATACGATAATTCCGTTATATTGGTAAAGCTTTTGCTTTTTTATATACTTCGCTGCCTCTGCGAGCGTTTCGTCTCTTGTTTTCTTTCGTTTTAGACTTTTTTCTGTCTTTCCACCCAGCGAAGGCAGCTCGTCTAATCCGGGAGGTAGAAGACGTGAGCGTACGCTCGACGGTTTTCTTTTGTGATGTATCTTACGACGCGAATGCCATCTTCCGGATGGCGCGGTAATTTAGCATTTCGCTAGGCCATTTCTCAGGCTGTTCATTTTATAGGTACAAGATCCCGAGGTTGTATGTATTGATCAATGTACGCTACTAGAATAAAATCTGCGAACAAATAATTAATTATTTTTATGTTGGTTACAAATATGTATATGATGAGGTATTAAATCTCGTCAACAATTTCAAATTACGTTTGGTATATTTGGCAACAAGGATTATACAGGGGAAAATAGGAAAGGATCTATCGTTTCTGATGTTTTTTTTTTCTTATATGCAGGTCGCAGCTATCATGAAAAATAATTCAAAGAGAAACATGGCCGCAACGCCTGCCCTATATTTTTCTATTCTTCCCATCGTCCTTATTTACTTCCTTAATATTGAGAAAAGTATAGGATTATCCTGAATCCGTCTGCATACGCGTATACCTTCATTTTCCCGCTGCACCTACCCTGCGTCTTAATCTTGATTGTTATGACTATGTGTTTAACAAATGATGAAAAATTTCTAGAGGGTTTCCTTCGTTGCTGCCTAGTTATTACGCTGTTTCTCTTCGTTTTTGTTTTCCTTGTTCTTATTTGTTTTCTTCAAGGGCCAACTTCGTACACTGTATTTGGCGTGTGGAAAAATGACGCCGTTGCATAGGATGTAATGGGAACCTTATTACGAACATCAATTTTGGGGCGTGTTTCTTAAACAGGATGAGTTTTTTCTATTAGTTTAATGGAAGAAAACTATTCGAAGTAATCAATATAAGTAAGCATATTCTGAGATGGTATATACAAGGTGTTCCCGGATGGGCGAAACGATTCTTGTAAAAGGTAAATAATTTTCAATTAAATTTATCACTTATTGGGATTAGTACATTACTCAGTTTTCACTGTATACTCTCTCATATATCGATTGATGCACTTCCTCATGAAACACCCTATATATTTTACGATAAAAAATTAATTTTCTAAACGTTAATTTGATTAATTTCTCTTATCTCTGCTGTTATCAATGCTTTTGCTCCCACGCATATACACGGTATTCCAGATTGCTGTTGCTATTAATTATTTAACATAACCTGGTATCACTGCTGGAGGTGAACTATCTTTACATACGCATCCATAAATATCTATCAAACACAATACGTAGGTCTTGAATTATGAATAGGTCCCAGAAGGGGTAGAGTGGCCCTAATCGCTAGATCGGATTGTTCCGTGCAGCACGTGTCGCCAAAATCGCCGAAACGCCGGGGCTAGGGTTGCTTCCCGTCATACCTTTAGACCGAACGGAAATGGACATGCACGTTGACGCATAAGCTCGCATAAGAGAATCGTACATAGTGACTACAATACACGCGCTGATTAACTGGTGTATGGAACGCGCAGGGGTTGAAAGCGATGTGCAGGGTTAGCAAAAGGGGGAGCGCGCTACGTCACGACGTCTGACACGAAGTCAAATTTATGTTAATGCCATTAATATAATGCGGCATTGTGTTAAACGATGTTTTAGCGAGATAAGTTGATAAGTTGGCTGGCTGACTGACGTCGGTGGTATTGCTTCAGGTACCTGTTAACTGTTACAGGTAATTAACTTCGTGATTTATTTATTAAATGCGTTCGTACGTTGTTGGCGACGGCGAGAGCGTGTGCGCTATATATGCGCGGATGTTTTCATTTCCTTTGTGTCAAAAACCAGGAAAAAGGGGAACTCGTAAGAATGATGGGAAATATGAAATAGAATAAAATAGAAAGGGACTAACGGGGACGTTTGCTTATTGTCCACGTGGATTTTCAACGAATTGGCTTTTGCCAACATGCTGTAGTGAGAATAAATTGATTATTTACAATTTACAATCGTATCTTGACGTTTGTCCCTCTGCTAGTTTAGAGGCATAAAAGTCTCGACAAGCGTTTCCTACTTCTTCACAATTCGGCCAAATCTTACTTATAATTCACTTAATAATTCGCCAACACTAGGCTTAAGATTGTCTTCGTCAAGTGTGACCTCGACGAAATTTTCCAAATCAAATTGTTGCCATATTTTTATGCACCGTACCTTCTCCTTCAATTTTATTAATGTGCTCAATAGAGCTTTAATTGCTATTTTCTCATCCATTATAATTAACAACCATGCACGTATAAAAACGAGCAAATTTGTATTACCAACACTTCAAATGATTGACAGAACTTTACGCAAAACTACAAAAAAATTACTGATTTTTATGCGCAAAACTTAGGGACAAGCGCACTAATGCATACCTATCATGATTATTTTGCTATTTTTAATAGTATAAACGCTACGGTAGAATCTCACATCCTCGCGAAACTGAATAATCCCACATGTCGAATCTACCTGCAACGTTTCTATCAAATTCATCTCAAATCCTCAGTTATACACACACAAACTGAAAGTACCTTTCGTCGTTATACAACTCCTCTATGGATTCTGGAGACTGATCCCGTTACGAAAAGATTCTATTTATCAAATTGCTTTCCGCCGAAAAATACATGAAAGAGAAATAGTTCGCCACGTAGCCGCGAGACGATGTGCCGTACGCGCAGACATTGAATGTAATAGTAACTTGCCTACGTAATACGTAAGAAAACCTCATATTCAGCGATTCAGCGGGTGAATCGTCTCGAACTTGCATTTACGTCTCAATTTATGAGATAAGAGGCGGCAAATGGACCGCGGAAAAGATCTCCACTGCGGCCTGGTCGGGAATATCTTTCAGCAGTATATACACGGATGTATTTGCCGAGATTGCAGACTCGATTCGTCGGGCTGGTAGGTTGTTTCGATTTTCGTTATTGGAAAATGGCGAAGGGTGTTTATGGCTTTGCGAGATGTTGATTTAAAAATGAAAATAATCAAAGATATTTATTATTTATAAAATTTAGTATATGACGTAGCCGTTATGCGTGAATGTATAATTTTATAGAAATTAGCGCGGACGTCTCCTCGGTCTCGCAAGGGTGCGCCTTTGTGATTGGAGATATTCCAGAACCGCCTCTTTGTTGTTATCAAGTTGATTGTGAATAAGTTAAAATTTTATTGAAATCTAAAGAGTGTTTCATAAGTTCGTAGCCATCCAAATTTAGAAACTAGTTTTCACCATCAAACCAACGTTTCGCGATTTATTTTGTCATCCTCATATTTTACGACGCTCGGAAACCTTACCAGCCACAGCTTCCCTAAATATTATCCGAAACTTACGTCGTACGCTACATGTCACCATTCCCCTTTTCGCAACAAAAACAAAAGATTAATTAGTGTTTACCTTTGAGAGAAAGCAAACCGAATACGGCGACGACAATAGCGGGGATATTACAAGGAATAGGGAAGAGTAGAGGTTGGTACACAGCTCGTACCGATCTAGAGTGTCAAAATTTCGACGAAATTACGATGTTGTCCCCCTTCGCAATCCCTTCCGGATCCCATCTATCGTACATTCTATTGTTTTAATTCAACGCTCTCGACAGATCTGCTCCGCTGATTAGTTTTAACCGAACTATGTGTACGGCGCGCTCCGGTTTCCTGTCAGACAGTCGGCTTTTACCATTCTTCTACATATTAGTCGTAGTCGACTTGGGACGGGATTGTTTGCTTTCCGCATTGGAGAGGAGGCGTGGTACCTTTATCTAGTAGTAAAAGGGCGCCTGGATCTCTATGCGAACTAGATAAATACGAAGGCAGCGGAATTAGTCGTTCAAATTTAGCAATCTCTTTATTCCCGCTATATTCTCTTGTTTTGCTTCCGTTTATTTACGTACCTCTCCTG
>LR736871.1:5318362-5378718 GCA_902654985.2 Oryctes borbonicus | reverse complement strand
TTGAAAAAGAGCGTAATACAACAAAAAAAAAGCTAACATAGGAAAATCGTTTGAGTGCTTTATAAATCAGCTGCAGCGCAGACGTTTCACACAGAGGACAATGGAGCCGAATTATCCCCGGCTGGAGTTGTGAGAGATCGTCGACGGTTGAATGCGAGCGAAATAGAGAAAACGATTGCTATCCATTATCGAGATGTGTGTAGAACAGTATATTTCGAGACTTCGTATGATGAAATTCAAATATGCGTACTTGATGGAAGGCTCGTTACAACTAAAGTGAAGGAATAGTCTCAGGGAAACTGTGTGCAATACTTATTATTCGATATAAATTCTATTGAAATTGCGAACTTTACGCTTTACAATTTTATTCCTAGCTGAAAACTAGAGATTCTTAGCTTCCATGCAAAATGTATTATTTTCAAGCCTTTCGTTCACATGTTTCATGTTTCGCACTACAATGACAAGAGATCCTTTCGTCTATTTTTCCCTATCTTTCGCACATCTTAATTTTAGGATATGTAAGTCGTAAAAGTAAATACTTGTCTTTCCGGCTGAAAAGTGAATGTTTTCTTTTAACCTTAATATCGCCGGTTCTATTCAATCGATTTTCTTTTTCGCAGTGCCACTTTATTCGTAAATGTTTGCAAAAATTTAATCTTTTAGGGAAGTAATAAAGTTTTAATGGGCTCTAATAATCCTCTTTACGACGCCAAAACATTATAAAAAAATTACTCAGCGGGTTTCACTGATTTTTTTATTTTATTCTTCTAAAATTAGTTTTATATCTGCGACATGTGATTTTTTAAAAATATCTACCAGATTCGAAGAAAGGCGCAAAAAGAAGTTGATAAAAGAGGGGCCAACTTTAGAGAGAAAATTAACGACTAGATAATTAACAAATCACAGGCTCCAAATACAAAACTAGTCTAGAGGAGTGGAATAAAACGAATTCGGTGAAGCGGTGACAATGTGCATTACTCTTACCTACGGTAAGAGTAATTATAACGTTGCTTTGTACAACGTCGCTCCGACATTTTTGTTGGAAAAATCCGTCTTCCTCCTTCCTGAATGCGTTCGTTGCTTGGAGATTAAATGAAAATCAGAAAGTTTTAAGTTTCGAATACACTTTTAAGGCCCTCGGCTTATATCATATAAATTAAATTGAAATTATTTTTCTTTAAATCGTTTCCCAAAAGCCCCAAATATAAATAAAAAAATCCAAATTTGAGATGCTTATACGCATAAAGAAAGGAAATTATTGAAAGTATATTAAATCTTAACAGTAGCAGTTTTCCGAATCTACACCTCATCCATTTTTCGCCCCTTATAAAATTTATCCAAGCGGATAAACTAATCGCTTAATGAAAGATCGACACACGCAGGACTCGTTTGACTGCAGCAGCAATCCGAGATGGACGAGCCGGTTAGTCCTCCGGCTGTGGCGTAGTGTACGGGTTCGATTCGCATTTACAAAACCCGCTTTTCCCGCGTAATAAAGATGAATTATGTGCGATGAGCGGGCCCGTCTCCGAGGCGCCGAACATCGAAATGCACTCAACGCGGCATCAGAATCCGGCCTAATGATGGATGCTAGTCGTCCCACTTCCCGATCCCCCCAAATCCTCTCCATCCACCCGTTTGCTCGCGTCACCCCCCCCCAATGAGGATCTCGTAGCGCCGTCGTCCGTTTTCCCCTCTCGGTACATCGATTTCCCGATGTGCGATGCGATGGGGGGATCAATCAGAGCGATACTCTCGGCGCGCCGAACCCTTGAACCCTATCCTGTAGTCTCGGCGTGATCCTCACTCGATGTGTTCAACTACGATTTCGATTCGGCTCCAATGTATCGAATTTTTTTCTTTTCATTCTAGTTCTGTGGATTTAATGAGGACGAGGAACAGATTACGAACAGTATTTTGATTGTTCTAACTTCGCTTTCGGATATTGGAAAGCCGCAGGATAAAAAATACAAATTGCATTCTCAATACCAGGAAAACTTGTATTCAAATTATTTTTATTTACATTTTCCTATTATGAGCTTAGTGTTTATCTTTTGATGTTCTTGCAGCATTTTTTTTGTGGACTCAACTGAATATAACACGTGAAAAAGATATTTCTTCACAGAATAATTTTCGTTACTTTTAAGTTAATTCCATCCTAAATCTTTAACTGTAAATCCCGCAGCATACCTTACGAATTGCGTATTCAACGGAGTATAACATGACGTGCCGTTTCGTGCTGCAATATGTACCGTACTTGGACGTGAAGAATATCCCGCAGTCTCTCAGACAGCCAACGCTAACACCACCACCGCCTCCTCCTCTAACACCAGCCTTACCGAAAAAGGAACAGAACTCAAGCGATGGCAAAGTAATTTAAATTTTAATAAAATTTCCTCTCGCATATATACGTATATAGAAAGACATGGAGTAGAGATGCGGTCGGAATTATTTAGGACTGTTTAACCAGGGCAACTGGCAAGCGCGCCCGCTTGAAATTCTCTATTACCGAACACGCTTCCAATAAATATGAGATAAGCTTCGTTTTGCGGACAAAGGAAGGAAGACGTAGGAAGAGAAATGCTACCAGACGTACGTACGTACCGGCAATGGTAAAACAGCAAAAAAGCAAAGAGAAAACCGTTCTTTCGCGATAAACAATCGAGGCGGTGGCTCATCCCGAACGCCACGGGGGTGGCCTTTTTTTGCGAACTGGAGCAAGGCCAGACGCGATGTGCGTTCGCGTGAATATCTCCCGGAGTAATTTACGGCGCGGTATTGCAGTGATACTGGAAGAAACGATCTTTTCTCTTTCGAGCGAGGAGGTTATCGTCTCATTGTGCTAGGTGGCGCCGGTGGATGAGATTAATTTGAAGAAATCGCCGTGGCAGGTGTTACATTTAAAAGAGGAAGGTTACAAATTGCTTTTTGTTAAATTTGCATCCGCTTCGTAAATAGATAATGAATACCTCAGTTGGGAGATTCGGCAAATTGGAGGTCTGGTTGTCAATGTATTGGACATCTAGAGGAGACTAAATATTTTTATATTTTAAAATATTTTAAAATTTTAAAATATTTTAAAAAGCCCTAAACAGACAGCAAGCAGAGTAACTGAAGATGGGATATTTAAGGAACGCCTTACTTCGCTACTTGGACTGTCTCATGTAAAACTTAAGCAAAGAAGCTGAAGTAGAAACATTAAAGAAGGCGAAGGGGAAGGCGCGAGAAGAGAAATTCACATATGGAATATTTCAGCAAAATATTCGAGCAAATCCGACAAATTACTTCATATAAATGATGTCCAAAATGTCCACCCGATCCCACGAGACGATAATACAAAATCGCTTCAATTTAAATCAGAAAATCGTCTTTTTATTTGCTTTCGCCAACCGCCCAATTAGCTGTTACTCATTAACTCTTCGGGAAAAGTGGAAAAGAATCGCCCGGTTTTTCGGCACAAAGGAATAGAATCGTCGTTTTAGATAAAACAACCAAGCAGCGAACGCGAACGCTTCCGAAAGAAAGCAAATGGAAGCGAACGAATCGAACATACGTCGAGTGACCTCCTCCTCCGATATCCGAACTGTCAACCCCTTCTTTTTCGAAGGGACGACCTTCGTTATCGACGGAATGGATTTTTCTTTCTTTACGTCGTCGCCGTGGCAAGGCGGCACGGCCTGGTAAAAGAAGAGGGTTTCTTTGACCGCCCCCAGAGACCTATTACTTGGACTTCTTTGTGTGTGCTTTCGCCTTAGTTAATTATCCGCTTTTTTATGGGATTTCTATTTCGGGAAGGAAGAAGAAAAACGTTTTCCAGTGGAGATCTGTTCAGGACAGACAAGCTATTTTATTTTTTGTGGACGATTATCCTTAGGAAGTCTTTAAGGAGCAACGTACTGGGAGGAGGAGACTTGTTAAAGAATAGATGTTTACACTTTTTATTTGTCATATAAAGAAACCCTATGAAGAAGCTGTTGTTCGACCTATGTACCCCATAACTTAGGGCTTACGTGCAAATAAAATCATTCACCAGAAACTGTAGGAAATCTAACTTGTTTATTCACTTTTAAAGCTGGATCGGTAGCTATTCTTGATCTAACAATCATTCTGAATGCTTCAATTCCAGCTTTCTTCTGGCTTTCAAATAATGACGTAATCGACAATTTTTTTAAGTGAAAACTCAATTTATTTTGATAGATCATTTAATTGTCTAAATGGTATTATCAAAAATTGTGGGAGAATGGCTCAATTCGTCAAACAGCTATCTGAAAAGCAGCTTGAACTGTTGGTGTTGGAGACTCTGCCTTTTTTAGATTTAAATGGTACATTTCAGGCAATAATTTTCGATAGTACCAGACAGATAACAATATCTAATTCCCTAAATGATAATCAAAGCAAAAATTGCAAATTCCTGCTCCTTTTCCTTTTCCAATTTTCAGTCACGTCGAAGAATCTCTAGAATTACAGAATTCTTTCCCACGCCACACCATCGCAGTTGGGGAGCGAGATAATGGATTGGATTAAACTTATTAAAGTTAACTTGATAGTTCAAGTTGCTTCGGTCTTCGGCTTCTATTTTGAAGGTACTGCGGTAGAACGGAGACACTCCAGCCACGGGACGTCCTACAAGAACTAATTCCAATTTTAAAACGCGCACGTAACCTTATGTTGCGCCACTATGCTCTTCTCTAGTAGGAGAGATACGACACAGGGGCAATAACGGAAGATATAATGTTAAAAAACGTAAGAAACGAAAACAAAAATAGGATAAGTGGAAGCACAAGGACGAAGCGTTATTAGAAAGCTTGAACGTGTGGTCGTGGGCACGTATTTCATACGGAAAAATAATAGAATTTAAAGCAAGTCGTCTGCTACCATAAGTCGGTGAGCTCGTGTTGGACGCGATAAATTCACACGAGCATCAGAAATCACGATTGCAGAAACTTTAGATATCAATGAGGGATAAATTAAGAGGTTCCACGAGGAAAGTCTTCTTTGTCTGTTATCTGACTTTTCTTTCTCATCAGCACAGATTCGGCATCAACTGAGCTTTTACTGAGTGAAATTCTTGTTTGTTAACATACTACTTTGTACTTGCACAAAGCTAACGCATTTATTAGAGTGATTAAGTGCCTTCAAAGGACACACACGAGATTTCGTCTTGAACTTTGACAATGAAAGAAACAACATTTCAGAACTGATTTACATACAAAGTTAATTTCAAAGGAGAGAAACTGATGCTTAAATTGGCTTCCATCCATTAACATTTTTCAATTGATTTTTATTCATATTATCATTACGAGTGACCCATATTCTAAAATTGAAATACCCATGAATAATTTTATAATTAACATCCGTGCTCACGTAAAACATTTTCCACGAAAACAAAAGCAAACAAAGGATCCCGCAGGCAACACGATCATGCTCCTCTACATTCAAATAGACACATTTGGGGAAGAAATATCCACGCATTAAGCCCGAGCCGGAAGTAAAAGTACGGTCCCAATGCTGTTACACTCGTGAATTATTTGCATGGGAACCGGCAGACCCTCACCAACACGAAGAGAAAAAAAAGAAATTCCAACAACTTCGCCCGATGAGACGCGATGCGTGGTGTGGGGCCGATAAAGTGTCGCTGTTCCAAGGGGATCCTCACGCCGAAGGGCCAGTCGATATGAATATGTCATGGCCGAAGCGCGGGGACACGTAGGCATACCCCATCAGCTTAGCTCAGGTTGGTATTTCGGAGTAGGAGGTGGATATGAAAATTTCAGAAACGTCCCAGGCAGATGGCACCACCCGGCCAGGTAAAATTGTAACTGGGTTCGTGGTAAAAAGGTCCGTGGGGAGGGAATCTGTCGTAGGTAGGAATAATCGCAGGGAAAAGGTCGGGCCTGGACAAATCCTTAGTCGTTTTTTCTTTTTTTTTTTTTTGAGCTTATGACAAAGGTACGTGAGAATCAGCATCAATAGTTTATTTACCGAAATTGAATGAGATTTTCTCCTTCATCGACGGTCTTCACTATCAAGCTGTAGAAAGATAAGGTATTGAAAACAATTGAATTTGTAGGGTATTAAATGCGAACCGGATGATCCATGAAAATTTCACTTTTTGTTGTTTTGTAGATTTTCAATTGAAAACTAGGAAAGATTTTTATTGAATATAATTCGAATAGAAGCTTCTTGTGTTTTACTAATTTTAGTATAGTTTAAAGGAGGCTGCTAGTCAAGCTTAATACTACTCTATAACCTTCTATTCCATTAAAAAAAATCAAGCTTGTATCGTTTGTAGAAGAAACTAAAATAAAACTTATCCAGAAATATTTTTTGTTTGAAAACATTTTCTCTAGGTTGCTTAGAAAGGGGCTTACCTTTTGTCCACGTAATCCTGCAGGTAATTTAATAATCTAACAGCTCCGAAATTTAATTAATTATTCTAATATTCCTGACGATTCTAATAGATATTGTTAAAATCTATCACCTTACCATTGCTTTATTTTATTTTTTCTTTGTATCCCCATTAATCTCCACCATATACAGCAAAGCACACATGTTAGCCTGACCAGTAGCAAATATAACTGCGTCAGAATCATCAAATAATTCCAGCTCCTCACTACTTGCAAAATGACAGCCTGCTCTGATACATATATCAAACGATAGGGAGACCAGACGTCCATCGACGAAATGTTCTTTGTTCGCGTTTTCGATAGAAAAAAAAACGGCTAGGAGTTGACATTTTGGACGTTTAACATTGGATGGGCGTTGAATAATTCAAGATTCGTACAGCGCGATGGCTAGCTTGCATCCCGTATCCCCTTCGTCTTTTGTTTTCGATTCGCCTGCTTTTTTCCGGCTATTATTTATTTTTTGTTTTTGATTTCATTCTATCACCCCTGGTTTGATATTCATATTTCTTCCCCGGACGCGTTTTTGATATATTCGAAAGAGATTTATGTTTTTTTTTTTTAATAAAATTAAATACTTTGAAGGACCTCTTAGGTATAAAGACTACTATATAACATAAACAGTCGATCGTTAGCACCCCGGTGGACACAAAGCGAACTTTTGTAACTAGACGTCCTTTGCGATGTTAAGCAGTGTTGCGCAGCTCAAGGTGTGCTACGGGTACTCATAAGTTGGTCCCGGTCCTTTTATTAGCATTGCCGCAACGTTATTTCGGCAACGGGTGAAAGCTTTGTGTTCGACGGTGCTTCGGGCTTTCGCCGAAATTGAATCCGTTAATTGTAAACGGAGGCTATTTAGGGCAGTAGGTGGGTTGTACGTGCGTCTTCTAATTTGTAGGAAATGAGGCATTCGGAGGCCAGTAATTATTTGTTTTCTTTTGAAGTAAAATATTTAATGCGATGTTGATGAAATACAGCGTTGGTCATATGTATTTGACACCCTCAACATTACTCTCATAATGAATCAAGTAGGTATGATCTAAATACATTAAGTTTGTTTTTGAAAGAAATGAAAAGAAGGCTTTGGAGAAGTTGACCCACAGATTTGGCCCGCCCTAACTTCCACGAATTCCCTAATCGTGAGTGGAAATGTTTTCTGCCAAATGAAGGGGTGATAGTAGGCGTAGATAGGTATTTGGAGAACCTTTAGGTATATTAGAGGAACGTTGGACAAAATCAATTGAACTAGAGAAAAATTACGTCACAAAATTATTGTTACGCCGAGAAATTCTCACTTCCTCTTCGTATACAAGCTACATCCCAAAACATGAAACATACGTTTCCCTCCCTTCCTCAAATATAACACTTCCTCGAGGCACTCATGTTCATCGTAGATGTCCGTGGGTGTTCCCCCTTCTCCGTCGCCTTCGTCGAATTTCGTGAACTCCGACCATTTATCAGCAGCTCACGGGGCAAGGAAATTAACGTTACAACCTGGAGGTTCTCCCCTCGTATATAAGCCTCACGAAACAAAACACGATCAACAGAGCTGACGAACACAAAGAAAGCGAAAAACAAAAATTACAGGGAGCTTCGTAGGGAATTCGGAGATATTCGATAACGTTAATCGTGCGATTCGTTATTGTTTTTCTTAACTTCTCAAATTGTACGTAAGTGTCAGACGGAGAATCCACGTGGCCATCAGACCTACGCTCAGATATTAATGGAAGGTAGATCTTCAAGAGCAAAAATAATTGAGCTTTATCGATTTATTGTCTGCCAAAATATAATTTATTATAAATATTTTGGAATTTTCTAAGTAGGAGCTAATATTTTTAATTTCAACTTACCTGCTGCTGGAGATAGTTTGGTGACCACACCCCAACGTTGTTTCCACTGAAACAAAAGAAAGGATACATTGTTAACAACAATTGAAGTATACCAAATTATCGATTTTGTTCGCAGTCTACAGGTTACATAAGAAGCAAACCAATACAACGGCGTCTGAAAGCTCCATGTGATTGGAGAACCACAAAATTTTAACGTTTGGTAATATGTAGCTGTTACTTCTTATTGTCATTCTTTTTTTTTTTTTCGATAATTATTGTTTGGAGGTGGAAAGTAATTAATCGAAAATTAAACAATTTCGTAGATTTTAAAAACAAATGACCCCACGATAAGATTTTAACCAGAAAAATTTGCGAAAAGAATAAAAAGAATAGATCTATCGCATTTTTAAACTTCCACGTTTTAATCCAACGACTAGACCACAGTCTGCAACCTTAAAACATTGCGAAATACATCTAATATTCATGCCACGTGCCTCTTCTCACAGAGACCGCCCTTGATCCCGACACACCCATGTCAACCCCCTCACATTTCTACACGACAATATTTTCTGTTTTATTTACGCGCACCCCCGTTTTCCTTTCCCTCTCCACCTCGAAGCTCGCGTCGTCTTCCTCCAAAAACTGCATTTCCATATAGATATCCATTTGGACGATTTACATATGTATCGAGGGCGTAACTTACGACGACGACGTCTCCAGATGCAATTCACATACATGACATCCGACTGTGGAACTCTTCGGGGTCCACAAAAAAAAAGGGAAACTCGCGCCCCAGCTTTTCCCATAGAAAGGACGACGTCAAATCTCTGCAGGGTCCGCATTTAAGCGTAGTCTGTGCGGTGGTAATGGCCGACATTATGGTGCATTATTGTATGTAGCGGTGTAAATAGGGTTTTTACTTCGAGTTCCGGGTTAGGCGGACAGTTCTTAAGCCGGTGACAGGATGAAATACGCGACGACGCGCATTGTGCAACGGCATTTTGCGGTGGCCGTGTAGGTATGTGTAGAAGCGGAGTCTGGATGGTGGATTGAATTTGTGAGAGTTTGTGTTGTTATTGTGATCGCCAAACGGAGTGACTAGTAGCATATCTTCCGGAATTAAAGCAGAATTCCTTAAATAAAATAAATTTTTGCGCTTACTTCATACCGTAAACCGGGGTTATTTTCTGACTTCATCGTTTGTACCGCCACTTTGTGACAATGATGTTTTACTAAGAAATTAAATATTTTCACTGATTGCAACGAAATTAAATCAAGTCAGATCACATTGTGAACAAAATGACAAAATGGCGTGACTTTCTACTTAAGAATTCATATTTGCTGCTTTTACATGTAGTTCTTTGTTTCTTCCTTCCCTTACGCCAAGTATCTATGGAACTCCCCTCTTATCCTCGTCTAAATGAATAAACATTTAAAATTTAATCGCGTAAAATGGAGTCAAATAAAAAAAGCATTTTCTTTCATTTCATTCACCTTAAGCACAACACACGTCTGCTATACATCTACAGTGGCACATGATAAAAAGGGAATTAATACATAGAGATGTCCCTTGTGATTAGTCCATACATCTTTGTACATAATATTAACTTAACCTTGCAGATATGGCTTTTTGCATAATGTTACTGTTGTTCACTATGTACATATTTCCCTATTGGGTGTTGGCAATAATATTTACATGGGGTCATTGGGTTTTGGGAAGTTTTTGAACAAATCGATAATCTCAAACTAAGTCATCTCCATTGCGGTTTTTCACAGTTCTACCACATTCCTATCCCATTCCTCAACCCCTCCCCATCCAGCAGAACTTAAGAGCGTGATTAAAACTAAGTCAATAACAATCACAGGCTCATTAAGTGGAGAAGATAGGATTCGAGCGTACAACGGCGATGAAACGTACGGAAGAGAATGGGTGATTTCCAGGGAGTAAAATGGAAGGAGAATTGGGGAAAGCAAAGCCCCCTTTTAGGGGAGAACCGGAGATATTCCTGGCGAGGAGTTATCAACTACGGTAAACACGTGGCAGTCAAAAATTAAGGCGCTCAAGGCGTCATCTCTAGCTAGGCTCTTCGGAACGGCGTGACGCGGCTTGCATCTCAAACAGTCTCCCCGTCCGCACCCGCCGGAAAGTGGAAAACTTCGTATTACACCGTGTGTACTCCCGACTGCACCCACCGTCTGTATATACGCCCTGTTTATTTGCGGAGGTAAATTGGAGAACTGTGACTCTCGGCAATTAAACGAGAATTTAGGTTAGTGCGCGAGAGATTAACAACGAAATCGGGTTGCCTACTCGCTAATCCTCGCTTAAGAGGAACGAAATATTCGCGACGGCATGTTGTACAGCGTAAATAGCTTCGCTAAGCCGTACAATGCGACGCGACGTTTTGTTCTACCTCGAATTGACTTCGTATGCGTCAAATGGTGCGTGTAACACTTTAAAGATTATGAATAGAGTTCGGAAGATAGAGGAAAATGGAGGAACCGACAATAAAATGATGTAGAACCTTCATTAACTGAAACATGTAGTTAAGTACATTGTTAAACTTAATCCTTAATTCTCATAAGTTTGCTGAAAGACATTTTTGTCAGCAGCAACAAGATGCTAACCATTACCGGAACGGATTAAAGAAGTGGGAGCATCGCTGAGAAAAGTGTACAGAACAAAGGTTTTCTAAGTGTACACCGCGGGCACACTTGAGAGCGCAGGTAGACATAGCGGTCTGGAATATTCTAGAATTAACTTTCTAGGACATCTAGACTAGATCGCTCCCGCAGCTTGTGGAACTCTCTCGAAGCACATAGAATATTCCAGAAAAGTATGGAACTTTCATGAGGTTTATAGAACCTTCTAATAGACTTATATAGAAGTTTCGCGAAAGTTCTAAGTAGAAGGGGCGGCTAGTATAAATACAGCACCACATCCGCAAACGCAATTCAGTTCCTAAATAACAATCGAAGAAAACATCTGAGAAGAAAAGTAAAAGGTTAAGACGGCCGAGAAGTGCACCCTTTGCTTTTTGTGTTTTCGTAAAGTCGTAGGAAAATGGAAAGATTTTTATTAAATAAATAAGCCGACAGTTCAAAGGAGAGTGATCAATAAGTGGAAGAAGAAACGGAAATATTGTAAATACGACGGGTACCAGGTATTGACGTATGATGATAAAATAACTCCGACAGGTTCATTATCGGCCATTTTCCTTCCTTTTCCGATCGTATTTCGCGCAAAATTCTTTCAAAACCACTTTCCCGCAGATAAACGCTATAAATTACCTACAATTTTCGAGATTTTTCCTCGGTTCTTATCCTCAACACAAACAAATCGTGAAGTCTGTTTAAGGCGTTCGAACGGCACACTTCCCCAGAAGCCGATAACGGCGAAGAAGACAGATTAACGTGGCCTCCTCTTCTCCGGATCCCCCCTTGCCCCCCGCACCGCATTGGTGTGGAAGCGATCGCATCTAATCTTGCGTTTTACGTCGCACTTTTCGAATTTGAATAAAATCCGTGGTGAAGCCACCTTCGTCGACGATAAGTATACTTTTAACGCTCGCTAGATGTCGTCCGTTTCGGCGAAAAGCGATTTGTTATCTGAAGTTGGCGTTGATACTGACTAACGTCAGCTTGTTCGTTCAAGGTGTGTGTTAGCGAGTATTTGTAAATGTGTGATGTGTATGTGGTCTGCTAGACATAGCGTGAAATTAAACTCGGAACTTTGTGCGGAGATTCTATCTGCTAGTATTCACTGGATCGTTACAAGAAGTGCTTGTTGTTTTCGGTTTGGTTTGGTTAAGGTTTTATGGTGTTACCAAGTCACACGGAAGAGAATTCAGGGGATGGATAAAGAAGCAGCATTTAAGTGCTGTTTCTGTGCATGTACGAACCTGCATTTGTTGGTGGTTGTGAAATTTATACAAGCTGTCTCAAGGAGTTCAAGTTTTATCTCATCCCATCTCGTTTAGTTCGGATGTTGCTCCATCTGCTTATGAATTGTTTCGTTCGATGGCACATTTCTTGTGCGGTCGCAACTTTAATAATTTTGAAGATGTAAAAAAGCCTATCGAACCTTTTTTGTCTCTAAACCAGCAAAGTGGTACCAACATCAAACTAAATAACATCAAACATTTAATAGAAATAATGATAGCAAAGACTGTGGCGTAGTATTCTTTCTAACCACTGTGGACAACAGAAAATGGCCGCGATTAGCTTCTTAATTAATAGATGGGTTAAATTCCTTCTAAGTAGAAATAGATTTAACAGAGAACTTAAATTCATAAAAAAACGTAGCTATTTATAACGGTTACTCTTCTATAGAAGTCGATCGCATGCTTAAGAAAGTCCAACATAGGCTTTACGTAAGAAATTCCACGACCTTAACCCCGGTAGAAACTAATAGTAAGAAATTCCGGAAACTCCCCTTTCACGGCATATCGAAAGGCGTGAGTAAGGCTTTGAAGAGTCAAGATATGAACGTATGCTTCGCTTCGCGCAACACATTTAAAAATTTTCTCGGTAATCCTAAAGATAAACCGAAAATGGGAGAAAGGTCGGGCATTTATAAAATTGAATGTAGTCACTGTAATAAAGTCTATATTGGTCAAACGAAAAGAGCGATAGAAACTAGATTCAAAGAGCATATAAGAAATTATCGCTACGGCAGATTGGACGCGTCGAGTGTGGCACAACATATAAATAAAATCGGGCATAGTATTAAATTAGAAGACTTAAAAATGATTAAAAACGTAACATCGCCGCGAGAATTAAATGCGTACGAGACGGTTTACATAAAAAGTAATAAAAATCTGATAAACAGAGAAAACGGACTGCTGTCGCACTCTGTCCTTCTTGACCTTTTGCAGTAGGCTGGCATTTGTTTATATTTTGGGCCATAAAAGAGATCTCCCCATCCATCTGGCCGTGTTTTTCGCATGTCGTAGTTTCAAGGCGCGTAGAGGGTAGAATTAGGCACTTGTAAAATAATATTTTTTCTCGGAAGAAGGGATAGTTCATGCACGTTATTTTTCGCACGTCGTAGCTTCAAGGCGTGCAGGAGGTAGAAATAGGCACTTGTAAAGAATATCTGTTCTAAGAAGTAGGGATAGTACATGCATGTTTAGTTTTAGAAAAAGTTTTTTCTCACATCATTCGGCCACCGGTTGATAATGAGGACCATTCGTGTCCTCGAAACGGCTGTCCCGGACTATTTATTATATTACTAAATAATAAATTAAACTTGTGTGGTGCGGAGGGTGCCGATACTTATGTGTTGTTTACTATTTAATACAAAATAACGAATTCATTTTCGTGCCACATTAGTTAGTAAAAAGATTGCTAAATTAAAACAGACCGTCATCTATCTATAATTTAGCATGCTTCCCTATGATAACTATCCATAGGATCCAGACCCATTAGTAACAGTGTTTCATTAAATGTATAAGCATTCACCTGTTTCAACAACAACCATTCTCAATTAACAATTACACGTTTCTGCTCTAGCAATGCTTAAAACGCAGAGCACAATACAGCGAATATCCAGTTTCATTTTATTTATTTTACTGCTTGCAATAGCAGGAAGCCCAACAGAATTCTAGCACATACGCGCATAATTTACAATAGTCACACTATCAACTGCCCGCAATAAAATTCCCACGGCTAGTAATCGCTCGGAAAGATAAATAAATATTACGGCGTTTCATTATTTTGATAAATAGACCTGGCGATGTTCATTGTGGATTCAATCCTTTCTATTATCCATTTGCGGTGGGAGAATATAGACGGTATTTCTTCGTACTTTAAGACTGTACGTATTTTCAATCGATTTAAAAACATTAGATGATAGATTTTATGGGGTTTTCGCATTCCCGAAGGAGTTCCCTAGATTTATAAATCTAACGTGGCGCTAGACAAAATATGTAGGGAATATATGGAGTGTTCCAGGATAGTACGTAAAAACATTAGAGATCCGATTCCTTTTATATTTATGAGGACTCTGAGAAGATTATAGGAGCCAGAGCTACATTGGGTTTAAAATTTATTCTTTCCAATACTGCGAGGGAACACAAAAGATGGCATTGTGGTGATTGGATCCGTTAGTTACTGCTTGGTCAGTACTTTTTCGTTCTTCCTAGATGGGATTTGTTTTTAATCCGCTTCCAGATTGAACGGACCACGAAATAAATTAAAAATAAAGTAGCAAGTGAAGGTATCGTCTTCTAAATTGAACCCTATTTTCGACCTTTTTTTTATTTTCCAAATTACGAGCTCTTGTTTGTTTCTGGGCTCGTCCGAGTTCCCAGTTGTTACCAATTAAATTAATCCGATGTTGTCGAGGGTGTTGTGACCTAAACGAAAAAAAAAAATCGATGCTAAATAAGTAATAAGTAGACTGCGGACTAACGATTTCCTTTGTAGCATCGGCAAGACACTAGAACACAAATATACGGGTAATGTAGTAAGACAATTGCGCAAAAATTTCAGCCATGTGCCATGTTGGACGCTCAGTTATTGCTTGGCAGTTGTTTGTGGCAATTGATATTAACATTTTTGTAAAAA
Source organism: Oryctes borbonicus (assembly GCA_902654985.2). Lineage (NCBI taxonomy): Eukaryota > Metazoa > Arthropoda > Insecta > Coleoptera > Scarabaeidae > Oryctes > Oryctes borbonicus. The sequence goes on along the minus strand of LR736871.1, from coordinate 5,363,915 downwards.
TGGAAACAACCAATTATCGAACCGCCATTAAATTTTGCCATTTGAAGAGCAGTACGCCTACTCAAATTGAAGTCGAGATGATTGCTGTTTACGAGGACTCGGTACCATTATCATCAGCAACATATTTCAAGTCTGCTTTGAACCTGTGCGCCATAAAGAATCTTGAGATAAGAATACGAGGCGCAACTATAAATATATTCTGTGATAATCAGGCAGTTCTAAAGGCTGGAGAAGAATTTGGTCTGATACACGAATGTGTATACAGCTTAAGGCAGTTAGGACGGAAAAACCACGTTATTTTGCGCTGGGTCCCAAGCCACCAGGGTACCGAAGGAAATGAAAGGGCAGATAAGCTAACCAAGGACGCTGTGAACATGCCTTTCATCGGTCCTAACCCCTTTCCTGGTCTCCAAAAAAGCCATATGCAACAAGCGAAAGCTCAGGCTCACCAAAAACAGCACTATCGTTCGGCAGAGGCTACTGTCAGGACATGTAGCCCTAAAATATCACTTGTTCAAACTAGGAAAAGCTAACGGTCAAATCTGTCGTTTATGCCAGGAAGATCAAGAAGATCTGTAGATATCAGAACACACCCTAAGCAAATGTATTGTCACCAGTCGCACATGACACCATCCTTGCATCATTTGAACTGAAGAAAGAAGATGCTAGAACAGTATTAAGCCTCATCTATTCTGACACGTACCAAGGCATGCTTTTACAATAGATCTATTCAGCTCGCAATGACTAAATGCATCAGTGCCATGGCCCGGCTGCAATAATAATAACTCTTAAAGGTAGGGAAGCATCGCTGAAGATTTGAGAAAAACAATACTTGTTTCTGCAGAAACTTTCCACATTACCCTCGCATTGTCTTCACTTTACCATGAAAAGTAAATGAATCGTGTATTTCAAGACCTAAGTAAGATTTAATCGAAGTTCTTTTTAATGTAACATGTTTATAAGACGAAAGTGGGTTGATACGCGTTGCGAGATTTAAAAAGGCGAGCACCTTCTCCGGGATCTAACACCGCTCGTGTCTTCTATTCAGTCGGGATTCTACGGCTAGCTAGTGGTTACACCCGGTGCTAATCTCATCGATCTGGCGGTACCGCACATTCGTACACCTTCACGTCTGTTGGTTAAAACGTAAATTGTAGACGGCTGCTAGTGGATGGAATAGGCTACATGTACAATAACGTGCAAACATATCCGTAAATTAGGTTATTTGGTGCAATCATGGAAAATGTTTCTAGCAATTGTTTCGTTTTTAGTATGTTTACGTGCTCAGAATAGGTTTTATGAGCTCAACGTGTAACTTATCTTGTTTTAAAACCGTTGTTCTCAAATATTAGAATGGACAGGACTTGTTTATACCCAACAGCGTAAATCCTTTCTAATTAGAACAAATGTACCGAAATATCGCAAGCTAATATTTTCGCTTCCGAAATCGTGGAGAAAATCAAAACAGAAAAAAGTTGTGACATTATTCCTCGAAATTTTCGCTCTCTATTGCACCAATTACACGCTGGAAAGCGAACCGTATCGAACGGAAGGGTCCCGGCTGCAACGCGATGCATATTTCAGCAGACGAATGGCACCGCTGGCGCGTAGGGTTGCTCGGTGCACGCGGAGCAGGTAATTTTCGCATGGAAAGAAATAAAAGAAGTCCACCTAGCGCCGTCATACTCAACCTTCCAACGCTGCACACCCTACTAACATTTTCAGTTTCGCTATCTACCTTCGAGTTTAGCTATTTCTGCGAATGCAATACCGGAGAAGAATTTTCGAAATGCATAACTTGGTAGATTTTGCTGATATGGATACTGTTGAGAAATTAATCGCGAATTAACCGCGCTTTTGTCATAGAATAGAATGTTCTGGCTTTTTACTTTGCGCCATCTTCGCATACGGACTAACATGGAAAATTGTCTATCAACTCTCTAACTAAGCAAGGAAGCGATGTTATTTACACTATTGCTTTAAACGTGAGGGAATCTCTATTGCGTAATAAGGAAACCTATTCCGCTTCACGGTCAAATCGAGCATTATCCTCTTTCTTAGTTAAAACGAGAAATATTGACTCCAACTAAAAACGGACCAGCTATTTCAAGAGTATATAGAACATACCTCACATAGACCAACTAAGCACGCTCAAACCCCCTCTTCTACTACGAAAGATTTACAATAACACAATTAATTTTCGTAGCCTAGCAGATCAGAAGTAATCAGCTTAGGTTGACGCAGAAACGACCGTCAAGCGAGACGTAGTGATTGTAAGTGCTAAATCTCCGTAAGCAATAAGTGGCAGCTAGGTGTAGACGTAGAGTGGAAGAGTTTTAATCCTGCCAATATTAGTCGTTCGCCGGTCTTAGTTTGCGGAAGAGGAATTCGGTAATTGCTTTCGGGATATGTCGCGTTCTGCTAACTAATTTAAAGAGATTATATAATGGTCCAGATTTTATCTATGAAAACGGTAAAAACAATGCAATGTGCGAGAGGCGACAATAACCAATTAATGTCAATTACAACTTTATTGTTGGTTTGGTTTATACGTGATAAAATCCTTTGAAAATAATGTAAAAGATACCTTGGGACCCAGGGACCTTCTTTGATCCAATCGAACACGGAATTGTAGCTTAATCAGTGACGTAGAGTAGATTAAATAACATCATTGGTGTACAGCTCATGACATGTTTCGAATTTGCCAAATTAACACAAATGTTTAAAAACATTAGAAAGTAGCATCTAATCTGTTCACAAACGTGAAAAGGGCGTTCCACTTGTATATGTTTCCGCCATTTTTCTCGATGAAAAGAGCACCATTGATTCCGCTAGTAATATATAAAAATATAAGAAATACACACGCGGCCAAATCCACGTATACACACATCGGGAAATATATTAGGCAATCCTGACGAGATTGCCTAACAGAAACCAATTTATATATCGCCATGTCGATGTAGGGGGCTGGCTTTGTATACATCTGTTTTGCTTTTCCTCTATACGTCTTTTCTCCGAGCAGTCCTTCCTCGTTGTTAGAATGCCATAAACGTAGAAGCATTGAAATAAAATTATTATTCATGGAAAAAACGCGCCTATAAAAGAGAACCGTTGAGGAATCTATATTCGCCATAAATTCCAATCGATTATCTGGCATGTTCTCCCCCCCGCCACCCTTTTCTCCTTTTCTCATTTTTTTCCGATCGAAAGGCGAAAACAATCTTCCCGAAAAAAACTTGGGAATCCGCATATCGGGATGGAGTTTTTTTGGAACGCACTGGAGATTGTTGTCGTAAATAGGAGATTTATCCTTTTGTTTTGTTGCTTGTTGAGAAGCACAATACAGAATTAGAATTTCCATCAACTGAATTTATTTCGTTTTCTTTCTTTCGAAATATGAAGGAAATAAGTCTTCAATGAAACAAATTATTTATTCAAAATATTTATTAGAGTCAAAGTCAAATTAAATTACCAACCAATCAAGAGAAGAACTTATCATGTGAATAAGGACATAAAAGATCTTCCAGGAAGAACATCATCAATACTTAATTTGTTTCGAACTTGGCTTTGGTACTAACTTCTGTCCGGTCTGCGGTAAAACATTCCTCATCTCCCAACCAATATACCATCTGAGCATCGTAACGCTACGTGACTGATTGCTTTAAATGGGCATTTCTCTCGACTTATGCGCTTCCTCCTCGGTTGGTAAAATCGATAGCTGACGCGCTCGGTATGGAAAGAATCTATCAACTATCTATTTCCATTGTTAACCTACGTTACGGAGGTCGGCTAGGGTCCCGTTCTAATGGAATATTTCGCCTATAAAATGAATGAGGATAATATATTAAGTTAGCCAGTTAGCGGCTGCTGCCCGTTGTCCGGCTGGCTAATAAATTAAAGTAGACGGTTGGTATTTCTTATTTTAGCCTTACTTTTACGGGTGTCAAAGTTGATGAATACGTCAGAACCACGGTTTTCGAAATGTGTTCCTTAGAATACAGATCTTCCCAAAGCGGAGGTTTCGTAATCAAAAGAGTTTGAGAACCATCACCACAAATAGTAACTTTAATGAATTTGAGGGACGATTCTTTATAAATCACGTTCTAAAACTTTCCCGATGATATCAATCAACGCGATCTAGTGGAAAATAAAAGGAATTGATATTAAACGTAAATCACCCAATTCAAGCGGATCAGCGTCCAACAAATCGCGCTTTTATTGTCTCCCCATTTCCTTTTAGGATCGTCTCCGTATGTCTTTATTTGCGCTCTGGGTACGTCTGCCTTCGTCTTCGGCGATTTTGTATCTTCTTTCCTCATTCGGTCGGAACGAGGTCAAATATTTGTTTGATCATCAGAAATCCCTTGCCATCCAAATTCACTCTCCGATATTATCTTCGATTCGAAACGGCGCAGATATGCTCAAAATAACATAAAACGTGAAATATTTAAGACGATGAAAAGATGTGAATCCATCTTCAGATATACAACCCTTAAGTATGTAAATTTATTTTTGATGTAATAAGGGCGAGGCACTTATTTTTATTTAATACAACATCTGAGTACATATATTTCGCGTTTTTTTCCCCGTAACGTATTGAAATTTCTAGCACAATACGCGTCTCCTCGTCGCGCAGAAAAACGGAGACGGTTAAAAGCGGAAATGGATAAATAAATGCGCATTATGGCGTAATCAAAAACTCGTTAAACTTAACCTAATTCCGAGTGGGTAACATGCGTGCGAACAGGTCTCCTTGTCCCCCCCGAAATGTACGCGCATTAGCATGAAGAAGATTTGAAATTCAGATCTATACATCTACCCCGAAGCGGAAAGTAGGAAAAAAAAAACATTATTATTGAGAAGAAGGAAACCTCGAAATATGTACACTGCCGTTCAGTGAAGTTCGGTCATACAATAAAAATCTATTATATCACACTGTATACAATTATTAATACATAAAATTAGAAAAATATTAAGCATACACTCTTTTCTAAGGGATTAAAGCCATAAATTATTATGTAAAGTAGAAATATTGCGACGACCACAATAAAGTCCCTTTTATTATTATCCCGAGAATTTCTCGGAAGTACCGATCTTTTGAAACGGGTCGTTTGGTCCGTTATTAACGAACAATACATTTAGGAAATATACCGCAGTATCATTCTTGTTTATTTATCGCAGACGTAAAGATATAAATTTGCTCCATTTTACTGGTAAACGTGTGTTGGTGTGCATCTGTCGGTTTTGCGCGAAAGTTTTAAGAAAATTTACTTCAAAATGGCACGTGGCAAGCCCACCAGTGTAGAAAAACGTTCACGCATTATTACGCTGTTTGAAGAAAGATATTCGGGGCGACGAATTGCTGAAAAAATAAATATGAGAAGTTCAACAGTAAATGACATCATAAAGCGATATCGGACAACTGGAACTATAAAAAATGGTGTTTGTCCCGGAGCATCTAGGAAAACAACAAAAACTGAAGATTTGAGAATTGTATTATTAAGCAAACGCGATAGAAAATTAACAACGCCACAAATAGCAGCCGAAGTCAATCGCGGCCGTGAAGAACAAGTTTCGGCGAGTACGGTAAAACATCGACTTCAACAAGCGGACCTTCATGGACGCATTGCCATTCGAAAACCCTTATTACGTCGGGGCAACAGAGCAAAACGGCTACAGTGGGCCCGTTCTCATCTAGATTGGTCGTTAGATGATTGGAAACACGTGCTTTGGAGTGACGAGTCAAAGTTTGAGGTTTTTGGGCAAAATCGACGAGTTTACGTCCGAAGATCTAAAACCGAAAAGTGATCCCGAACTGCATTGTGCCTACAGTGGAGCAAGGGCGTAGTTCTGTGTCAGTGTGGGGATGTTTCTCCTTTGCTGGGACGGGAGATTTATGCAGAGTGCAGGGTGTAACGAGGAAGGAAAATTATTTTGCAATACTCCAGAATCATGCAGTGCCATCGGGATTGCGTATAATAGGCCGTAACTTTACATTCATGCATTACAATGACCCAAAACACGCTGGGTTAGTGTGCAAGAACTATCTAAAGGAGCAAGAAGAACAGCACACCCTGCAAGTAATGACATGGCCCCCACAAAGCCTAGATTTGAACCCGATAGAGTTGTTGTGGGATGAACTGGACAGGAGGATCCGAAAAATATGCCCAACTTCACAAGAACATTTACGGAATATTCTGCAACATGAATGGATTAATACTCCACAATCCGTTTTAACAAAACTTATCGAAAGAGTGCCTAAGAATAGTTCGAGCGGTGATTAACAGCAAAGGAGGTTTCTTCGATGAAAAAAAAATATAATGTTCAGTACGTTATATTAGGCCAGAATAACTTTTTATTTATTTATTTTTGTCTTTTTTACTTGTACATACAATAAAATTGCATTTTATTTTTAGTTGCGTTTGTTGCTGTAACCTTTTCATGTTTTTTACTAACCGACCGAACTTCTCTGAACGGCAGTGTACAGATAAGGCAAAACATAATTACCATTTTTGATTTTGTTATTACAGATTTCTCTAATTGAAATATCGTCTAGATGATTTCTTATTGCATTATAATAAGAGAATAAAAAAATAGCTTTCGTACAATTCTTTCTAAACGAAGCAGACGGAATATTACATCTGCAAATCAAACCAGATGACGTCCATCAATGCCGATTTTCTTGTCCTCGCCTATTTCCTCCGCGGAAATTAAAATTGCCGCTGCAATAGCTGCAGACGTCTCGAAACGCAGTCATCTGTGGGAGGGAAGCGTGAGATAACGTCCCAAGAAACGATATTAATAATAGGAGACAAACTAATAATGACGAGGGATAGATCGTGACGTGAAGTCGATAATATAAATTCAAATTACGTTTCAATATATATGGATATTTCATGTATTACTATCTAAATATACGTTGTCACATAAATGAGTAAATAAATCGATATTTTTTTTAATGATATTTTTATCAACCGAGCAAATAAAAGTGACAAGTCTCTGATTGCAACCGCGATTTGAAACGAATTCCCATTGAAGATAGTCATTTTATATTCTACAGTTGCCAGTATTGATGTTACGTTTACATTAAATAAATTGTATATTTTACTGGATTTTTACTTTTATTACTGTAGCGCGTTTTGCTCACTTTGAAACTTGTGAATCGGTTCTGGTGAATTTTGGAAGGCTTTTAAAAATATGAAAAATTAATGTTAACTACCCTATAACCCCAAATTGTTCACAAATAAAATAATTTTATTTCTTTATTTTGTCTTTTATTACCTTTGACAACATTCGTAATAACAAAAGAAATCTTCTGAAGAAGCTGATAGTATGGTCAGCGAAACGTTAAGTAAAATGTTAACTACGCGACATCACCCGAAAGACATTTCTACTATGGATTACGGTCGTGAAAGCCCACACTCAACTATTACTCAATAATGGTCTTGATGAAGCTTTGGAACTAAAAGTGGAAACAAACTAGAAGCTTGAGTAAAAGTTGGAAGCCAATAAAGAAAAACTAATAACTGCACAAGCAAAGCTAGAGGAACAGCTGGAAGGAAATCAACAAACGCAAGAAGCAAATCAAGCGAAACTAGAACAAAAATTACAAGCACAAACGAAATGTCGGTTAAAATATCAAAACATTTAAATCTCAGGTACAACAGCACCCGACCGACCTACAATCCACTCAGTCACCTGCTAATCACAACTTGATGAGCTTTCAACTTGATGAGCTGAGTTCACAAGTTCATACCAATTTCGGGGACTCGACACTCAAATATTAATAAAAATTGAAGAAAGGAAGGAGTATACAGAACCATTCAAGAAATTACCAAAATGTCTGCGACGTTATGATTAATACCAGCAGCTAGCAAATCCACAAAAACCAAGAAAAAATCGAATACACGACGAGGCGTACAGAAGAAAGAAACGGAGAATCTTCAGATGATAATCGATAGAATTTTAAAATGGTGCCAGGAAAGTCGAGAATAGATCCAGCAACAGATCGAGCACATACAACAATGGTATACACCAACATAATCTTCATTTAAAACCGGAAATGTCAAGAGAAAAGAGATAAAATATTTTTTTTTTTAAATACGTTATATATAAATAATATTGAACCTTAGATCAGGTAAATCATGGATATTTCCGGCAAGACTACGCCTTAGATTGACATAATTTAAAAATATTTGCGACAACCAACATAGTATTGCAATAATGGTGTTTGAAGCCAGAATTTCCATCTCGTATTACAAAAACTTCTTATTCTGGTAATAATATTGAAGGTACTTCTGCCTTCATTTAAATAGCACGACTTGTTAAATCTATAGCATAGAGCATAGAGCTAATCCAATCATCGGCTTCCATGCTTTCCTTTCGTAAAATAATTTTTTTGATTAACGGACCTTCAACACGCAATTCACAATTTTTTTTATACAAATACCTTTTGTTTCCTTTTCCTTATAAAGCCGTCCGTTTTTTTAAATACTGATATCCATTACTTTCTCCCCATCTAAACTCCTTCCATTTCAACGATAAACCGTCCAGCGTCAGTAATTATCTTTCGGAGTTATTTCCCGGTTATTATCTGCCAAGACCTTAGTCACTTCGGCGTGTTCTCGTCGCAGTTCTTAATTTTCCTTCCCCCGTCAAGGGTAATAATCCCAATAAAAGTTGAATATAACCCAGCTACTTCGATAGCGCGGCCAGCCTAATGCCCCAAATTACTGAATTAAGCGGCGAACGAGCTGGAGCTTGGTATCCTCTTGACACGAATTATGTTAGGGTTGATGAGACGTGGTAACTTAAGATATTAGACTTTTTTCAGTGAAGATTAGTCGCTTTTTTCAACGCAGAAAATTTGACGAAAAGGATTCTAACGTAACACGTGTATTAGGTTTACATGCGGTCGATACATGAAACATACAGTGCGCTCCTCGACGAGCTTTGCTTGTAATCTAGCTGTACATAGTAGGTACACGACCGTCACTATATATTATGTCGTTTTCGAGTGCCTGCACAACCTCTAGTGGCATGTTACATAGAGCAACGTAGTTGCATTTGCCTTCGAATGGTTCGCGTACAAGTCTAACGATTAGCTCGAGGACTCTCCAAACCCAGCCCATGGATTAGTTATAGGAACCATTCTAAGTTGAGTTGCATGGCAAACATCAAGGTTATCTGAATATGGGTGGAACATTGGCAGAAGAAGAATTGATATTCTGATGTATTATAACGAACTGCACTGATTTATTCATAGTTGAGCAAATTTAAGACATCATTGTTTCAAAAGTACATAGACGAATTTCTGAACGAACCCTTAGCTCCACAATATAGACAGATATGAACACTTGTATCGATTCATCCTTTTTGTACCGTATGACCCTCCTTCACCCAACCAAGTGTTATTTGGATCCGTTTTCAACCAATGAAAATTCACTGTCATAACGATGAGTTAAAAAATTCGTCTTTTTTTGGAAAAAATGTAAAACTTAGATACATAGGCGGCATTTCCAGGCAACTAATTTTGATAATTACAGGTTGCAATTTCCCAAAACGTACTCCCTTTACGCATTCACGATACATCGAATTCGCATGTCATTGCAACAGACAACGCAATTAATAACGAGCAAGCTCAAATCCCTTTAGTCAGGCGTTTCATACCTGTCCATACTGTCATACCGTAACACAGAGCTTCGTTGCTCTAACGTCAACCTCTAAGTGGTCTAAATTATGCGCTGGGGCAGTCAGTAAATCCCGCAACGGATGATAATTTGCCAGACTAATACGTAATGATGGTTGTAGTGTGCTGGTAGCATGCGACAGAAAGTAATGAGCTCTTCAGTTGTTGTTGGAGGAGATCTCGGAATGGTGTGTAAAGGTTAATGGTAGAACTGTGTTGCGTATAAATAGAAAGATGCATCGGCCTACCGTCGAACATGTATTTTCCCATTTTCCTGTCTTTGTTCCCGCAGCGTCAGAGACGAAAACAGGAAATGCGAAGAGGTATGGAAAGTAAAAAAGGAAGGTCATTTGTTTAACATCAACGGATAGCTTACTGCATGCGTTAAAGAAATATTCAATTAGAGTATTTCTGTGGCGGAGATGATAAGAAGGAGTTTGGCAATGAGAAGTTTGCGGGCACCGCATTAATGTCGTAGTAATCTTGCAAGTAATTAAAGAATCGGTAGGAAATTAAAAAGAAAATTTAAAACTCTAAAACCCGTTTCCTTAATGACCTTATGTACCTTCCAAATTAGATAATGAGGTGCACTTAATCCCAGCTATCACGATCCGGGGAAACAAGCAAGAAAAAATTGAAATATATTTGTTTTACGTACGTTTGAAACCGTTAAGAAAATTTACAGTTTAATCTTGAGGTTTTAATTAACGTCCCAAAAACGAACATTTTACGCAACGCACGATTAGGAAAATATGAAATCCTTTGGAGCCAGACAAAGTTTAATGGTTTATTGAAAAATTTGCCATAAAGGAAAAATACGAGTATTAAACTCCCTTTCGTCATAAACAGAAAAAAAAAAAAAAAAACAGTCCATAAAGTCTGCTCCCCTCATCTCAGTTCATTTTCAAACGTTGATAGCCGCTGAAATATTGCTGGAAGAATAGAGGAAGCGTATACAACAAAATGTAAGGAACATTCATTAATCTTCTATCAGGTGAAAGTTGGTCGGAAGTTATTAATTTTCCCAAGCAGTATTTATCTCAAAGCCTCAAAGTTATGCACCTACATACGTACCGACATTCTTATATTTATATTTTATAAATATTATGATGGTAAGGGTGATAAGGAACCCATCAAAATTAATCTCAAACGCCGTATTTCGAAATACTCCAAACCCAGAAAATTCCGAAAAAAATCTCCGCCTTCAAAATCACGACAATCGCTCCATCTAGGCCGCAAATTGCGCACAAAACGACCGGCACGTGCTCACCAATCACCGCTCCCAACGGGCGCAACATCTCCTAACAATCTTTTCCGACACAACGCCGTTGCAGAATAGACCTTGATTAAGACATGGGGTAGGAGGTACGATGTTTCACGCACGGCGGAGCATCGCCGATAAGTAAGAAATGTTCTATTATCGAGACGGCTTGCGATATCTTAAAACCGCTGGGTTTTACCAATCACCCCTCGCAAGCGGTCAGAGCGATTTCGGGATGGATCTTAAGAAGGGCGGTCATGAATGACCATCGTGATTAAGGCCCGGAAGAGCCGCAAAGCATCCCGAGAAAATGAACCTGCATTGATTCCCTAAAATACGCCGTGGAAATAGTTTTCGGGGATATTGAAAGTTGTTTCCCTACTTCGAGGTTCGACAATCGACGTGGAAAACTTTTCGAAGATTATTCTACGTAAGATGGAACCGAGAGGCTTTCTTTAGGAACAAGTTGGTGCATGGGAAATCTCACAAACGGAATCCAGAATGGACCAGATGCGATTTGAGCTGATCGCTTAGGTCGGGGGATATTCTGGCTTGAGAATAGTTTTGAATGATGATAGATGTTTAAGATTTCCTATTCGTGAGTCACGCATAACCGTTTCGTAATGGAAAAAGTTAGTCGTGGAGTGTTTCCGTACTACCAACTGTAATTTTTCTATTGGATTTCCATCAACGACGTTAGTTTTATTTCTAGAAAGAAATATGGAGTTTAGCTAAAACAAACTGTGAATCATTATTGTTCCTTTCCTCGGTGTTTATTCTTATGTTATAAGTAAATATTCAATCGCACTACTTTAACTTATAAACAAGCATCGCTTTAATGAGAATATACGACTTGGTCCGCTTAATCAAGACAAAGCGAACGCTTTAGCTTCATTAATCAAGCGCTAATACGCGAATTGATGCGTTAAACTCAAACTTAACACGCTTCTTCTTCAAATCTAATCGAACCCGACATGTTCGTAGACCCAATTTACTATCTCGTGCGGATTAGTTTCGTAATTAAAATAAATTTATTAAAGCCGATAGATCGATTTTACGTCAAATTTCATCGGATCTAACATTTATTCGCGAAGCCACCGAAAGGAACGGCTGATTCGATTAATTTTTGAGAGTAACATCGTATGTTTAAAGCTTCCCATTGGGGGGAAATTGCGTTAATAAAGAAGGAGATTGCAAACTCTGCATCGTATTTGCACCGCACGCTTTAAAAATGTACGATGTCTCGGCCTCGCTTTCGAGAAATCTACGTGGAAAAAATGCCGTTCGATTTTATTTATAATGTATTAGTATTAGTAACGGTCTGCCGGACTTAATAAGGGAAAATATTAGATTTGCATAGTTTATGTTTTGTAAATAGTTCGAGTTCTAGCCGGGGTATTGTCGCGAACGCCCTATCGATTTTAAAAACCTTGCGTAGGGGATGTAATACTGCGAAAATGCTACAGGCGAGCATTCAAGATAATAGTGAATGTGGCGATGTTGATTTTTCATTACGAAAAAGCCACAATTGTATGTTGTTTATTCCAAATGAAGCCAGTAGACATTCCCCAGTAAGGTCCCTAATTTTTTAAATAAAAGGGGTGAAGTGCTCTGAATTAATACTTAGAAAAGCAGGAGGATTTTACTCAAAAATTTTAAAAACGCACCACACACACGCCGGCTTGCAGCCTTAGATAAGTAATTTTTTTTTTCAAAATTTAAATACAAATTATTGAGAATAAGAAAGAACTCCGATTATCTTTTAATTTTATATTTCATTGAAACATATGGTTTACTTATTAATCAGAATGCATTTGTCAAAAAAAAACCATTAGAACTCGATACAGGCACAATAAAAAAACTCGATTTCAACAGACGTTCGCCCAAAACACGCCCCAGTTCTCGCTGACGTGCCATTATTTAACTGGCAAACGTCCTAGGCGAGATCTTTAGCGCAATTTATGGTCGGCGTATCGCTTTGTCTCACCCGCTCGTCGCATTTCTCCGTCGCATCGCGAAAAATTGACTCGAAGACCGCTCTTGTCTTCGGGACGATCGTGTAGGCGGTTTGCAGTAGGCTCTAAAGACGATAAAACAGTACGCACGATAAAGATTCACATGGCGATTTACAACTTTACGGCTGGCGGAACGTTCTCTCCTTGTTTCGGGTGTGAAAGGGGTCTAACAGCGGATGAAATTTATCGCTTGTAATGTTATTTGTTCTAGTTTCCTTCGTCTTGGTTTTCCGTTCGTCGCAGATTATAAATTTCAATTATAGGTCATTAAGTGTTAAGTATTAAAATATCCAAAAAAGTAAAGAGAAGCACTTATTACAATATGATCAACCTTAGGAACTAAAAAAAAAATAAATAAATAATAAAACAAAATGAAAAAAAAAGGTTTTAAACAACTAACCCATCTCCTTCTAAGGCTTAAAATGATGTTCCTGACTAACAATTTTAAATCCCGCAACGCTCAAAGTACTCCGCGCAAGCACACGTTCGCAATCGAAAGCTTTATTTTGATACCATTGGATGAAATTGACGTGACAAAGTGGTAGGTAGTTAACTGGCTAGAGGACCTCATAAAACCGACATTCAAACCCATCCGCTAGCTACGCTTTGGAAAATACGGCCTTTCAGAGTTCGCTACCACCGCAGAGCCTGTACGAAACTACCAGTGAACGGTTGATGATTCCAATTTTCTGCCCTTATCTACCCGTTTTCGTTCGTTAATAGCGACGACGATTTTTTAATTAATCATCGCAAGTTAAACGCGGCTTTCCGTCTGTGATTTTTGATGACTACGCCGGAACTCCTGCCTACTACATTTAATTTATTCCTTCCATATGCCGTTGTGTGCTGTTTTAATGTGTGTGATGTATCAGGCGTGAGTGGTTCTTGCAAAATCGTCGAAAATTTTAATGTTTGTTTGGCGAGATTAAAAATAATGGTATTGGTAAAAGAAATTTGAGTTTGGTAAATGATATATTGTTATTCTCGGCAGAAAATATAATATAAAGTGTTCAATTTTATAATCATGGCAAGTATATTTTTTCAACTTAAACTCTAAAACGTTCATAACTTTGGTTATTAAATTGAAAATTCCATAAATAATTTAAAAAAATATGTGCTGCAAGCCAAACGTGTATAATGTTTATTCACCAAAAATACTGCTTCAATTTTCGTCATAGTTGCTTCTATCGGAATATCTTCAGGGCTTCTATTCTAGCTGCTGTTGCACGTCTTCTGGAAAGGTTTAATAGTCGCCTTTCAATATGCAGCAGCTGCAGCAACAACAAGAACCCTGGAGATAACCCTTAAGAGTGCGGGCGAAACCTCAGTAGAAGCAACCACAATATGATAAGTTTGATCCAGTTGAACCTCGGAAACCAAGAAAATAATACTATTGACGACCATGGAAGCTTACATACGAAATGGTCTATATTTTTTTAATTGGAAATAAAGCAGCACCCTTCAACACAAACATCTACTACAGGTTAACAAAGCAACAGGATGCTTTGCCCGTATTTTAAAGAATTATTTTTTACATTAATACAATTAATACGTTTTTGATTAAAAAAGTCCCTCTATGTAAGTAATAATAAAAAAAATACTAACACAATATACAGAGTGTTCTTGGGTGGATCTAACTATACTTAAACTTCCGGGATAAACAACAACGAATTTAAGTCGCAAAATTTTGATCCCTGGTTATTTTGTAGACAGGTAAAAGGTAGAAGAAGCTTTAATTTAATCTTTTATTGCAAATAATTTGTTTGGTCAATCGTCCCATTGGAATATGGTTGAAATTAATCACTTTGTTTCGAAGTATCCTTGGCATCCTTTGTCGCTGTCCTTCATTCTCTTCATGAGAATCTGAGTTTAAAATAGGCGACCCCGCCGATGAAACCGACGAGATTGCACTTTACAGACACTTTGCAATGATTTTCTATCACGTTATCTCACTTGCACGTTTAGAAAGTATTGAAAAAATATTCGAAGAAGAAAGAAGGCAAATAAGACAACGCGGTCCGTAATAGCCGACACTATGTAGAACGCAAGTGCCACGTAATTCAAAATGAGATACAAAAATCAATCATTAAACTTCGATTCAATTTATATTTAGACGTCGCGTATCTTTCCCGGTCGTGAGAGACTATATCTCTTCTGCCATTCCCCTCGAGAACGACCCGTCATATTTTTCGGTACCTCTAAATTATTTCCATGACGCCTATCTACTCGAGAAAAAAGATTTCTCAACCACGAAACTACGTTCAGCCTGACGTGTGTATCTGAAGTTTTCCCATGAAGATATATGTACGCGAGGTCTGGCGATTCAAGGCATGTAAGGAGGAGGAACTTACATGCATAGTGTATATTATACCCTATACGCTGTGGCTATATCAGAAGTTTTCGTAAACCTGTCGGAAATCCTGTCAATAATTTACCGTTCGTAAGATCTTCGCTGCTAGCACCCTCTAGCGAACGTGAAGGAAACTAGTTAAGGAAGAAAATTATATACCACGCGATTATATAAATCATCTTAACTGTAGATATTATGGTCTCACCCCTCCGCTGCCAAGCCTGTCTTACCTCTTATATTGTGGTCAATTATTTTTTTCCTTGCTTTTCTTACTTGCATCGTTTTCCCTGCTAATAAAATTCCATCTGATATGGAGGATTGACACGTTTATCTTAATACTTTTACCCATTTTCCGTACAATTTTCTTTTATCTTGTACACAGTAAATGCGTCTTTTATTCTAAAGACATCTCGTGTAATGAAAATGAAATCGATAAGAACGTAATTACTAGGTATCAATTATCCGCCTATTCATAAAGCAAATTAATAAATAAATCATGACAGGTTCATTATGTTAATTACATCTGTCGATATCTGCCAACGGATGATGGCTTTATAGCTATATGATTACGCAGCATGCCTCTTTCTCAGCATTGTTATTATTATTACTTATTTATTTAAGTTGACGATTTTAACGATATTTTCTTTTGTTAGCGGTTAGAATAGTCTCATTTTCTTTCGTTTTCCGAAGACTTGGCGGCGCAGAGGGTTTTTTTTTATATGTTTTTGAGTCCACTTGATCTAACATGTTTGTGAATCTCATTTTATTTCTAATGCCTCTATGAGGAAATTTGGAGCTGATCTTGAGAATGTTTAAAACAATATTTAAACTTGTTTATTATCCACAAAAATGAATAAAAAACAAAAGCCGTCAAAAAACAAAGTCACAGAGTTTAAAAAATTTCGGATCGGCCAACGCAAAACATGATTTTTGCAAATTTGTTTTAATATGATCTCAAGAACACGATTTATTTTTGGGCATTATCTGTACGAAGGAAACCAAATTTACAAGAAATGATCTGCTTACGGGGCACCAAAACTTCCACCAATTCTAATTAACTTGGACATCTCTAAAGTTGGATGAAATGTTAAAAAACTAACATTTTTGAATTTCATTTTAAATTTGATTTCTTTCACACAACCGCTACAGGACCTTAGAGGAATCTCAAGGTTCAGTAAATCACACCTTAAAAACACATGAATGCACATGAAAAATCTATAATCCAAAAGATTTGCACAAAACCCAACTTTTTTCAACAAAATCTTCCTACCTTCTTATTATCCCTGAACTTCAACCATCCAGCTATGACGGTCTGGTCCGGAGTACCTGGGATCTCCGTGAAGAAGTCTCCTTCCCCATCAGAATCAGTTAGGATATCGGAGGACGCGTGGCCTCCTATACTACGCGCTGGACTCGAACAGCAGGAGTCTGTGAATCGTCTTAATGGCAGTGGTGAATTGTACGCACTTTCAGACATGTTAACTCTTTAAAATCAAGCACTTAGTTAACTAAGCAATACTCTTTTACAGTAAAGATTCTGAAAGGTAAGAAATTCATGTTTCAAAAACACTTAAGATATAAGACTTGTATGAGATATGTTGCAAAGTTAGAGATATGATTTTTTATACGAGATTCTGTTTTGCATTTAAATATACGTCCACTAATTAATCACTCCATTACAGATACGTAAATTCAAAAGAAACGATATGGTTGCGATGCAAAGATATGCACTTAAAAATATAAATAACGCTCACATATGTTACGTATATCTCGCGTATTCGTAGACGTAACGACGCGCGGCACTCGTTGTCGGGCGTCGCGACGTTGCAGCGTCGGTGTGCCGACGCCAAATACGCGTTCGGATCGTGTGCGGCGTTTGTGACGAGACGGCGCAATCCCAAGGTTCGACTACGAGCCTAAAGCTTCAGCATATAGAAACGTATGCATATTAGAGAGAAAGCACCAGCTGAGACGGACTTGTAACTGAGTACGAACTACGGTAGTAACAGTAATACGTAGTTAACGTTTCTAAGTACGACAATACTGGTAATGAAGGTAACTGTAACGTGCCTACGTTGCAAATAGACGTTAGACGGATGAGAGACGTCATCGTTTTCGTGGATAACGGGCGATATTATCATTCTACGAGACGATTGGAGTTCATAACCATTAATTAGCAAATGAGGGTATTGAATATTAATTTCCGTTGGCATCAAATATGAATGGATGTTAATCTAGATGTCAATAACGTAGTGGAAAACAAAAAAAAACACCAATAACTTCAAACTAATTTTTTCTGATGTTCGCCTTTGTGTAAATTTTAAAACCGGCATTAATTTATTCGGGTCAGATCAAGCAACACTTCAATATGGGACTTTATCCCATGTATCTAGCAAGCTAGATTTCTCGAACCTTCTAGATTTAATACAAGTCAAAAGGTCTTTGAACCTAACTTGAATTTGTCTGTCCATAAACATGATGTACTTGGTCTTTGGGTTTCCCAAAAGATGCTTGTTTATTCTATTCTTACGTACTTAAGTTTCTTTGAGCTCCATAGCTAAAAGAAACTTAAGCAAATGATGTGCCAAGAAATTAATAGTTGAAAGCTTATGTGCCTCAAAGATTTCTTCACGATCCATTTAATTCTCCATTACGTCCAAATTAATCCAACTAATTTTTGATTATTGGGCATTTGGTTGTATGTATTCACCTTTGCCTTACCAATCTTTTTTCTACTTTCTTTTGAGGGGGCATTTGAACATAACTGCGGTGGTACCTTATTATTCTTAACACAATTTGTTCTATTATTTAATTCGGCTGCCGATATTCGCCCATGTCAGGTCGTTAGATCGCGAACTCCTGTGGCATATTACAGAGAGATGAGATGTGATTGATTGCAAATATAATTTGTCAAAATATAAAATATTGCCTATATCAAACCTGCATTTATTTGACAAATACTATCGGTAGCAATCGGTAGGCAGGTGAAACGTAATTAAAAAAGATGTATTCTGCAAGGGTGCTGTGTAGCAAATATTTAATGCAATTATTTAGAGCCTTGCAAATTGTAAAATCCATTTCTAAATGTTTAATATGTATTACCAACCTTCAACTTTTACATATTTAACGAACAGAAACAGAAATATATATATGTTCTAAACGAGATCATGTTGTAAAACCAACCGCATCGAGACAGGTTTTCGTAAATATTCCAGACAAGTTCGACTATTACGATTTTTCAAACACATCATCCGAGGAGAAACATCTAAAAAGCACTAAGAGAAAAACGAAATTTACCACACATACACCCTCAACCCAACGTCTGGCGTACCGCGTCTTCTTTTTCTTTTCCCTTTCCATGAAAAACTTCTCGCCTGGTCGTGACACTCTTACCTTCATGCATCCTTTAGACTACGTTCCTGGCATTTCCTTTCCATCAACCGCACTCTAGCGCCATCCCGTTCCACATCTTGTAAAATGATGCAAGTGACAGAGAGGCCGATGAAAATGACCATTTGCGAGAGGCGATGCCTTCTGGACGATGATGTTTGACACGCATAAGTTGGTATAGCCGTGTTTCGGGATGCTAAATAGTCCATGTTAACGACTCGGGGGAAGGAACATTTAAATAGTGAGGATGTCGTAATGTGGAAGGAAAGGTGGAAATTATGCGTTTTGAATGGGATAAATTCAACGCTACATGCGTTTTTTTTTAAATTGGGCTTGAAAAAATCGTGTTCTTCTATGTATTTGAATGAAACTCAGGAGTGTTCTTTTGTTTATATCAAATCTCTATTTTGCCACCTAAAACTAAGACATGCGAAAAATATGGAGAGATAGGCTCCAATTAAATAATTTGTTTCAGCAAACACTTGATTTTGCCGGAACATCAAGCCAAGTACAATTGTTGCAACTAAATTTCCTTCAACCAAGACAAACTTATCGGTACTTCAGTGCAATTAATAAACATATATTCTCTTGAATCGAGTGAAAATATCAAAGTTATCCAATTGCAAGACTCTTCGAAATAAAGTAAGATTAGATGAGCATCCAAAAATGAGTCCAAAAAGAATCTCTTCGTACTTTTTTTAAAGACTATAAAGCATCCAACACGGAAATTAAACTCCAATACGGTTTTCATGAAAACCCACCGTATTCTCGCCGAAATCGCCGCTAGGGGACACCACTATTAGTCCGCACAATGGACAATCAATGATCCCCAGCTATCAATCATGCGTACACTGGCAGATAAGCCAGCCTTACGGCGGCATTCGAGAAGGTATCGCTTTCTTAGCAGAGTAAGTGGCACAATACATGTAATACGACACGGGATTGATCGAAAAACAAACGAATTATGTATTTCGTTGTATAATCGCGATTTTTTCGCTTTGTTTTTTTTTTTTTCGAATGACCGTCAAATGCGACGTTGACATAAACTGAGCTGAGGAAAAGAATTGTGGCTGTCATCAGATAATTGGGAATAATGATGAATAGAGCAATTCTTATGTTTATTCTTGCAGACATGAGATCTGGTTCGATTAGTTCAAAGCTGCATACAGAATCCATTCGTAAGGTAGTCACAGGTGACAAAAGTTGGGACAATATCAAGTCATTTGTCTTTATTTGGAAAAATTTTTACAAGAGTTAGAGTTAGAGTTTCGTTAAAGAAGAAAGGAACAATGATGCGATTGTCCATTGTTTCTGCCCATACGAGGCTGTTTGGTATTGGTATTGGATATTTTGCATTAAACAAATCGCACAGTTCTTGCTGAATTCTGGTTTTATCGCCGTATCGCAAGTTTGACTTAAATGGTCCATACAAAATTACACATATCACTTCAGCAATTAAAATATTGGAAAAAAAAACCGTTTTCTCATCTAAAATACATGAACGAGTTTGGATTGGTCGAAAACGCCGCGCAGTATTCAGATAAAAGCCTGATTTGATTAAAAAATCCCTAGAATTTTCTCCTCACGTTTGATGACTAATATAGAGCGAAGTTCCACCCTTCGCTTCGGTGGTAAAACATTCCATCAATTTCCGGTATGAACTTTGATGTTGGACATAGGACAGATAGAAATGAATATTAAGGGATGTACAAACATGAAATACCTGCATTGGCAACATATAATAAAGAACGCGTTAAAAATGCCACATATATTGATTTATTTCTTTTGGCAACACAAGAGAGGCCTATATTCATAGGTAATGTTGGAGTTGGATATCGGCCTGTATAATCTCCCGACGGTTCCCAGGAGGGCAAAAAAAAAAACTCGAAAACGATTTGTTCGATTTGACGCGGGACTAATTTAATATTTACGCAAGCTTTCTCCATTCTTTGCTCTTTTACTTTGGGAACAATTTTCACTGATATAGGATCAGTCTACAAGAGCCTCCGGTTAGTATATTATACAACAGAGGGCGTACGTCTTTATACGATAGAGTGAGGAATGTTTCTTTCAAGGTGGAAAGAATTTTGTCACTCTTCCTAAGTTCCAAGAGGAAAATGGGTACATTCCGCTGTTTTTAGATTTATTCGCTTTTCGGTGGATGTAGCGGTAGCTTTGAACGTTGGAAAATATTTAACATCGCACAAGTTCTTTCGTCGTAGGAGGTTGGGACTTATTCGAAAGTGACGTTGCGTTTCCTTCTATATTGTACAGTCTAATCAAGAAACACTGATTAACAAGAAAAATACAAAAGTTGGGTGAGTGGGTGAAATGAATTTTTGAAATTTGGAAATTTTCCATTCCACTTACGCGTATACTCGCAAACGGTAAGAGGTAGAGAAAAAGCATTAAGATAAAAAAAAGTTTTGGTCGCAGAGTAACGAGCATAGTGGGAGCAGAAATACATCGGGGAGGATGCAGTGTTTCGCTGTGATGACTGTATTCTGGCTGGTTGGGAATTCCTTGGACTAGTCCTAATGCCTGGAACTCCTTACCTGGACCCTGAGGTCTGGAGCTAATCGTCATGGCTTGAAGATAAGAATCCAACAACAATGTGGGATAGATTTAAAGTATGGAAACGTCGCTGGGAAGAGTGTATAGATTTGCAAGAAGACTATGAAAATAAAGCTACTTATATCTGTGATACGCTGTATAACTTTTCAGGCTACCTTCGTAGAACCCATTTTTACCCATTGAAAGCTATACAAATAACAATTAGCTACTTTGACCAGGCACTTTTTAAAGCAAACGTAAGTACTTGCTAATTCCACAAAATGAAGTGCACCAATTCTCCAATTTAAAATAATTGATTGTACAATGATACAAAGAAACCTTTCTTACTTTCAAGCATAAAATTCGTTAAAAGAGAAATCCACAGCAATTCTAATCAGGCGACTAAAGCCGCAGCTAAAGAACAGGACGATAGACCTCCTCGTCACTCCCACAAGTCTAATGCACGGCCAATTTTACAAATTTCTAATTTTTTCATATATATGTATTAGCATTCACAGTATACGCCGTCCAGTTAGCACGGCAGGGTTTTGATTGGCCCCGTTTACCATGCTATGCCCTCGCTTGTCCTCCACCTCCCTTCCCGCGGCTTTATGTAGCGCGAAATTACACCAACCCACCGCTTGGCAACGTCGCAAAAATATGTAAATAAGTTTGTAGCGTGGCAATTATAAAATTAAAAGCTAGCGAAATTTATGGACCGTAACGTCGGAGGTGGAGGGCTTTTTTTGGGGGGGGACAAAGAGGGTGGTGGGATGCTCAGTGATGGAGGATTGAGAGCAGCGGGTGTGTATGTACGATTATATCTTCATGTTCCGGTATCCCGACGTTTTGTTGAATACCCCTCGCTCCCTGGGGACTGATATACCGAACTAAAGGGAGGTCCTATATCATGACCGGCAATTGTTTTAAACACGTGTAGGTGTAGATAGTGATTAGTTATGTTGGGTGTGATATTAGATCGAAGTGGGGATGGCGTAATGAAAGGGTGATTTATTAAGGAATTTTTAAGACGATTTGGTTTTATTGCGTAACGTGCAATAATCAAAATCCTTTCTTATGGAGTTCCCCATATTAAAAAAAAATATACCTCGAACATATTTCTATTCCTTCCCCCTGTATACACGTTGTACGTCGTCTGAAAGGGGGATTTTCTAACTCTCCTGTAATTTGTAACAATTTCCCATTGCATGTAGCTCTCTAGCGTCCTCCAAATTGCGAGGATTTTTCAACGAATTCTCGCAACCATTTCAACTTATATCTATGGGATTACTTGGAGAAATACATTGTCTCTACCGCATGATGTTCCCTAGTTTAAAGGCGGGTTCTAGAAATAGGGAAATTTGTTTCTTTTGTCTAAATATATATAAAATATATAATTTTATAAAATTAATTTATGGAGTTATGCTATTGTTTAATTATGTACATAATACGTAGCTTTAGCTAAGGTAACGCTTGAGAACAATATTAAATTGTCAAGAGTTGGATAACATTGATACAACATTTCTTCGTAATTGCGTTCATTTATTGTGTTGTTTTGTTATTAAAATTTTGTTTCCTTTGTTTCTTTTTTTTTTTCGCTAAGAAGATGTAGAACTAATAAATTCTCTTTTGATAACAAGTGGCTTCTTAGGCTTAACATTTTGAATAAGTAGATTAAAAAAATATTGCTTGCTTATAATTTTACGCATTTCATTACATCTCTGCCATCATCGCTAAAAACCGCAAATTGCCACATCTCGTATTATACCGATTTCTACCATAATAGATCGCGTTGTACTATAAATCGTCGGAACACAAAGAATTTTATTCGTCGCAGATCCCGACCACGTGCGAAACCGTCACACCAGGTGTCGCCACGGTCGAATTGCGTTCCTTATCACCAGAAAACCGTGGTTAAACCGTGACTGTTCACCCGAACAACGAAAACGAAAAGGCTAGGTGGGAAATGGGGCATACGACCGGACTCCAAACAAGTCTAAACGGCGGCTCACGTCAAGTCGATCGGCAATCGCGACACGTAATCGCGAATTGTATTGGGCGGCGCTGTTATAGGTCGTGCTTTTCGATGCGGTCGCTAAACCTGAAAACTCGAATGGATTTGCCGCAATTCGGGTTAGGTCTTGGCCGCCTCGGACGAGAGACGTGACCTCATGGTCGAACCTGGCGTTAATATGATCATCCGGTTTTTAACTTTTCGTTTTCGATTGGAAAAACACAAATTCCAACTGGAATAAAGTGAGTGGTTCACGTTTTTCCATTGTTTGAAGTTCCTTTGGTATTGATTGTTTTTTTTTTTTTTTTCTAAAATTTTTGTCGAACGAACATGTTAACATGTCTTGAATTTTTTTGGATTAAACTATTTATTTCAAAATTGATTGGAATCGAAGAAGATTAAACAAAACTCAGGGTTTTATGAATAAGACGCTTCAACATGAATTTTTTTTACTTCATTTATAGGTTCGATGTTATTGTTTCTATAAAAATGGAAAAAAGCGAATATCGAACCATCATGAAACTCTTTTGTTTGAAAGACAATTGAGGTGAATAGTCTTACAAAAGGACTATGTTGGGAAATAAAACTGAATTTAGCAAAAAGACTCCATTTTCAGCATTCCGTAGTAAACAACTTCCGACTTGTTAATTCATAGTTTACGAACATGAGGCTAACTCCGAAGGTGAAACGTACCAACCTATTTTTCAAAAAAATATTTACACTATCAAAGTTCACATAGATCTAACTTTAAAACTTCTGGTTGCTTATCATCCCCTCACTCCATGGTCCACGAGTTCTCGATCCCAGGTCAATATTTACGCCAGTCTTGATAAAATTTGAAACTCCAGACAAACATATTTGCGCAAACTACCTACCTATTATGATTCGTCCGCACGCCGGTCTAGATTAGATACAATAATACATGCATATTAGATAAACCGGAGGAAAACCTGCTGTTCCTCATAATATTTGAATAGAAAGGAGAGTCGCGTTCCCCTTTTCATACAGACGGGCCGCCGTATCTTACGTTTCATCGCAATGCACACGGAGGCATGTGCATTGCGGGAGAACACTACCCTCCTCTGTTCTGTCTCTCCGACTTCCGCATACCCTTGTCCAAGGTTTATTCACTTATCTCGGTGTACAGGGCTGTGCAGATCTTATCGGCTGGAAACGAAGAGACAGATTCAAGACATTCGGTTTGCCAAATAATATCGCGAAAATCTGCTAGTTCCAGCAAAAAAGTACTTGGAACCTGGCCTTCCTCTTGTAGAAAAGTTGAATTTCTTGACGTAGCTCGAACGCACGGGATAAGACATTGCCACATAAAGATCCCATCGACTTTGCTGGTTTGCTGCAAAAGCGGATGCAATCCTTCATAGCGACCAGTCAAAGTTATAAACTTGTCAAGCAGTGTAAGTCTTAAGCATTTGTACTTCCAATAATGCTTTTGCAGATCAGTAAGTCTTCAGCGACCTCATCCAGGAAGCGTAATAATAAATAAGGTGTGCGTCTTTGTTACTGCGAGTAGCTTCATCAGACTGCAAGCAAGACTCCGTCCCTTTCATTTCCCCTAATTAATTAATCATTGAGATCCTGGAGCTATATGATGGATTCTTCGACTAGGACGAAGGTAGCTTTGAAATTAATTTTCCCGCCGATTCTCTTATTTAGATTTTGCAATTTTTTCCTTTTGTAAATCTTACAGTTTGCTACTGTCATAGCTATCGCTGTTATTCTTTTTACACGCAACTGTACAACATACAATACATCTCTCGCACACGAACGCATCGTCCGTGTTCCCCATCTCAGCTTCAGCTGCGACCGACGAAGATCACGGCGGGTTTATCTTCGAATTAGCTGCTTAGCGGTCCGTGTGCATATCCGCCTGTCCGCGTATTATCGCGTATATTAGAGGTGAGTGTCTGAATCTCCGGCTCTAGTCTGCGAATTGACTTGGCCGCCCACATCCGCGAAACATTTGCATACCTGAAGATTACCTGCATACTGCAATGATGTCGGGCATTGGCGTAGCGCGTTATACTCGGGTTCTGGTGGAAATTCTAGCTTCTCCCCTTTCCTCCGCCGGGCTATTGTTTCAGATGAGATATCGTTCTGGAAGGCTATGCAGTCGCAAACCACAATTCGCGGTGGAATTAGCTCAGACGTAAAGATACAATAGAAGGAACTGAATGAGTGTTTCGCCGGAGTTACTAGGAATCACTTAAAATAACGAGGATATTTAAAAAGAAGCGGATATAACAGTCTGCACGGTATGGGTTGATTAAGTAGACAAAAGAAAAGGTTGAGATTAACATTTTAATTATTGATTTGATGGTATCTTCTAGCTGAAGTATGGAAAATATTCTGATGGTGTCTAAGTAGATGGAGGAGCCAAGAAATGTCTAGTTTGTCGCTTTGAAAGTTGTGGCATTAACTGTGAGGGAGTAGCGATAGAGACGCTGATGACGTCGTGGGTAGTGTATTTTTTTTTTCTCCGTTTGTTGCGCTTATATGCCGTGAATTATTACATCAATACCATGAGGAGGAAGCTATTTTAGCGTTATTTTTTTGGTTATTGTTCTGATGTGTTGTGTTATTAGTTGATATTAAAAAAAAAGGATTTTTCTTAACTTTGGACGCCATTTGGTTAACAACAATCACATCGTGTAATCAAGCACACGTAACGACACCCATCTTTAAATTAATAAGACCAACACGTTTCTATTTCACATTTTCGAGGTCTGCAGATGCTTGAAGCTTGGAATAACGCCAACTATGTATGGAATCAATTGATGCTGAAAGTTCAAAACCTATTCACCTAATTAATAAAAAAACGAAACAAAAGACGAAATATTATCGTTGCTGCGCTCAATATTGAACAAAAGATCGTTAGCATGTGTAACAATTTATCCAAATGCATTTTAAAACGGATATCAACAAAACCCCAAAACGAGTCTATTTACCGGACTAAATTCTACCCAATGCACTACAACGATCGGTAATTCTGTGAATCTGTAAGGACACGTCAAGCGGAACCATCATTCTTATCAATATTGCATACACCGATCAATACAAAGGTCACAGAGTATTGTTAGCGGTGAAGTTTTCGGCTGATTTGCGGGTGATACACGGTAACACATGCTAGACCGCTACAAAATGAGATATCGCCGGCGATTTATATTGTTTTTCCCTGCGCTCATTAGAACTCCCCTCACCGGTCGCAATAAATAGAATTGCGCGACATTTTTTTGACAGGTCCTGCGTAAATATGATATATGGAGGTGGTCATGAAGGTTCGCCCAGAAAAACGATAACTTCCAGACGATTCTGTTGTTCGCAATGCCGCTGATAGAATTTTACTCCAGAGAGCAAAAACTATTTTGAAACAAATATGGAACAGGTCGAATGAGAATGGGATTCCTCTAATAGGGAGAAGAGGACGTTCATGTGCAAAACAAAGAATTCCTTGATTGAATGCGAACTTGTTTAACAAAAGAAAAAACATTTCGCGCGTATTCACTTGTTAAACTCCTTATAACCTTGATAATTCTCATTGAAACAAGAAAATTCAAGGACGGTGCATTGATTGCACATCAAAAACGCGCAGCACGTCCGTGTGCAACGCCATTGCTGCGAATACGCTGCGTGTAGAGGCATCTTTATGATGAGTTACGATCGCCGGGAGAGCTGGCGTCGGCCACTAGATCATAATAACATCGAAATCAACTCATCCGCTGCGCTTCCGTTACAGCATAACAGCGCACTGCATTCGTATGCTACGGCGCGTCGTCAGCGCACTAAATCAAGATAATCGTGACGAGGGCTTTGTACGGCGCGAACAAGTGAGAGTTTTTCAAACGTAAAGAACGGGTACACGGAGGCAGGAACTGTTGGGCGCAGAAAGGAGCACGAATGTAAAGTAATGAATACGTTGTCCCTTCTTACCTTTCTTATAGTTTTTATTTTATTTATTTATCGAATATATTGAGAAAACGTCAATTAAAGGAAAAGGAAAAAGGATTAAAGGAAAATAAAACAGGTAGGCATTGAAATAATTCTTACACGAATCACGATAATCAAATTAAAATTGATTCATTTAAATTTCTCCATTATTATTCGTCAAATTTGACGAATAATAACTTGAGGAAATTGCAAAGAATATCAAAATTCTTTGCAATTTCCTCAAGTTATAAACCATAACCATACATTCTCGTCGACCGAAAACGATACAGAAGCGCTTCGAACCGAAAATTATGAAGTCTACATCGAGTACAATCGATTCTCAAGTTCTATACGCGCGATTTGACTCCGTATTTTATGTATTCACCGTCGTAAAACACGTCCCTTAACATCGACGGAAGGTGCTTCTTTTGTCGTATCTCTTCTAATCAATTTCCTGAAGCACGTACTCGACTTAGTCAAACACTTCTCTCTCGCGTGTAACGACGAGGGCGCACATAAAAGAGCAAGAGCTGTGGTGAAGACGAAAAGTGCATCCTTCGCGATTTCTTTACGAAAGATTGAATAATTCAGTGTCGGTATCTTTGTGGAACCTCTTTAGATGTAAATAAATATACATACGTACCCTGCTATGGCATAATCGCGGGCTTATATCCAATATGTAACGTAAGAAAATGGCACCAAAAGCTTATTTTGATTGTTGGCGAGAAGAATTGGAATTGACGATAACTTGGTTTCTTTGATGAGTTCTCACCTTTTCTGTGATGTGCGGTGTAGAAGGCCAATTTTAGCTGGAGTGCCGCAGAGCTATCTGCTGGAATCTGAGCTTTTCATTTTTTACACTCATGACATCCTCCATCATCCCGGGACTGAGCTTTCAGTCTACGCGGATGATACAGCGACTTGTCAGCCTGCAAAGGGCACTAAATGAAATGGTCGGTTAGATGGAAATTTCAAGTTAACGGCGAGAAAAGCGTAGCGATCGGGTTTACAAAGAAAAGGAGATCATCACCAGAATATATGTGGTGATAGTCAGGGCCACTAATGCCAATACCTGTTCCAGCACTTTCTATTCTAGACCCGACTGTGCACCATGTCAGGATACCTCTTTTGCTTTGAGGCTCGCCTCAGTATCAATCACCTTATAAGGCTCATCAGCAATATATGGCGTAAGGATCCTGTCCTTTGCGATGATTTATCTTGGGATCTTCAAGGGTTGTCCTCTAAGGTCTCTCTTCATTCTACAAAGAGTGACGGCATAATATGGATGCGAAGCGGTGTTAATGAGGGCAAGCAAAGACCTTTATCTAAGTTCGTGTTCAATTTTTCCGAACTTTTTCAATAATGCCATAAATGCTTCTCTGCAAGCTTTTACATTAGATTTCTCCACCCCAATCGATTCTATATCGATTTATTATTAACATAGCCCCCCTTTTAAGATTTCCAAACATTATTGAAACTATAAATTCTAACTGAAAGCTCTTCCGAAAGCCCAGCAGACATTTGCATAGGAGAGACAGTAGGTAGCTATTTACGTATTCTACGAGGATGTAAAGGGGGTGATTTTAACTCCATAACACTAAAGACCGTCAGTCTGAAGGCGAGGAACGGGGGACGAGGCAAAAGGGGGATTATCCAATTTCGATGAAATCCCGATTATATGCACCCCCTGATACGGTAATGTACGACGAAGCTCCTACTAGGAGGAGGTGGTGATACTCCACGGTAGGTGATTCGAATTAATGGCGGTGAACGTCCCTTGCGCAATAAAATTCGGCAAAAACGCATACTAAAGGCGGCAGCGAGGGGATCCCTTCTATAATTGCTGAAAACGTAACGACGCCAAATTTATAATTACAGTCATCTCTGGCGTCGGAAACGTGCTACAGCTTGATATTAAATCGAATACAACACGGACGAAATCGAAAACGGCGTTTTAAGCCATAAAATCGGCATCTACAGCGACATCTGGTGGTGGTGACGAGCTGGTGAACATATTGATGGCATGTAAATTTGGAAACAATTGAAGATACAGATTGAGGAGGATAAATTTCCTTTTTTTTCCATTTTTCTAAGTAAAAAGGTAAACTTTTCTTTTCGGTTGTAAGTCGGAAAGTGACATTATTTCGCCAGTTTACAAACAGGTGATGTTGTCAAAATCTCTACAGTTTTTTAATAGCCGATTAATAATGCCTCAAGTAGCTATCGGCTGGTCAGGACATGTTTTCGTGAAAATCCAGCATGTTCTGTCAAGAGTATGATTGCACGTACTATAGTGCCAATATAAATCAACTAAACTAAGAATTTAAAACCAACGAAATCACCACCAATCTCCCCCTATTGCAGTACGTTAATAATTTAAGATTAAATTCTTTTAAATCGCATAGACGTGTCATTAGATCGTATAACTTCCGTTATCTGTTAGGGAACATTCGTCAGACGACAGCTCGCTGTTAGTCACCTAATAGTCCCCTTGTAAGGCGAGGATGTACGGTAAATATACTCGGCTAAGCATCCTGACATATATTTAACGATTTCTCGACTAAAATAACCCGGCAATAATTACCATCGGAAGGCAGCTCCGCAGTGCTCTGATTTATGTGGCGTCTAACTCGATGAAATGACTGGAATCACGTGCTCGCTATTATAAGACGGTAAGTAAGCAAAGCAATAAGACGAATCGCCTCTCACATGCAGAACGCGGTCTTGTCGAGGTCCTCCCCGGTATACAGTAGGGCGGTTCCCGCTGACCATTACCGAAGATTTACTGGTGACATCGTTGCATTCGAAAACGGAAAGCTAAAGAACCATTACGCACCATCCGCAGAGTCGGAGAGCAACAATAGAAGCCAACGGCGGACGTCGCTTTAGCGGTCATAGAGGGGGAATCCCCTACGCCGACTAAGAGACAACAGGACGAGAAGATTGAATATAACTACGGTGCAGATATATGAAAATTTGCAACTTCTTTGTTCTCATTGTTAACGGCCCTTGTAGACAAGTATGACGCTGTCGAATATTATCTGCATAAATGAACAGAACACATCAGGAAATGCCTAGAAACAA
Source organism: Oryctes borbonicus (assembly GCA_902654985.2). Lineage (NCBI taxonomy): Eukaryota > Metazoa > Arthropoda > Insecta > Coleoptera > Scarabaeidae > Oryctes > Oryctes borbonicus. The sequence goes on along the minus strand of LR736871.1, from coordinate 5,333,615 downwards.
TAACCAAAAAATAATGGTAAGATAGCTTAGCTTCCTCATGGTATCGCTGTTGCCTTTGGGGAACAGTACCCGGTTTATGTCGCTGCTTCCTGAACGGCAGGCATGCGTTTCTTTGGCACTAGAGGGCGCTAAGAAATGTCGTTTTGAAAGTTGTGGTATTAACTGTGAGGCAACAGCGATAGAAGGTAGAGATATGAAAAATACTCTCGAAACCACGCTGATGACGCCGAGTAGGCAGAAACATGCCCGTGTGTTAGTGTTTTTTTTTTCTCTCTCCTTTTATTGCGTTTGCCGTGAATTATTCCATCAACACCATGAGGAAGCTAAGCTATTTTTTAGTTATTGCATAAATGAAGCTAAATGAAGAATTGAAGAGCTTATCAGTTTCAGTTAGTTCGTTAAAGAACCGGATTTCCTAACGTCGCCCTATAATCAAATGCGGAATGTGGATCCTCATTTCAAGATAACAAATTCCTAACTAATCATAGGGGAGTGATTGTCAAGTAGCTTATATATTTTCCTCTATTCAATAATTTACTTATACAATTAATATTTCTGCATGTAATACTTGAATATCAATAAGATAAACCTGGAAAATTCCCATTTCCCCAATTCCACGCAAACGGAATTTCGTTACAACATCACGATAATCGAACACAAAATGGTGACCAGCAAGTCTTTGAAGTACATTATTAGGAAGTGACTCGACACTATCGCCATATAAATAGGTTCAAAATAGGTAGCATCGAAAGAAGTAGGTTCTCCCTCTGGAAAAATCCAGAGTCAACCGCATGGCATTGAGAAATCAATCATGCCTCGGAGATATCGACCGTTAATATTCACGCTGGCATGCATAAAACCGACGCTTACGGTAGCCTCAAATGGGGCCATGCGGTAATAGATACATGAGTGTGTATTGACCCTCTTTCTAAATATCCCGCAGATTTCTGGTAATCTGTCTCTGTATATGAATATGAAAAGGTAGCTGTTAGATTTGGGTACATTGGGGATTTACAAGGAATAAGCGCTCGTGAAAATCTTCAAAAAATTAACGGAGATAAAAAGCATCGCAGTTCGGTTTACTAGAAGACACGTCCTGGTCCTGGACCTTCGAAACCTTCGAAAAAAAGGCTGCTCCATCTTATTTGTGGGAACACTCCATTAGTCGTGGAGACCAAACTGTTATTCTATAACTATTTAGAAGAAATGGGCGCCTGAAGTTTTCCATATACGAAAACTGAAAAAGGACAAATCGCGTTGAATTATTGACGGGGATCAAGACATTTCTCCCTTAGATCACTCTATCCGTTCAAACTACCTTCTCGGCCTCTCCTTCATCTTATAGGCGTTCAAAAACCCTTCGAATCTATCAAATAATTTCGCCGATAAAGAAATTATACGCATTTTCCATCCTAAAACTCGCAATTTAACTACATCCGCCCTTAAAACTGCATTTCACACACTACAGAAAGCTAATAAATTGGAAACGATCGTTCTCTCTGACTTTTCCCTGCCTTTTTTCAACTTATTTCTAATTCCCGTCGATATAATGCGGCCAAATTAATTTCGCGATGCCAGTTTAACGCTTTCGAGCGGTTCGATCCCCTGCTATTGCCACTAAATACCTCCGCTACGATACCATTCATCCTGAAGACATCCAATTAAATTCAAAATAGGCTGTTATACGCTACCATTTCCATCGAGCCTGTTCGAATCGTTTTCGCCGTTCGCACGAAAAGATTGGATTGAAAACGGGAGAAAAAGCAAAGGGGATAAAAGAGAAGAGAATTCTTCGGTATGCTACGCTCTCTATCTTTACGTACTATATTTATTGTCGGGGAATCGATATAGATTACAGGTTTATTAAATTAATACAACAATCTGATATCTTTTTTATTGAAAAATCAGGATCAAAATAACACAAATACAATTTGTATTAAAAAAAAAAAAAAAAAACAGTAATTTCCCCCACATCACACGTTCTACACCAATTGAACTTTGAAACTCGAAATTGCTGGTTATCGATCCTATAGTCCGATTGTTCGAAGCCACTACAGTAAGATATTTCCCAGCTCCTGGGGAAAATCGTACATTTCAAGCACTTACGTACGCCGTTGATGACGATCAGGACTTTCTGTAGGGAGTTGCTGTTTAATGGTTTTTCAATAATTAAATTCAGATATTCCATTTCGATTTTAATGAGTTGGTATTAAATTTTACCGACGGGGTAATCCCCACGGTTACATATGTAAACATTTATATAAAAGGGAGTTCGGATTGAATTTGTTGCTTTAGTCTCAAATAGCAAGCTTGAATTTAAAATTCAAAGATAAATTACTTAAAAAAAATCAAAGTAATTAACTTAAATTATCTATTGTTGGTATTCGTTGGTGTTTTTAATAATTTGCTTTTGTTATCTTACATATTCTTAGTACAAATTTAACGCGAAGATTAATTATTGAAACGCCCTAACTTAAATTCATTGTTTTAACATTCTAAACGCGTCGAACTTAATTCCCCAATCTTCGTAACGTAACCACCACCTAGCGAATAGCCCCTAAACGGATTACGACTTACGACTTTACTTTTATTACACGGAAAAAGGGGTGTAACGTAATCATCACCAGACGAATTTTAAACAAAGAACTCCTTAATTACGCTCCCCAACTCCTATACCGCCACTACAAGTTCGCCAAACGTTCTTGATAACTGCCGCTCAGGGTTTTTGAATGGGACGTTTCGTGTTGTAGTGGCGTACAAAAAGAAAAGGGGGTTTTATTCACGCTTCCCTCAGCTCGCAACCACCCATTTCCGCTATAGTCGTGTTGTCTGTCGCTTGGTAATAAATTAAAAAGTAAACCTCGGTTTTATGGATCTCTATAAAAATTCAATAAACCAGAAATTCAATCAGTTGTATGTTATTGTACATTGAAATTTGCCGATTTTGAAAAAATTTATGCTCATCCTTGAAAAAGCTGGTACATATATAATTTTTTTTAACTACACATTTTTTTGATCGTCCAGTATATGTTTGAAGGTTGAGTGCGCCACCTATCGATTTCAGCCTGAACTGCCATCTATAGGGAACTGTTCGGAGCAGCTTGAGATTAGAGAAATTTTTCGGGTGTATTTTTAATTTATGCTATTGTATATTCAAATTTGCTCTTGTAGTGTTACGCGAAAATTTTTGTTTATCTTTGAAAGTGCTTACACATATATAATTTTTTAAACTATATATTTTTTTCATTATAAACGCATTGGTTGGGGTGTCATCTATTGACAGGAAGTTGAATTATAGGCGCTCTTTTACAGATTCATTAATTCTATTAAATAAAATTTTATAATTTTTTAAATATATCAGTAGATTTTACATATTTTAATTACTTTTTAGAATAGCCGTGGAAATATTCTTGGTAAATTTAATATAAATAAAAATAAAGTAGGTTTTGTAATCTCTGCCATCTAGTGTGAATCGGGGCAGAAGCTTGTCCAGGCTTAACGTTAGAAAAATATGTTTGATATATAATTAATTTATTCTTAACCATTTCCTTTAAAATATATTTTTATTAATTTTTAAAATCATTTTAAAATCTTATAAATAAATTTAATTACAGCGCCACCTTGCGGCTAACAGTATTCTTACACTATTACAATTGACATTTCAAATTCAGTTTAACCCCAAATTTCTTCTATTTGTGCTTCTTTTAAAAGGATTCTATTTAAACTGCGTCTTTTACAACTAAAACATTTTCTCCATGTAGCTCGGGTTCATGTATTCATTCTTGCAAATTCGAATAATTTTAGCTTAGCATCAAGTGCAGCAACTGCGAAGCATCAAGTGCAGCAACTGCGAAGCATCAAGTGCAGCAACTGCAAAGCATCAATCACAGAAAATGAAGCGACATCCTCCATATTTAAAAGGTAAAGAGATTGGGCTGTATTTTGCAAGGAAAAACAAAGAGAAACGTTTGGAGGAAATGAAGAATCCCAGACCTGTATGTATTTACTTGTAACAAGCGAAGGGTGTATTGAATCTAAAAAAAATTGCAGTTGGCAACCATATTACTTTCAGAATCAAAGAAGGAACAGATTTCAAAACTTCTCGAAGCGAATAAAGATTCATCGTCTCTCTATGTTGACGATATGCAGTTTAAACGTAAATTTATGAACATCGTACAAGGAAAGATCGATGATAAATTGAACATTGCGCCTCAAATTGCAAGGGATCCGCAATTGGATACGCAGTATTGCAATCAATTCTCTGAAAGTCAACATGATCCGAAATATAAGTTAATGATGAAGAACAGGATGAAATTGCCTGCATTTGAGATGAGAAATCAGATTGTTTCTCTAATTGAAAATAACCAAGTTTGTGTTGTAAGTGGTGAGACAGGGTGCGGTAAAACTACGCAAGTATCACAGTTCATATTAGATGAATATTTGACGAAAGAGAAGGGTTCTGCTTGTCGAATAATATGCTCGCAACCAAGAAGGATAAGCGCCATATCGGTAGCTATGCGTGTTGCAGATGAAAGAGCTGAAAAATTAGGAAATAGTGTCGGATATCAAATTCGATTAGAAAAGTACGTATGACATCCTCATATAATCCTTGATTTCCATAACATGAAATTTTGTTTAGAGAATTACCTCGGAATCGAGCATCGATAACATTTTGTACTACGGGGGTAATTTTAAAACAAATGGAAACCGATCCTTGTTTAGAAGGTGTCTCTCATTTAATCCTCGATGAAATCCATGAACGTGATATCATGTCCGATTTTATTTTATCGTTAATGAAGAAAGTCATAACGAAGCGAAAGGATCTGAAGCTAGTCTTAATGAGCGCGACATTAAACTCCGAGAAATTCTCAAAATATTACAGCCATTGCCCGATGTTGGAAATTCCAGGATTCACGTATCACGTTGAAGAATACTATTTGGAAGATGCAATCAAACATACACGATTTAAATTTGAATCACCGTTCAATAAAAGGCGTGGAGGAAGCAATAGAGGTCCTTGGGCTTCACACGAGACAAATAAGCGTAATTCAGACTATTGGAAGTTGTTCGGCCCTTATATACGTCAATTAAGAAATCAGAAGAAATATAAGGAGGACGTTATTCTACAGTTAGAGAATTCGAATTGTGAGGAGATTAATTTCGAGTTCATTTTGGAGTTGATCGTTTACATCTGTCGACAGGTAAGTTATTTTTTTGTAGATCAGATGATCTTTTCGGCTAACAAATTACGAATATGCAAGAGAATCATTTAGATTTTTATTTATTTTCTTTCTTATTTTATCATCTTGTAGATGAAAGAAGCTGGTGCGATTCTAGTCTTTCTCCCAGGATATTCCGAAATATCCCAGCTACATACTCAAATGAAATACAGTCCAAAATTTCCCATTCAAGAGTATCTAATTTTGCCATTACATTCCCAAATGCCCACGGTGGATCAACGGCAAATATTTGAACCGGCTCCTCCTGGCATCAAAAGAAAGATAATTCTTTCGACTAACATCGCCGAAACCTCGATCACTATCGACGATGTAGTTTATGTAATCGATTGTGGCAAACATAAGATGAAGAAATATTGTCCAGAGACGAATAACCAAACATTATTGTCGGAATGGGTGACTTTAGCCAATGCCAAGCAAAGGAAAGGTAGAGCTGGGCGTGTTAAACCAGGAATTTGCTATCATCTATATCACAGAGGAAGAGAGCAACATCTAGATTCACATCCTTTACCGGAAATCTTACGAACCCGACTTGAGGATGTTATATTAATGATTAAGATATTGCAGTTAGGACCGGCGAAGGAATTTTTGCAAACTTTGATGGATAAGCCAGATGAGAAGACTATTGAAGTATCCATAGAACTTTTGAAGAGGATGAACGCTTTAGACGATGAAGAAAATTTAACTCCTTTAGGTTTCCATTTGGCGAAATTACCAGTGCATCCGCAGATTGGTAAAATGCTCCTCTTAGGTAAGAAGATCTCGCATTGTCTTTGAAGAAAACATATCTTGACCTCAAATATCCCAGGTTCTATATTCAGCTGTCTAGATCCAGTACTTTCCATAGCAGCCGCTCTAGATTACAAAGACGCATTCCAACTTCCTTTAGGCAAAGCGGAAGTCGTCGAGCTGAGAAAAGACGAGTTAGCCGACAATTGTAAAAGCGACCATATCCTTAACCACATAGCTCTGACCAAATTCGAGGAATGCCGCAGTCAGACGGAAGCGAGATCTTTCTGCTGGGATTATTTCCTCAGCTATTACACGCTGGTACTCCAGCAGAATATGAAAAAGCAATTCACCCGATATCTCTTTGACATGAACTTCGTGAAAGACTTAGATCCAAAAGCCAAAGATGTTAATAGGAATTCAGACAATGTAAGCTTGGTAAAGGCAATCATTTGCGCTGGATTGTACCCGAATGTCATCATTAACAGGTTGGTGGAAATTGCTTTTATGCATAGTGGAAATTTGAAAGAATATTGTTGTTTGCGCTGTCGTCATAAAGGTTTACTTATTTAAAAAATTATATAAATACATAAGTCTTTCACAGGAGGAGGAAATTACGCAACATCCTGTATACAATGAACCACAAGCGTGTCACCTTGCATAAGAAATCAATTCTAGCCCAGGAATCAATCTACGATTCCCCGTTTTTAGTCTACTATCTTCGTCTAAAATCATCGTGCGATTTCATCCACGATGCTACGATGGTACATCCGCTTCCGTTGATCTTCTTCGGGGATCGATACGCCCAGCACATGGAAAACGGCGTGAGTTCGATCTCCGTCAACCAGTGTCTGAAGTTCAATTGCTCAGAAAGCACCATGGCTCTGATTTCCGATCTGAAGCAGCAGATGAATTGGTTTTTAGAGTATAAGATTTCGAATCCTGGGTTCGTGGATTGGACCTTGGGAACTCCCGAGATAAGAGTATTGATGTAAGTCGTTCGAATTTTTGATTTTGGGACGATTCTTTGTTGTATATTTCATTCATATCGTATACGAGGGTAGTGCGACCACGTTGCCCGAAATTTAACTGTGGCAAATATAGCTCAGGCTCCTCGTAAACAACAAAGCCAAATTTTTGAGCAGCAAAAAACAAACCGTCCCCCTAATCAAAACCAGAGACCCCAACACCTTTTACACATTACGCAGTATAAGTTTTTAATCTAATTTTTGGAGAAACAAAATAAAACCGCTATATTTCTCACGATATCCGGGACAAAAACAAAAAATAAAATAAATTAAAACAAGAGAACACTAGTGATAAGACGAGCACCGTTCCAGACAGATTCATAGTCATCGGCAAATATTTGTTTTTATTCCAAAGACGGTTATCAGCTTAATTCATCATGTATTTGGCGTTTATTGACCTCTCTGATGTTTCCATATACATTTTTACGTTCGGAGACTTTGGCATCTAGCAATCGAGTATTTAGATTTAGAATAAAACACTTAACGTTTCGAATAATGTTTAAATTGAGATCTTCTTTATTGCAGATGATTTACGATTATTATTTAATGTCATTGCCAAGGTTATTTTAGATCGTAAGTTACTTATCAGAGTGATAGATTAGTGGAGGAAAATATTTGAGATGTGAATTAAATAGCATTAAACACACGCGTATCAAAGATCTGGTTTGCTAAGATTGTTTTGTTCAAATTAACACGTTCGCTTTCATTTACAAATCTCCTTTGTTATTTGCAGAGCCATCATGGAGCTGATCACCAACGAAGACACTGGGGAAATTGACTTCAGTGCTTATGATGATTTTGATGACAATTCTCTTGAATGAAAGGAGGATAAGAAAGAAGAAAGAATCTTTTTTCTTAAATGAATTACTGTTTTTGTTTTATTTTTTTAAATTATTGATTTTGTTGTTTCATAATAGACAAGATTTTTTCCATGATTGTTACTCTTATTTATCCCGTCCCCCTTTTCCTTTATAAGTTTAAATGTAAAATTTCTAAATTCCAAAAAATGAGACGAAACATTAGACAAAGTGTATTGCCCCCTAATTCTCGGAAAGTATCATAAAATGAATAATCGAAATTTAGTTAAATAAATAAAAAAAACTGAAATAGTAAATCTCCCCTAAAAAAAAAATTAAACAAAACGTCGTATTATTATTTGCCTATTGTATAATCGTTATAATTTTAGTATGTAGGATTAAATTCCGCGACATTTGAGAATCGCGTTATCAGATTTTTCGTCGTAGCGTGGTCCCCCTCCAAATTTTTTTTCGCGTTTATATCTACCTGCTTTTAGAAGAATTATATTTCTAATTATAATTAGAAATACGTTTGTGATGCGCGTTGCGTGGAAACTTGAATAGACTTTTGTTATTTTTTTAATACCGTGTGACCTCTTTGTTTAAAAAAAAAAAAAATCCTAAAAATATTTTGGAATTTCTTAATTTCCGAAAGACTTGCAAAAATCCGGGGAAACTAATTGTGGGAAGATATGAAGCCGGGAGTCTTGTACACCCCCTTTGTAGTGACACATACAACAAGGTAAGTGAATTAGTTTAGTAATTTCGCGCCACCTGTTGGTTCAAATAGATAAGCCAATTTGATGTTCCGTAGATTCATACACGTTTAATTTCTTTTTCGCTATTTGAGATTTTCCGTGATGGTTACGAGGAAAGTATTTTGGGGATCGTAAATCTCAGCGTCATGTTTCATGTTTCGCCGTTTTCTCGTAACGTAATGTCGTCGTCAAAACAAACGCCAGTTTACAACTTTACAAGCTTCTTACGCATTTCATTTTTCATTTCTTTCTTTACAATAACACAGTCGCGACTGAAAATATTCTTTCGGATCGCGTCCGAACTTATTTCGTACTTTATTACATTCTTAAATTCACGAGCAGACTTGCAAAAGAAAAAAAAAAGAAAACAAATAAAAAAGCAATGAACTCACGAACAGACTCTCGCAAAAAAATTAAAAAAGTAAATAAAATAAATAAAATAAAAAAAAATAAAAAAAAAGTAAGTAAGAAAAAGTAAAAAGAAAAAAAAAATCGACCTCATAAATTCTATTATTGCCGTAAGAATATGACCTCACCCCTCGCTTCTCTCAGAATAGTTATTTTGGTAATCGCCGAAAATTCAAATTTTTTGGCTCCAAACAGGGATTGGAAAATACCCGAACTGTTTTAGTTAGTTCCCCGTGCTAATAGTAGAGGTACAGTGTTGTGTGGATAGATGGTGGCTCAATCTGTAATATGGATATAAATAAGGTATTTTATAATTTATTATATATTATTCTATGTTGTTGTAGGAGTAGTAAAACCAAAATAATTTTCTTTGGGTTAAGGTAGCGGCCTCAAGTTATTTTTAAAAGTCCATCAAAACATTTTCTTCTTAATAATTATAGCAAGGACTGTGGCGTAGTATGGTAAACAACATACAAGTTTAATTAATCCGCGACGGCCGTTTCGAGGACACAGGAATGGTCCTCATTATCGTCCGGTCACCGATTGATGATGAGGACCATTCGTGTCCTCGAAACGGCCGTTCCGGATTAATTATTATTTAATTAATTAAACTTGTGCGGTGCAGAGGTTCCCGATACTTATATGTTGTTTACTATTTTATTCTTATAGTTTTTGTTAGATTTTTTCCACACTTCGTTAAATGAACCACTTGAAATTTCCGAATTATTTGAGTAATTTGAATGCTATCTCGACCATTTATTTTTAAACTAAGCTTTCTTCTTTCTTCATTAAAAAATTGAACATATCAGCGATCGCTACTTCCAGTGTTGAAAATGGACTTGATCTAACGCATAAATGCAAGTAATTTAAAGCGACTTTAAATTATCAAAATTAACTATTTAAAGGTCAAATAAATGCTAAAAAAATACGCCTAAATATACAACATCGAAGTTTGTGTGTGAATAGTTTATTTTCAAAATTAGAAAAATTATTAGGTTGTTGCTTGCGGCACGTGTAAATGCGGATTCCAGCAAGGTGGGGTTAGTCGGAACAAATTGAATTAATGCTTTCTAATAAATTCCGCAACTCCATGGAGGGCGTGGGCAGTGCATGTAATATTTAGCATTGTCTTTAAGCATGTAAGCTGTCACTTACATCTTCGAAAATGTTGTCAATACTGCTAACAACTACTTCCGTGACTGTATCAGCATTTACCCGTTTTATTATTTTGCTGGCGGTTAAATATGCCTTTGTTGGGCGATCTCTATACAAAACACCAATAATGGCGTGAAGTATGCTTCGCTCTAACGCATAGTTTCTTCTGTGGTCAAATGCTGAAAATGCTCAATTAAAAAGTATACGTAAGGACAGGGTAATGAAGGTGGCCAATGGAAACAGCAAGAAGATCTAATCTGTCTTCGTCATTTGAGCCACATAAAACTTAGAGATCTTTCTTGGAGAAAACTTCGCTTTTATCCAGTCGCCAATTTTAATTTGGTCCACATCTTTGGTGATCACTTGAGGTTTTCATATATCACTTCGGGATGGGCATGTGACTGTCCCGAAACTTTGGTTGAAATTTGAATTGGCAATTTCCAGGTTGATTCAAGTGAATCAACGCAAAATTCATTATTTTAAAGTATAATGCCAACCTAATCGTTAAAAAGGTTCTTATATACGTTATTAATTAATAACTTATTATTTATACGAATATCAAACTTGAAATGTAAATCGATCTATCTGGAAAATGGTTAAGAAATTCTAACTTATACGTTTCTATTCCAAATTTAATTCTTTTACCTCCCACAACGACTAGACGAGATGATCTGTCTTACTGACGATGTCTTCTCCGCGATGTTGTACGGATAGGATATGTGAGGCATAGCAGAATCTCATCTGTCTCGCATTCGCCACAAAGTTATCTATGTTTACATAATCGAGCAAATTCTGTTGGCTGGTGTATTTTCGTACCGCGAAGCATATGCACGAGGTCAACGGCTGGCTTATGCTCGGTCTCCCGGCTTTTGCGGATTTTAAACTGCGAATACAATTGGGTTCTTTTATATGGGGAGTAGGCATTTATTCCCTTATTAGACAATGTGTATTTCTGTTCGGTGCTTTCGATGACATTTAATTGTTTAATGTTACCCAAATTTTTGTTATACAAAAATTGCTTATTATTGCAGATAGTTATAAAAATCGTGTTGATTTTGTTTTGTTAACATTAGAATTATAGCAGTACTCTCTGTTATATACAATTTATAAAAAAGTCAGAGACATGAACAATTTCTGGCTATTTTTATATACACTCCCTGAGAAAAACATAGACGCGGTAAGATGTTTTATAGGTTTTAAGGGTTACAACATTTCTTTGCGAAACTAGCAAGATATCAAATTAAGTTTTTATTGGTAAAAGTAAAATAAACTTAAAAATATCTCCTCCAATAATATATGAACTAAATAATAAATTATTACTCCAATGTTTAAACAATTTCTGCGACAAAAATTTAGACGCTCTGTTGCAAATGTAAAACAAAAATCTAATTAAAAAATTATCTAGTTTTCGAAAGGCACAAGGGCTTCGCGGAGATCGCCATAAAAATTCTCATTCGAGACACAACTCGCTAATATTGATCGATAATATTTTGTATCACAATCACAAGACAGAGCGGATTCCTAACAAGGCTACGAAAAAAATTACGTATTTTTTTAGTTAGCAGAGAAAATATTCCTGTTGAAGGAAGTTAAAACATGATTTCTTAAACAATGTTTTCTGCAGAAAAACATAAACGATGAAGCAACTATTGAAATGGGACATACTTATTCTACGTTTACTACCTCATTTCTATGTATTAAGCCCCGTTGAGATTGTATCACGTCAAGTGAAAAACTTTATAAAACACAATAATACAAGCCCTAAAATAGATCTATATGGATCAAGAATATAGAAACGTTACCATTGAGAACTGATTTTAGAAGATATTGAGAAGTTGGATGAAATGCGTTCAATTAACTCGCGCGGAGACCCAAGATGAACCAACGCAAAACGCGACCGCTTCGCTTTCTGCGTTGCGCGAGATGTTACGGTCTCGATATACAGACGCACCGGCCCACTCTATTTATAACTAAAATTTATAAGCGTTCAACGCTCCAAAGTATCTAATAGCTTAAATCTGGCAATGTTTATTGCTGTTTCCATAAGTGCAATACTTCGAAGCTAGGGTGAAACACGCTAATATGCTAAATGCTATTAGTTAGATCGTGTTTGTTCAAGTTTTAAGTTATAGTTGGTAATGAAGATAGTTACACATAGCATACATACAGCGTGTTTATTGAGGGATGGGCGGCACGATATTTCGAGAACGAATCTAGACGTGAAAATTTTGCTGTAAATGTCGTCAAATCAAATCGTCGTCTATGCCAGAAAAATCTGGAGACGGCAGAACACATTCTATGCAAACGTGTTGCCATCAGTCGCAGATTTCAGTTAACCATTTCTGACATCTACTGAACTGAGATTTATCAAGGTCGCAATTTTTTGCCATAACCCAGTGATACTAATAAACCACTTTTAATGCACAAACAAAGCCGTAAACTTGCGACGATTACTAAAAACGTTCCAATCGATGAACGCATCGTCTGGTCGGTGAGAGCTTCCGCGTGTAATGCCGGTTCACCACCCAATAATCGGTAATTGAACGGGAATTAGCCCACATGGCAATGTATGCGTAATGGAACAAACAATCACAACATCGAATGTGAATTTGCGAACGCATCTGTCGTAGCCCGAACTTCGATTAAATATCGGTTGCGGACAGGCCGCCGGAAAAGTTCAACGAACTCGCCCAAAACACTACCGCATCAACGCTTACACGATCCGTCGTAGCTAATCGGACTCGTCTCTCGCTGTAGGCTTCGATTTGATAACATTCGCTTGTATACGTGTTTTATTTTTAGAATAATCGCGAACGTTACACAATAACCGCGATATAAATAACAAGTTGGATATAAATATAAAAATTGTAATAGTGATAGCAAGGACTGTGGCGTAGTATGGCAAACAACGCGAAAGTATCGGCAACCTCCGCACCACACAAGTTTAATTATGTAAGTCGGGACGGCGGTTTCGAGGATACGTAGGGTTCCCATTCTTAACCGGTGGGAACATGGGAAAAGATACGGAGAGACGGAAGGGTTTCTTGTCATTGTCTTATCCCAATAAATCAAATAGAACCGAGTACGACAACGGTTCCCTCTCTCTATTCATCAAATCGGATGTTTTTATGTAAACAGTTTCATAATCGTCTAATTCCTTCGGTTTCGTTTATGCGTTGTGCTACACTTGACGATTCCAATCGACCGAATCGGTAACACCTGATGCGTTTCTCTATCGCTCTTTTCGTTTCCTCAATATAGGCTTTGTCACAGTCACTGGATGCAATTTTATGAATTCCCGTCCCGGAAGTAGGGACAGAACAGGCATGTTAGATTTAGACCAGTTGAAAATGGAGACCCTCGTATCCTCGAAACGGCCGTCCCGGATTGATTAATTAAACCTGTGTGGTTTCGATGTGTCCAAGAGGATGCGTTCACCTGAAGAAATCGCTTGCAACGATTACGGTGAACGATCGTTTAGATCGCGGTCATGTTTTATTATTAGCTGGCGAACAAGACGGGTGCCTAAATCGTAATCACAAACACGTTTGTTCTGATGAGCGGATACGTTCACAAACATAAGATCTGAATTAAGTTCGTTAATGTTAAACTTGTTAATTTTCTGATTCAATACTAAGTAGAAATCTTAGAACAGTTTATTCTTCTAATGATAGCTTTAATTGAAAACCGTTCTAAAAGCGCTCAAAGGAATATTTTAGTTCCGCAAACCTCAAATTTACATACCTTCGAAGTATTTTAGTGTAGAAAACGCAAACTCTCTTTAGTGTAATTAGAATATAAATTAACGAACCCACGAAGACATTGAAAGGCTTATTAAACGACGTACACGAGATGGGAAATTATGTATATGTTCCACTTTTCCACTTCCAGAATTTCTTTCAATCAGCGGTTGGTACTATTGCTTGTCCCCAATTGGTTCCGAGATTATTTTCATACCGTTTATTTAATAGCGTAAATTAACCATTAAACGATACATAGATAACGTTTACGGCGATTTTCTTCGTATTTTTTTTTGCTTTGATTGGGATTCTTACATCTGGGTGGGTTTTATTTAAATTATTGAATTTACGACGCCATTTTCTCAGGTTAGAATTAACGGTGTACCCGATTCTTTTTTAAATTCCAATTAGTGCCAGTCATCTAGGTGTCTTAGTCCGCTATTATATAGGGAATTTTATCGTTTTAATAAGTAAATGAGCCTGAGAGGCAGAGTTGAAGACTATGGTGAAAATAATTTAATAGGTACGGTACACAAGGATAATTTATGGTTATTGCGAGAAAGTAGGAAATACTCTACATTTAAATTGAAGAAATTTCTTTAGATGGAAATAGTATGCCGTGTACGAAAGGACAGCATGCTAGCAGGTTTATAAGAACCTGGAATTCTTTTAATTTCCATGAACTTCGGTAAAAGATATACAACTGCTTCTTTCTAATTTATTATTAACAATGAATAATGGTAATCCCTTGTCGTCGAGTATTTCTGCGAAATTGATAAATAGCTGATGACATGCAGATCACGTATGCTTTTGAGAGCTATTTGCATAACCTTGCTTTAAATAAAGCACTATATTTCATTATACACAGTATACGCATTGGAATGTTACACTTATAACGTACATCACTGTACAAACATCCCCCTCATAGATAGTAGACAAGTCAGCAATGTCAGCCAATGCATGAATATAGTTTGTAACGTTTGCAATAAAGTTTAGCGTTAAATTCAGTTGTTTATTTACGATTTCAAATTCCATTAGTACGAACTTGTTAAAACAACTGGGCATCTCTGAGGGTTATTGTCAGTGTGGCTGTAGAGCGGGGGAACTTACCAATCCTGCACAGAGTAAGAAAAGTATTGCGTATACTTAAAAAAGATACTAAAAATTATTCAGAAAATTATTACGGCTTATTAGTATCCTATCGCAAGCTCCTGAATCTCGTTTAACCAACGAGAAATACGAATACAGATTACAGGAAACGACATTTAAAATTAGTGTTAAGACTTTACTCTATCTCCCTCCTGGTCCGCGCGGTTACCTAATCCCAGGTCCATCTACCACTCCCATGCCAGGGTACGCCTACGGCCGTATATGTTGAAAAAAGGAATTTTAATTTTTCAA